>CM077179.1:32577422-33177422 GCA_039654105.1 Coreius guichenoti | reverse complement strand
AGATATGATACCGGACTCATTTCGTTCTGCAGAGGGTTTAATTGTTACCTTTGCAGTCTGCATATGCATTAGGTACAGCTGAGCAGAACCAATAAATTCAGTGCTTGGTCATTACCACTCTTTGTGAAAAGCACTTATGCTGACTTCTGCATTAATAAATCTCTCTGCTGCTTACCATAAAGCTCAGGTGCTTTGGATAAGGACTCCAATGACACAGGAGGAGGAACCAATGAAAATTGAATCAAGAGCATAAGCTGTAGAAGCAGCTAATGGCTTTGGATACACTGTGAGGTGAGACATGCAATTCAAAAAGAATCATTTGTGCACCTGCTGCTAACTCTGAAACTGATGACAAGTGTTTTTCCACTAAAGGCGAAATTAGAGAGCATCATAATAGGGCCTTGCAGGAAAAAAGGCCTGTCGTCTTCTCTTACATAACACAGCCTAAGCAAGATAAGTCACCATTAGTTTCGCATAATAATTGAACTCTTCACATTTTCCCAGCATAAAATGCCGGAAAAAAATGTATTTTATCTTATTGCGAGCCTCTTCCCGGGGGAAAGGCTCAGGCTGAGGAAGAGTGATGGATTAAAAATGAAAAAATTTGCAATTTTGAAATCTCATTTTTGGTTTGCTGGAAATTATACATAATCAAGACACGATGTACGCACATTAGATTTTTTCAACTGGACAGAAAACTCCACTGGACCACTGAAATTCAATTCCACTCAATAATGAACAGAGATTCATAGGGGTAAAGATCAAAGCTCAAAGTCTTCACGTAATCTGCCATAAAATAAAGGTCACTCTAGCACTCCTGACACTGTTGAATACAGACAAAAGAGAAGAATAAACCTAGTTAAAGATGGCATCTGGAATGGATAATGAATCATTTATTGTGCTGCTCTAACCTTAAACTCCTCCAGAGATGAGTAGACCTTTCCTCGAAATTCACAGTAGTTTTTCTTCTCTTTGCACTGCGGGCAGCACTGGCTGGTGTCAACACGCAGGCAACGTGGATGAAGTTTTGGACACTCTGGTTGGGCGCACAGAGGACCTTCATCTGTGCACAAGCAGGGGCAGGTGGAGGGTCCTGGGGTGAATTTCTCCCCGATGGCGAAAACAAACCCTGTCTCATCCATGCAGCCCTTGCCCCTGTAATCGGGATACGCGTACTCGTCGGTCGCATCGAGGGAGACGTTGGCCTCTTCCGTAGGAGCCCCTTCAGTTTGCTTGAGTGATTCTTGCTCACCCCAGGCTTCAAGGGGCTTACCCTGCAGTTTGGACCCTCGTCTCAAGGGGCTCAAGATGGGTCGGGTCCTGCTAGCACTGGATCTGTTCACGCCCTTGATCCCCTCCAACTCAAGATTACTCAGCTCCTCCAAACGCTGCCTTGCACCAGGGCTCAGCGCACCCTCCTTGGCCTGGGTCAGAACACGCTCCAAACGCTCTTTCTCCCCACCCTCTGGCACCGACACAACGGGATTGCCTCGTGCGCTCGTATACAAGAGCCAAGTAACAAAGATAAGTCCTGTTGTCATGGCAGCCGAGTGAAGCATCTCACTTCTCTCCACCAGCATAAAATTACAGGACTGCACCTGGACTCACATTACAATCCTCAAATCGCAGGTAGAGTCTATTACAGCAGAAGAGTCGTCACATCTGTAAAAGAAACAAACTACAGGTTTCAGCACCATGGACAGAGGCAATGTAATAGCAGTCAGAGAAGTTGACTACATCAAATAAAAAACAGCTGACCCAAAATCAATTCTCTTAAGGAGTGTAACACTAGAAACAGTGATCTACAACACTCCTTTAAAAACCCCAAAACTGATTCTTCAGTCGAGTTAATCGTTCAGGCTGTGAAATGGATTCTGTGCTTCAATAGATTTCCACTATATTCAACAGAATCTTGTTCCTGTTTTTTCATTGATTAACCACAGTCAAACATAATATAATGGCATTTGAAATAAAATCAAAACCTTTTTTTTTTACTAACAACTACTAAGTATAATCATTCACTAAATCCAAAATAATGTGAATAATCTGTCCTGAATTTATAAGCATTGCCTGTCTAAATGTTCCTTTTGCTCACAATCTAGTTTCCAGCAATAGTTTTGTAGTTCAGACCATTTTCTCTCCTCCTAGTATGCACTGGATTATGAACAAATATGATTGCATTGTGTGACTGTTTTAATTTCTGTTGTTGTTGGTTTTATTGTCATGTTTAGTAATTGTTGCCAGAATGGATTTGTTCCGCTTGAACAATTCATTGATTGTTAACCTTGTCATGTTTCACGAACCAAGTGTTGAGGACTGTGAGTATTTTAAAGTATTAAATAAATGCTTTTTATTTCATGAGTGTTTGTGTGGTGAATGTCCATGTGATGTAGACAGCAAACACTCTTGGTCACTTGTATATGGAAAAATTAGATGAAAAATATAAGCACAGTGTAAAGGTTATAGTTACAATTACAAATGGTTATTTCTCAATGTTTGTTTCACTCAACTGATTTGCAGAATTATTCAGGTTTAAGGAGCTGATTTGATTGATACTTATTGAATTCTAGATATAGTATATGCCATTTGTTGCCATATTTTTTTAAAAGTGCCCCTGTTATGGTTTTTCGAATATTCCCTTTCATGCAGGGTGTACTATAGCTGTTTGTGAATGTAAACGTTCTGCAAAGTTGTAAAGTCGAAAGCGCACGATAAATAAAGTTATTTTCTCTCAAAAGAAAGAATCAACTCTGAACAGCCTTTACTAATCGTTTGTGTTTCAAATTCCACTGCATTACGGTTCTACGTCACTAGAAAAGACATTTGCATAATGCCCGCCTATGTTGTACATTGTCCGCCCGTGAACAACTTGACGCCCACAAACACGTCATTTTATTGACGACTGCTTCTCAAAAGTTCAGCACGAGATTTAAAAAACACTTGCTCTGGAAAGATGGGTCAGTGCCCAGTTTATTTGGACCAGTTTGCTCCTCAGAATTACAACCTGTAAGTATGATTAATTATTGATGTATATATTTTCCACCGGGTGTTCAAAATATGTAGTTTTGTGTTTTATATTGTGTAGGTCTCCGGCTAACCGGCTAACTCGCATTGTTACTGTCTTACTGAAATACTTCTGCTAATCAGCTGTGTGCCACTATTACCTAAAACGGTGTCTATTAATGCAGATTATCTGTCGTTCTTACTACTTTGAGTAAAGATAAAGGATTTGTTTTGAAAACTTTAATGTTCCATCATTCATTCACGTTAGTGCTCGGCTAACATATGCACCGTTATTGATACAGTTCCCGCATGTGCACCGCAATAAATTAGAAATATACACTTCATTTTTTGATGGACATACACTTGTTAATGCTGATGGTGAGGAATTACAGCTGCAATATCTCATAATGTACGTCAAACTGAGTAGCTTATCACTAAGAAGATTCCTGCTCAAGTCGTCCTTGCGATGGAGGTTCGGGTTGAATAACTAGTTCTTCCAATGTTTCATTATTGGACTCGCGCTCGGATTGATATGGTAAAATCAACGTCATAGTTACTGTCTTTACAGTGTGTACAATCGCTGAGGACTGAAGAAGCCTCCTGAGCTGAAGTACAGTTATGGTAATGGGCGTTATGCTTCCGAAACACATGCTGTACGCGGTAGACCAATCGTAACAGAATGGGCTATCTGGCCAAACAGAGCAGAGCAGGCTCGCGGAAAGAAGGGATTTAGAGAGACTGATTCCTCCAACGAGTCCTTTGAGAATCATTGAACAATGTGGTGATGTGCAATGTATATTATGAGAAAATGAAAGTGTTTTTTGACCTTTGATGCATGTACACCTGTTGTAGGAGACCTCCAAAACAAAATTAGGAAACTTTAAAATAGCATAATAAAGGCACTTTAAGTAAACTGTATTATTTTCCAGCATACAGAATATTGCCTTACTGGGCTTAAACAGGAAATAACCAAAATAAATATAATTAATTAAATTGTTTCTTTTTTTCTTTTTTTTTTGAAGAGCTATACAACTTTCCCATGCTAGAAAGGTGTGAAGGCTGACTGCCTCGGGTGTAATCACACATAGCGACAGCAATCTTCCAATCGCACCTCCACGCATCAATTTTCATGGGGATGATGGACACGAAAGTAAATTGCCTCAAGGGAACTTGAGTCACAAGCACTTCAATAACTCGTCTATTCTCCGTCCAGCTAAGCGCAATCAATTCACCTCAATTGAATCTGTTAAACGACACGAAGAGGTTAATCGAGAAATAGATTTTAGAAGGGAGAGAAAGAATATCACATGAGCAAGATTGCTGTTGTGCTAAATATCAGCATGGCTGTGGTTATGCTGTCGGTAATCACAGCTGTGCTAATATTAAAGTTGCAATGAAACAGATCTTTTCTTTCATACTGTGACATACATCCGAGTATAAAGGATCGAAAAAGAAATGTAGGGTGGGAATTCTATCCATTGGTCAAAAATGGAGACAGATGAACACAATCTTGCAGAGGTGGTGTTTGAATAGACTTAATGACTAGAGAAATCCTGCATACTTTCCCAGAGAGAAGTCTGTTGTTTTCACTGGAAGATACAGTTATGACATAAACATTATGAGGTCAAAACAATTGGAAAAAAGCAACACATGCACAGATGAACCCTTGACAATAAGATCTATAACATACATTGATTTTCATTTCATTCATGTCAAATAACAGATTGGACAACAGAAATGAATCTGATGCTACATTTCCACTGTTTATACAACAGCTCTGCAATTATACACTTCAACAAAGTAATTAATACCAATTAACTTATGTTTCAGACAAAAATTGGCCAGTTCATTTGTATATTTCTTCTCTTCCAACTAAAATAGTTCCACAAGAAGCCAAAAAATCCACCATGGATGGACGACACAAAGCAATTTACAGACTGAAAGCCTGACAGGAACTTTGTATAGCCTAAAAGTATGGAAGCTTGTTTCCACCACAAAATAAAACATTTTTAAGAGGCTTTTTATCTCACAATTGTGAATTTACATCTCGCAATTCTGACTTTTTTCAAGTTATAAAGTCAGTATTGCATGATATAAAGTCAGAATTATGAGTTATACAGTCAGAATTGCGAGTTATAAAGTCAGAATCTCACAATTCTGACTTTTTCTCGCAATCGCGAGTTTCTTTTCTCAGAATTGTGAGATATAAACTCACAATTGTGAGTTATAAAGTCAGAATTGCGTGATATAAAGTCGCAATTGCGAGTAATAAAGTCAGAATTGCAAATTATAAACTCGCAATTACGGCTATATCACGCAATTGCGACTTTATAACTTGCAATTCTGACTTTATTACTCGCAATTGCGACTTTATATCACGCAATTCTGACTTTATAACTCGCAATTGCGACTTTATAACTCGCAATTCTGACTTTATTACTCGCAATTGCGACTTTATATCACGCAATTCTGACTTTATAACAACTCGCAATTCTGATGTAAACTCGCAATTGCAAGAAAAAAAAAGTCAGAATTGTGAGATAAAAAGTCGCAATTACCTTTTTTATTTTTTATTCTGTGGAGTTGATTGGAGCCAATAAAAGAATAATAATCACTCGGCTCCAAATCCACTCCAGGTTTTGCATTTCATTCTCCCCACTCACAAGTGAGAGAAACCCACTCAGAGCGATCATGAAGTGAGAAAACACCCAAACTCTGAGTTTTAAAAAGCCTGATGTGGCAACAGGTAAAAACTTGTATTCCCCCTCTGAAGCGGGTTTTTAAAAAAAAAAAAAACTCTGTTAAGCAACAAAGAGCTTAATCAAGAAAATAAATATTTGAAGAGGAAAAAAGATGAGTGGAAATGATATCAAATGATGTACAGCAACTCATAAAATGTCAAACACTCCATTTTAATTTTACAATTAACATTAATGCACATAAAAAGCCATGCATTTATCTGAACTCCAGTCCATGTGGGCTGTGGAGCCTGTTGATGCAATGCACAGGTGCTCTTCACAGCATTATTCACATCCACTCGAAAATCACATCTTCAGCTTTACGTTTAACGATACAAAGTGTGACTGAGGCAATCATTTGGAGTTCACATGAGGCTGAGAATGAGAAAAAGAGGCGTAGATAATGATGCGACACAAAGCAGACACTAAATCTGTGTCTGCGCTGTAACACTGAAGCTATTAGCGGTAATAGTCATACCACCCACATAAGTTAATTAACGTAACGCAACCCAAAGAAAAACATTTACAGAGAACAAACATAGCTTGTGGTCTGTTTTATCCATATCATACTTCACTCTTCGACCGTAAATATCAGTTCTGTTCATTTTGGGCACATTTAAGCGTATCGGTCATGCAACACACTATACTGAATCATCTTAAACGTTTAACTGTAACTTTATAATGCCATTTAGAGACATTAAAGCTGACTAGACGTCCATACCTGCATCTTTTCGTCGGTGTGTTGTGTAGATAGTTGTCACACAGTTGATATCGAGGCTTGTTCATCAGTCTCTGCACACTCCACATCACCTCACAACTGCGCTCAGGAAATAAGACAATTTAGTTTAAATGTTGCCACTAACGAGGACGCCGGGGCTGTTAATGCCTCCTCAGCTCTAGTGTGAGAACTGAAAGAAAGGAGTGGACTCTTCAGCACCAGTGACAAAAAACGTAAACCGGCAGACTTGCGTCACAGGGTGAGGAGTTTAATGAAAATAGCGCGTCACCTTTCCGACCACCAGGTGGCACATTCCCATACTGGACTCACGAAATTCACTGTGATTAATCATTCGTTCACGTTGTTTTGACAGAGCCTATCCATTCTTAGATTGTTCGTGAGATGTGCGATGAGCGTGTCTGTGTTTGCAGTGTTGGCCTTCATCACGAGATTCTGAGGACAAAGACATAAATGTGCAGGTAGCTATAAAACTGATGAAAATGCACATGAGGATCGAACTTTTCTGCCATGATTTGTATTGGTTGTATCGTTGTGTTTTCATGTTTTATGGGGACTTTCCATAGATATAATGATTTTCATACTGTACAAACTGTGTATTCTATCCAACCTAGCCATCACAGAAAACTTTCTGCATTTTTACATTTTCAATAAACATCACTTAGTATGATTTATAAGCTGTTTTCCTCATGGGGACCAAAAAATGTCTCCACAAGGACAAGGATTTCGGATATTGCCATCTTTGTGGGGACATTTTGTCCCCATAATGTAGGGTTTAGGCTGCCAGGCCACACACACACATTGAGCTATCATTGTGGGGACTCTCCATAGGCGTAATGATTTCTATACTGTACAAACTGTATTTTCTAGGGGTGTAACAATATATCATGTCACAATATATCGCAATAGAAAAATGCAACAATATGCATCATGTATAGTTCACCCAAAATAAAAATTACTGTGTGAGGAAAAAAAATCATTTTAGTATCAGTACTACATTAAACTACTATATATAATGTTGAATATAATGTATAATAATGCAATGGGGGAATATATGTGAGTCCTGATAATGCCAAAGTCCCCTTTTAATGCCAGTAAAAAGTGGCCTACATTATTTTAAATATATCTAGTTAGTAGTGTCAAGGTGTGGTGTACTCAGGAACAGGCTGAAGACTCAGAAGATGAAAGTCAAACAAAACTTTAATAATAACACTCAAGAATCTGGTAACAGGGAGGGAAACGTCTCGGTTACGTATGTAACCCTCGTTCCCTGAAGGAGGGAACGGAGACGTACGTCGGACGTCACCGACGAATTGGGATCACTTCTGGGAGCCCCTATCAGCTTCGAGTGTATAGAGAACGGGCCAATGGCCATTGGCGTGCGAGATTTGCATCTCGCGCTCCGCCCCGCATCGCGGGTATAAAGCGGAAGCGGATGCAGCGCACATTTGTTTTTCACTGAGGAGCCGAACTAGTGACTCGGCCGCTGCAGTGATGGTACAGCAACTGTGGCGACGGGACGTACGTCTCCGTTCCCTCCTTCAGGGAACGAGGGTTACATACGTAACCGAGACGTTCCCTTTCAGTCGGTCACGTTCGACGTACGTCGGACGTCACCGACGAATTGGGATCCCTATGGAAAACGCCACAGTTACTACCACTTCCAGCGCCCAGCGAAAGCCCCTCAGACCCCCGTCTGTTCGGGGCGGGGAACCTACGCAGGGAGAGTCACTGCTGCTGTTCCGCAAGACCCACTCAGCAGAGTATTGGATAACGCTGGGAAAGCGTGCCCCGGGGGGCCGCTGCGGAAGCCACATCCTACCCGTAGGGAGGTATCATGTGGAATATACATGTATGGACTGGCCGTGGGCAGTACAACATACGGAAGTCCCAGGGGTGGCCCCGGCCAATGCAGGCGGGAGACTACACCGCACAGAGACGGCAGAGCGAGCTCTGCCAAGGGAAAGACACGGGCTCGCCGTAGGGAGCCGTACCGTGGAAGAATACACATATGGGACCGCCGTAGGGGTCACAACATATGGATACCCAGCCTAACACAAGTTCCACCAATGCATACGAGTGTTAGACCTGGCGTCGGACGCTCCGCCACGTCTGACTGCCACGGGTTGCGGAGGACTCAACAGGGTTCGCCGTGCTGGGGAACTCGACTGGAGCATATCAGCGCACGTATCCGGTCCATGAGGAGGGGAATGGCGCAGCAAGCCGACACTAGAACGGGCCCTTCGGTGTTACCGGCTATTTGAAGCGAGCACACGGGAAGAAACCGGCTCTACACGGAGGCTATAGAATCTAGCGAACGTGTTAGGTGTCGCCCAGCCCGCAGCTCTACATATATCTGTCAGCGAGGCGCCGTGTGCCAGCGCCCAGGAAGAGGCCACACTCCTAGTGGAGTGGGCCCTCAACCCAAGCGGGCAGGGCACGCCTTGGGTTTCATACGCCAAGGCGATGGCATCCACTATCCAGTGAGCCATCCTCTGCTTGGAGACAGCCTTTCCCTTCTGCTGGCCTCCGTAACAGATGAAGAGCTGTTCTGAGGTCCTGAAGCTTTGCGTTCTGTCCACGTAAGTCCGCAGAGCGCGAACGGGACAGAGAAAAGCCAGGGCTGGGTCTGCCTCCTCCGAAGGCAGCGCTTGCAGGTTCACCACCTGGTCCCGGAAGGGAGTGGTGGGAACCTTGGGCACATATCCGGGCCGGGGTCTCAGGATTACATGAGAGTTACCCGCCCCGAATTCCAGGCACGATTCGTCGACCGAAAATGCCTGCAGGTCCCCTACCCTCTTGATGGAAGCCAATGCAGTCAGGAGTACTGTCTTCCAGGACAGGATTTTTAACTCTACTGACTGCAAAGGCTCAAAGGGAGCCCTCTGTAATGCGGTTAGCACCAGGGGCAAGTCCCAAGAGGGTATAGAGTGAGGGCGAGGCGGATTTAATCTCCTCGCCCCCCTCAGGAACCTGACGACCAGATCGTGCTTTCCTAGGGACTTACCTTGGACCATGCTGTGATTTGCGGCGATAGCGGCAACATACACTTTGAGGGTGGAGGGAGACAGCCTTCGCTCCAACCCTTCTTGCAGGAAGGAAAGCACAGAGCCGATCGAACATCTTCGGGGGTCTTCTCGACGAGAAGAACACCACTCGACGAACAGGTTCCACTTCAACGCGTAGAGGTGCCTCGTAGAGGGGGCTCTGGCGGAAGTGATGGTGTCTACCACAGCCTGTGGTAGGCCACCTAGAACCTCCGCGTCCCGTCCAGGGACCAGACATGGAGTTTCCAGAGGTCCGGACGCGGGTGCCACAGGGTGCCCCGTCTCTGAGTCAGGAGGTCCTTCCTCAGAGGAATGGGCCAAGGAGGTGCTGTCGCGAGGAGCACTAGTTCCGGGAACCAGGTCCGGTTGGGCCAGTATGGCGCAACTAGCAAGACCTGCTCCTCGTCCTCCCTGACCTTGCACAGTGTCTGCGCAAGAAGGCTCACTGGGGGAAACGCATATTTGCGTAGGCCCCGGGGCCAGCTGTGTGCCAGCGCATCCGAGCCGAGGGTCCCCCCGGTCAGGGAATAGAACAACTGGCAGTGAGACGTGTCCGGGGCGGCAAACAGGTCTACCTGTGCAGTCCCGAAGCGACTCCAGATCAGCTGGACCACCTGGGGATGGAGTCTCCACTCTCCTGGGAGCACTTGCTGTCGTGAGAGCTCGTCGGCTGCACGATTGAGCAGGCCCGGGATATGAATGGCACGAAGCGACCTCAGATGCTTCTGACTCCAGAGGAGGAGATGGCGGGCGAGTTGTGACATGCGGCGGGAGCGTAGACCACCCTGTTTGTTGATGTACGCAACGGCCGCAGTGTTGTCCGTACGGACCAGAACGTGCTTGCCTCGTAGCGGCCCTTTGAGGCGGCCCAGCGCAAGACGAACTGCTAACAACTCGAGGCAATTGATATGCCATTGCAGTTGAGGCCCCGTCCACAGACCCGAAACTGCAAGCCCGTTGTACGTGGCCCCCCAGCCGGTGGATGAGGCATCCGTGGAGACCACAGCATGCCTGGACACTTGTTCTAGGGGAACTCCTGCCCGTAGGAACGAAGGGTCCAACCACGGACTGAAGGTTTGGCGACACTTCGGTGTTACTGAGACACGGAATGAGCCGCTCTGCCACGCCCATCTCGGGACTCGGTCGTGTAGCCAGTGTTGAAGCGGCCTCATATGAAGCAATCCGAGCGGCGTCACTGCGGCTGCGGATGCCATATGCCCCAGGAGCCTCTGAAAATGTTTCAGTGGTACCGCTGTCCTGCATTTGAACGAATTCAAGCAGTTCAACACCGACTGGACGCGCTGCTCTGTGAGTCGCGCTGTCAGATTGACCGAGTCCAACTCCATACCGAGAAAAGAGATCCTCTGCACGGGGCAGAGTTTGCTCTTTTCCCAGTTGACCTGAAGTCCCAACAGGCTGAGGTGACTGAGCACCATGTCCCTGTGTTCGCACAACTGTGCCTTCGACTGAGCCAGAATCAGCCAGTCGTCGAGGTAGTTGAGAATGCGAACACCACGCTCTCTCATGGGAGCAATGGCCGCCTCCGCGACCTTCGTGAAGACGCGGGGCGACAGGGACAGCCCGAAGGGTAGGACTCTGTACTGATATGCCCGTCCCTCGAACGCAAAGCGTAGGAACGGTCTGTGTCGGGGGAGAATCGAGACATGAAAGTACGCGTCCTTCAGGTCGATCGCTGCAAACCAATCTTGGGGACGGATGCACCTGAAGATGCGTTTCTGCGTTAGCATTCTGAACGGCAGCCTGTGAAGGGACCGATTCAAGAACCGCAGGTCCAAGATTGGCCGTAACCCGCCGCCTTTCTTGGGTACAATGAAGTACGGGCTGTAGAAGCCTGTCTTCATATCGGCTGGAGGGACCGGCTCTATCGCGTCCTTCGCCAGTAGGACTGCGATCTCCGCCCGTAGCACGGGGGCGTCCTCCTTCGACACGGAGGTGAAGTGAACGCCCCTGAACTTGGGGGGCCGCCGAGCGAACTGAATCGCATAGCCGAGTCTGATAGTACGGATGAGCCAGCGGGACGGGCTGGGGAGCGCTAACCAGGCTCCCAGCGACCGAACCAGCGGGACCAACGGCACCACAGACGTACCCGCAGCGGGGCAGCGCAGCGGAGTGCAGGGACCCGACTCGGACGGCATCGCGGCCCGAAGTGGGGTCTGAGTGCGCAATGCAACACTTACCTGCTTCCGCTGAGGGGGTGCACGAGTGTGCGGAGGCCTCTTGTGTGCGTCCTGGACACAGCCAGCACCCCCTGCTGGCGATAAGAGAGGCACCGGAGGGTGACAAGGCATGGGAGCGTCGTACACCGCCAAGCGCGCTCTCTTGGCACCCAGAGATTTTAGAAACAGCTCTTTTTTTGAAGTTTTGGGTACCACTGGCCCGAAGGCCAGTGGCGGAACAGAAACCAAACAAGAACATAAAATTCTCTCCCGGCCCTCCAGCGGGAGAAGGAGCGGTGCTGTCACCACCTCCTGAAGAGCTGTCTCCTCCATCTCTGGGTGGCCCGTCTCAGGGTCTCTTACGACGACGCTTGCCACCTGGCTTGGCAGCGGCCTGAGCGGGCTGGACGGCCTTCCCGCGGCCGGCTCCACGCCGTTGCCCTGGTGGAGGCTGCTGCTGGGCTGGGGCGGGAGCGGGGGCGGCGGCGGGCGGCCGCCCTCGGCGACGAGCAGGCGGAGGAGCTGCGGCCGGCGGCTGGGCAGCAGCTGACCGCCGGGGCAGGATGTGTTTGATGGCCTCCGTCTGCTTCTGGACAGTCGAGAACTGCTGGGCAAAGCTCTCGACCGCGTCGCCGAACAGCCCAACCTGGGAAATGGGGGAGTCCAGGAACCGATACTTATCAGTCTCCCTCATATCGGCCAGGTTGAGCCAGAGATGTCGCTCCTGGACCACAAGAGTGGACATCGCCTGACCAATGGAACGGGCGGTGACTTTCGTCGCCCGGAGGGCGAGGTCCGTCGCCGTCCGGAGCTCCCGGAGGAGCTCTGGGTCAGGTCTACCCTCGTGCATGTCCATGAGTGCCTGGGCCTGGTGCACCTGGAGCAACGCCATGGCATGCAAGGCGGACGCAGCCTGTCCACAAGCCTTGTAAGCCTTCCCAGTTAGACTGGAGGAGAACTTACAGGCCTTGGATGGGTGGCGTGGGTCTCCGCGCCAGGTGGAAGCGGACGCCGGACACAGTTGCATCGCGACCGCCCGTTCCACCGGCGGGATCCCCACGTACCCCTTGGCTGGCCCGCCGTCGAGAGTAGTGAGGAGGGAGGAGCTACTCGGCCGGTTTCTGGCAGAAAAAGGTGCCGTCCACGACCTCGTGAGCTCCTCATGCACTTCCGGGAAGAAGGGCACCGGGGCGGGACGCTGAGAACCAGCGCGAGCCGCCCCGAGAAACCAATCATCCAGCCTAGAAGGCTCGGGACACGGTGGAGGGTTCCACACGAGCCCGACCTTTTCGGCGGCCCGGGAAAGCATAGCCGTCAGCTCGGGGTCCGTCTCGGACAACGCCACTCTCCCAGAGGGAGGCAACGCAGCCGGGTCTTCATCCCCCGAGGACTGAAACTCCCCCTCCGATGCAGCGATCGACATCCTATCCTCTGCTGGAGCTCCAAAGGTCACCGTTGGACCACCTCGAGAGGGGCCAGCGACTTCCTCCGAAAGCTCAACCGGCTGCGGCACTACAGAGGGTTTAGGGGCCCACGGAGGCTGGCTCGGCGGGTGTGCCCTAAACGTGATCCTCAGGTCACCCTGGCTATTCGCCGAAGTAGGTCTATCCTGCTGGGCAGGGATAGCACTAGATCGGGGCATAGGTAAGGGGACTCCACCCTCCCGAAGGTAGGCGAGTCTCGACCTTAGCGCCGAGATAGTCATGTTCCCGCAATGGGAACACGAACTATCCACAAACGCTGCCTCGGCATGTTGAATACCCAGACATGTCAGGCAGCGATTGTGACCGTCAGCTGGTGACAGGGAACGACCGCATCCAGAAACGCACGGGTGGAATGACATCTTGAAAAAGACGCAATTTCACACCCGTGTTGCTCTTTTAGAAGAAGCTCTTAACGTGCTGAAGCACCCAGGAACAACCGCGGCAAACACAGGGGATAGTGCAGCCTGTGTTTGCACTCACCGTGGAACGCCCCCACCGAACCAACCGGGATGCTGTAAAAACAGCAGTTTGTTTCACCGATTTCGGTGAGCTCGCGGTTGTCACTGCACGTGCCTTCTCCCCAGCACAAAAGCCTCTTCTCTCGCTCTCTCTCTCTCTCCTGCTGAACAGCCTTTTCAAGTCTTTCATGAGCTTGTTTGGCTCCGAAGTGAATGACAAATGTGCGCTGCATCCGCTTCCGCTTTATACCCGCGATGCGGGGCGGAGCGCGAGATGCAAATCTCGCACGCCAATGGCCATTGGCCCGTTCTCTATACACTCGAAGCTGATAGGGGCTCCCAGAAGTGATCCCAATTCGTCGGTGACGTCCGACGTACGTCGAACGTGACCGACTGAAAGGGAACACACATTAACACAACAGTGACCAGACAAAGACTGAAGGTGAGGGTGCGTCTTAAATAGCAAACAGAAACAAGATAATTAATCAGACACAGCTGGAACAAATGAACTCATTAAGATGGGAAACTGAACAAAGGAACACAGGAATATATCAATATACAAACTGAAAGTCCAAACCCAAACTGAAAACATGACAAGTAGAATGTAGGCATATTCATCTAAAATAATTCTAATTTCAGCTTCAGAATCATTAATATTTTTATTCTGGTGTCACCATTGTCCTGTGCATTGGATTACCAGCACCAAGTTTCCACCCCCAATGTAATACCAAATTTAGCATTTTAATCAACAGTACATTTTTGTTAACCTTTTACCATATCTTGGAATATTGCAATAATATTGTATTGTGAGTTCAGTATCATGATATGTATCAAATCGTGACATGAGGGTATCGTTACACCCCTAGTATTTTCTATTCCCTAACCCCAACCCTACCCCATAAACCTAACTATCACAGAAAACTTTCTGCATTTTTACACTTTCAAAAAAAAAAAAAAAACATAATTTAGTATGTTTATTAATCCATTTCCCTTGTGGGGACTGCTGGCTGGTATGTAGGTGTAGGTGATCACAGGTTTTATATTCTTGTGGACACACACACACACACATACACACCTCATTGTGAGGACATTCCATAGGCATAATGGTTTTTATACTGAGCTGACATTTTCTAGCCTCTAAACCTATCCATCACAGAAAACTTTCTGCATGTTTACAATTTTAATAAAAAAATGTTTAGTATGTTTATTTAGCGATTTGAATTATGAGGACATCGGCGTGTCCTTATAATGTAGGGGGCGCGTCCTGAAACCTGAATACACACTACAATATAATGTAGTGTGTAATGTAGGTGAAACCAGTAAACACACACACACACACCTGGTTTTTATATGAATGTGATGATATATTTTAAACCGTAACCATAACTCTACCCTATACAGTGGGGAGAACAAGTATTTGATACACTGCCGATTTTGCAGGTTTGCCCACTTACAAAGCATGTAGAAGTCTGTAATTTTTATCATAGGTACTCTTCAACTGTACAAAAATCCAGAAAATCACATTGTATGATTTTAAGTAATTAATTGACATAAGTATTTGATACATCAGAAAAGCAGAACTTAATATTTGGTACAGAAACCTTTGTTTGCAATTACAGAGATCATACGTTTCCTGTAGTTCTTGACCAGGTTTGCACACACTGCAGCAGGGATTTTGGCCCACTCCTCCATACAGACCTTCTCAAGATCCTTCAGGTTTCGGGGATGTCGCTGGGCAATACGGACTTTCAGCTCCCTCCAAAGATTTTCTGTTGGGTTCAGGTCTGGAGACTGGCTAGGCCACTCCAGGACCTTGAGATGCTTCTTACGGAGCCACTCCTTAGTTGCCCTGGCTGTGTGTTTCGGGTCGTTGTCATGCTGGAAGACCCAGCCACGACCCATCTTCAATGCTCTTACTGAAGGAAAGGAGGTTGTTGGCCAAGATCTCGCGATACATGGCCCCATCCATCCTCCCCTCAATACGGTGCAGTCGTCCTGTCCCCATTGCAGAAAAGCATCCCCAAAGAATGATGTTTCCACCTCCATGCTTCACGGTTTCACTACAATTTTATCCCTGATGTCCTTACACAGCTCTCTGGTCTTGGCCATTGTGGAGAGGTTGGAGTCTGTTTGATTGAGTGTGTGGACAGGTGTCTTTTATACAGGTAACGAGTTCAAACAGGTGCAGTTAATACAGGTAATGAGTGGAGAACAGGAGGGCTTCTTAAAGAAAAACTAACAGGTCTGTGAGAGCCGGAATTCTTACTGGTTGGTAGGTGATCAAATACTTATGTCATGCAATAAAATGCAAATGAATTATTTAAAAATCATACAATGTGATTTTCTGGATTTTTGTTTTAGATTCCGTCTCTCACAGTTGAAGAGTACCTATGATAAAAATTACAGACTTCTACATGCTTTGTAAGTGGGCAAACCTGCAAAATCGGCAGTGTATCAAATACTTGTTCTCCCCACTGTATCTGTTGTTTTTGTATAAAGTTAATGCACAAACTAACCCAAACTCTAAGCCCTATGAGAAATCTTTTACATTCTTTCAATAAAAAAACCCCATTATTTTATATATGAATTGTTTTTCCAAATGAGAACGTCCCCAGATGTCCCCTAAAGGACACTGTCAGATTTAGCCAACTTCTGGGGACAATTTTGTAAGCACACACACATAAACACAGAACGACAGTGGTGCTTAAGGCCAGATGATTACGTCCTTTTAAAGAAATGCTCTTCATATCCAGCACAGGCCTGCATTAATATAATTGATTATTCAGGGTCGGTCGAGGCCATTTCCATCATCTTCTTTTGATGGGGTCAGAGGGGAAAATCATTAATTCAACATTAACAAAGAGGCAGGGATAGATGTCCACAACATTACATTTCACAACAGAGCACACACTGTTGGCACCACGACCCCCTCCATACAGAGGAGAGGAGGTCCCCTTCTGACACCACATTTCCATGCCAATTAAGAATTGATCCAGTCCAGCCCTACTCTGAACCTGTATTTAGCATGCAGACGTGATTCAGATCTTCAAGCAGACAGGGTTAAGGTCAAATTCTTATGGCTTGGCAAAACGTCTTAGTGTGAGAGTGTTTTTCTAAAAGCAGAAGTTATTTTATTAATGTTGAATGGGGCCTCTGCTCCCTGAGAACAGGACACGGGCTCTACGTGCAGTGAGTGACAGTGTGGTAATGGTTCACTCAGACCACATGCATGATTGAGCAACCTGCAGGGAAACCTGTCCCAGCAGAACCTGTGAAAAGGTAGTTTCTAAAACAAGGGTGACGAAAAGTTCATTGTGATTTTTGCCTGACAAAGTTTGTTGTCTAGAACCAACTGATGTCTCAGACTCTCAGTGGACATTTCTGCTAAAAGGTCAGACAAACTATTAAAGGTAGGGTAGGCAATTTCGGAGAGGCTAGCAATAGCAAGCTAGCTTTGAAAACATAAGATCCCACCCTCCCTTCAGAGCGTCTCCAAAGCCACGTCTCCTTCAAAACACATGAACGCGCACAGCCAGAGCAGAGTCTGCGAAGCGTCTGCGTTAAATTAAGTGAAGTGAAAGTGATGTGAAGTCCAAGTATGGTAACTCGGTCACGGTTCGCCATCTCTTAATTACGGTAATTACGACATGGCGTGAACGCAGCATAAGCTCGTTGTTTTGTTTCAGGAAGAACTGTAAAAGGTGGCTGCTGTTTGTCGTTGGCTGCGTCCAAAATCGCATACTCTTGAGTAGGTACTTATTTTGAGTAATTTTAAGTGATTACTTCACGACCGCTAAAAAAATACGTTCTATGTAGTATGAATGTGTGTAGTATGAATGTAATTTGTACGTACTACATCCGCCATGCTGTCATTATCATGTGACCTACGATGCTTCACTGCCATTCACAAATCTCCTGTGGCCTCATGGGATAGTAAAGTGTCCATCATATGCACGCTAAAGAATCTCAAGTAGTCGGTCATCTGGGTACTTTCTGCCTACTCTTTTAAGAGTACTGTGAATTCGGACATACTTCTTTTGTCACATACATGTTTTTCACCTACTATACTGTACATTAGGGAAGTCTACGGTTTAGTATTCGAAGTATTCTAAGTGACACGTGAAGGCGAGGAATTTGTCCTCTGCATTTAATCCAGCCAAGTTAGTGCATTTGGAGTAGTGAGTAGTGAACACACACACTTGGAGCAGTGGCGCCCGGGGAGCGATTGGGGGTTAGGTGCCTTGCTCAGGGGCAGCTCAGTCATTTCCCGCTGGTATTGAGACTCAAACACGCAACCTTCAGGTTAACAGTCTGGCTCTCTAACCATTAAGGCTCCAATATACTTCAAGCGAAATCGAAGAACGAACTAATGTGATGTAATTTCGAACAAAATCAGGGCGAAACAAAGTTCGTTTTGGAAGTTCGAAACAGCTTGCCAAAGCGAACTTTCCGGAAAAGTTAGCTTCGGCTGGTAAACACCTTCGTACTACCATTGGTCCATGGCCATTACGTAAGGTAGGTGTGTGCGGAGGCTCCGCCTTCTTTCACATGGAATATCTTTTCCAGTTCATTTCTCCTCACGACTTCGTGGAAGTCAGATGTCCGCGAGTGAAAACATGAAAACATACCAACATAAGAAGTCTGTCATGAAACATCCAAGATAAAGGTAAAATATAATGCATTCATATGTCTTAGGAAATTATTAACGCATGTGACAGGTCATGAGAAAACATGCAATTTTATATGAATATGGATGTTTTCGATGCATTGTTGGTTCGAGCAGTATCTCCGGTTCGTATGGGCATGAAATGTTCTGGCCTGCGCTGACTGAGATGAATAGCATTCAGCCTGTCACAGTGTCTGTTCTCCAGTAAACCACTGAGTACTGATGAAATTTACAAAACAGGAAACATCCATCAGAAACAAATGGTTGATAAGTAGGACAAAATAAGACAAACATGAATCACATACAGTGCATGAAAACAGCGTTCCCCATGGGGGAATGTACTTCCTGGTTCTTAGAGACCAGCATACTTTTACCAAAATAACCCTGTTTTAAGCACGGCATATATTATTGAAAGAGTCACGGCAGCAGATATGCAATTGGAGCCCCATTAAAACTCTTTGCTTTACCTTTTAACTTCACAACAGGTCAGGCACTGAAATGCGAGGGAATAGGGAATTAAAATGTTTAATTTCATTAAAAGTTTATAAATGCAATGCCAAGGCAAGTATTTGATCACCTACCAACCAGTAAGAATTCCGGCTCTCACAGACCTGTTAGTTTTTCTTTAAGAAGCCCTCCTGTTCTCCACTCATTACCTGTATTAACTGCACCTGTTTGAACTCGTTACCTGTATAAAAGACACATGTCCACACACTCAATCAAACAGACTCCAACCTCTCCACAATGGCCAAGACCAGAGAGCTGTGTAAGGACATCAGGGATAAAATTGTAGACCTGCACAAGGCTGGGATGGGCTACAGGACAATAGGCAAGCAGCTTGGTGAGAAGGCAACAACTGTTGGCGCAATTATTAGAAAATGGAAGAAGTTCAAGATGACGGTCAATCTCCCTCGGTCTGGGGCACCATGCAAGATCTCACCTCGTGGGGCATCAATGATCATGAGGAAGGTGAGGGATCAGCCCAGAACTACACGGCAGGACCTGGTCAATGACCTGAAGAGAGCTGGGACCACAGTCTCAAAGAAAACCATTAGTAACACACTACGCCGTCATGGATTAAAATCCTGGAGCGCACGCAAGGTCCCCCTGCTCAAGCCAGCGCATGTCCAGGCCCGTCTGAAGTTTGCCAATGACCATCTGGATGATCCAGAGGAGGAATGGGAGAAGGTCATGTGGTCTGATGAGACAAAAATAGAGCTTTTTGGTCTAAACTCCACTCGCCGTGTTTGGAGGAAGAAGAAGGATGAGTACAACCCCAAGAACACCATCCCAACCGTGAAGCATGGAGGTGGAAACATCATTCTTTGGGGATGCTTTTCTGCAATGGGGACAGGACAACTGCACCGTATTGAGGGGAGGATGGATGGGGCCATGTATCGCGAGATCTTGGCCAACAACCTCCTTCCCTCAGTGAAGATGGGTCGTGGCTGGGTCTTCCAGCATGACAACGACCCGAAACACACAGCCAGGGCAACTAAGGAGTGGCTCCGTAAGAAGCATCTCAAGGTCCTGGAGTGGCCTAGCCAGTCTCCAGACCTGAACCCAACAGAAAATCTTTGGAGGGAGCTGAAAGTCTGTATTGCCCAGTGACAGCCCCGAAACCTGAAGGATCTGGAGAAGGTCTGTATGGAGGAGTGGGCCAAAATCCCTGCTGCAGTGTGTTCAAACCTGGTCAAGAACTACAGGAAATGTATGATCTCTGTAATTGCAAACAAAGGTTTCTGTACCAAATATTAAGTTCTGCTTTTCTGATGTATCAAATACTTATGTCATGCAATAAAATGCAAATTAATTATTTAAAAATCATACAATGTGATTTTCTGGATTTTTGTTTTAGACTCTGTCACTCACAGTTGAAGAGAACCTATGATAAAAATTACAGACTTCTACATGCTTTGTAAGTGGGCAAACCTGCAAAATCGGCAGTGTATCAAATGCTTGTTCTCCCCACTGTAAGTAATCTTTAGATATAAAATGAAACAAAAAGAGTGTGTGTACAAATAAAAAGCTGTTGTTTAATTAAAGAACGTCTACATTTAATGTCAAAAGCACATTGATTTGTCATATTTTAACAGTAAAATGTGTACAGAATTTCAAAAAGCAATCTAAAAACAAACACAAATGCATGTCTTACATTGAATGGTTGACACTTTACAAAAAACTACAGTTACAGCGCATGTGTTTAATACAGTTTTCAAGTTAGAAAAGAATTTACATCATGTGGCCAGGATTTCTTGAGTAGTGTCTGAGTCCATAAGAGTCCACTATGTCTTTAGGGTAATCCAATCAGAGATTAATGTTTAGCTGTAAATGTTGCACTACAGTGGCCTCAGACTTGCTATCACTGAGGACAGCCTAGGAGGAAAACACACAATCAGATACAGAAGAACAGATCAAATTATTGTTAAAAACAGTTGTACATCTGATAATTAGCCCTGCTGGGCATGAGAAGCACAGATTGGATGTCACAGTTTCATAGTGTCATTGTCTTAGCTTAGAGAAAAAATAACACATTTTAGTAGATATTGTTTAACACAAAGTATTTGTTTTACTAGGGCTTTTTAAACCGGTGTCCTGGGACCCTCACGGGTTGCAAGGGAGTGCTATGGGGGTTCACAGAAAATTATAGAGAAAAAAAAAAAAAAAATTATATATTTATATATATATATATACACTCACCTAAAGGATTATTAGGAACACCATACTAATACTGTGTTTGACCCCCTTTCGCCTTCAGAACTGCCTTAATTCTACGTGGCATTGATTCAACAAGGTGCTGAAAGCATTCTTTAGAAATGTTGGCCCATATTGATAGGATAGCATCTTGCAGTTGATGGAGATTTGTGGGATGCACATCCAGGGCACGAAGCTCCCGTTCCACCACATCCCAAAGATGCTCTATTGGGTTGAGATCTGGTGACTGTGGGGGCCATTTTAGTACAGTGAACTCATTGTCATGTTCAAGAAACCAATTTGAAATGATTCGAGCTTTGTGACATGGTGCATTATCCTGCTGGAAGTAGCCATCAGAGGATGGGTACATGGTGGTCATAAAGGGATGGACATGGTCAGAAACAATGCTCAGGTAGGCCGTGGCATTTAAACGATGCCCAATTGGGACTAAGGGGCCTAAAGTGTGCCAAGAAAACATCCCCCACACCATTACACCACCACCACCAGCCTGCACAGTGGTAACAAGGCATGATGGATCCATGTTCTCATTCTGTTTACGGCAAATTCTGACTCTACCATCTGAATGTCTCAACAGAAATCGAGACTCATCAGACCAGGCAACATTTTTCCAGTCTTCAACTGTCCAATTTTGGTGAGCTCGTGCAAATTGTAGCCTCTTTTTCCTATTTGTAGTGGAGATGAGTGGTACCCGGTGGGGTCTTCTGCTGTTGTAGCCCATCCGCCTCAAGGTTGTGCGTGTTGTGGCTTCACAAATGCTTTGCTGCATACCTCGGTTGTAACGAGTGGTTATTTCAGTCAAAGTTGCTCTTCTATCAGCTTGAATCAGTCGGCCCATTGTCCTCTGACCTCTAGCATCAACAAGGCATTTTCGCCCACAGGACTGCCGCATACTGGATGTTTTTCCCTTTTCACACCATTCTTTGTAAACTCTAGAAATGGTTGTGCGTGAAAATCCCAGTAACTGAGCAGATTGTGAAATACTCAGACCGGCCCGTCTGGCACCAACAACCATGCCACGCTCAAAATTGCTTAAATCACCTTTCTTTCCCATTCTGACATTCAGTTTGGAGTTCAGGAGATTGTCTTGACCAGGACCACACCCCTAAATGCATTGAAGCAACTGCCATGTGATTGGTTGATTAGATAATTGCATTAATGAGAAATTGAACAGGTGTTCCTAATAATCCTTTAGGTGAGTGTATATAAAATACATACACTACCGTTCAAAAGTTTGGTGGGGTTTTTTTTACGTTTTTGAAAGAAGTCTCTTATGCTTACCCAGGCTGCATTAATTTGATCAGAAATACAGTAAAACAGTGACACTGTGAAATATTATTACAATTAAAATAATTGTTTTCTATTTTAATATATTGTAAAATGTAATTTATTCCTGTGATGGTAAAGCTGAATTTTCAGCATCATTACTCCAGTCTTCAGTGTCACATGATCCTTCAGAAATCATTCTAATATGATGATTTGCTCCTCAAGAAACATTTCTTATTATTGTCAATGTTCATAACAGTTGTGCTGCTTAATATTTTTGTGGAAACCATCACACTTTTTTTAATAAGGATTCTTTGATGACAGTGTTTATTTGAAATGGAAATCTTTTGTAATATTATTATTAAGTCTTTAGTGTCACTTTTGATCAATTCAATGCATCATTGCTGAATAAAAGTATTAATTTCTTTAAAAAAAAAATCATACTGACCCCAAATGTTTGAACAGTAACAGTCAAAGTTAACGTTAATATGTTAAATATTTTAATTGCCATTATTATACTCATAAAACTGCTTTGCAACAATATTCATTGTGAAAATCATTATAAATAAAATGAATTAAAATGTTCCTCATGTACTCTACATTTAAGTAGCTATTCGCTGTGAACTTAATACAAAGTACATATTTTCCAGTTATTATTTTAAATAGTTTGTTTTGTCGTTAATACAGTGGCAATATAAAAGCCAATTATTTAATTTTGGAAATAATATAATATCACATTTTTTCCCACACAGTATAAAAAGGTTTTAATACATGAAAATATAGAGCTTCTAAATATATTAATTTCATCATATTAGAGGGTCCAAGGTACTAGGATGTGCCTTTGTTTTACTGTCTTTCTCTGCAGTGTTAATTAAAAGGGTATTTGCAAAAAAGTATATTGATGTGTTCTGACATAATGTTATAGTAGGTCAAAGTCTGAATAACATCATCAGTATGAGAGGCAGAGCATCACACTCTCTTTTAAATTACTTTGTATAATGTATTGTGATACAATAACAATGATGACAGCCATTCTAATCAGCACATTTAAGATCGCTTTAAGATATATATATCTAAGAAAAACACACGCATAACACCGTGAGCTGCATAGTACCAATAAATCAAGTTCCTGTTGGCTTTGGCTTTTCTTTAAAAAAAAAAAAAAAAGAAAAAGAAAAACAGGAGCAGTGTCACATAAATTATATGGAGCAAGATGGATATCTCAAAAACTTCAGAATGAAACGCCAAACAAAATGGAAGACAATATAAGGAGCGATTAATCATGTCAAGCACTCACCATTCCGTTTTTGTGAAATATTGCACAGAGACATTAAAGAGGCCATATTATGCCCTTTTACAAAGTCTTGATTTTGTTTTTGGGGTCTACTAGAATCGGTTTTCATGCTTGAATGTTCAAAAAACTTAATTTTTCACATATTTTACATTGTTGCAGCACCTCTCTTCCCAGTCTGTCTCTATGAAGCACCTCCTTCCGAAAAGCACGATGTGCTCTGATTGGCCGACGGGACCGGTGTGTTGCGATTGGTCAACCACTTTGAGTGTTTCGTAAATGTCACATCCCTTACCATAACCACGAGTTTCAACCAAGCGTGCCGCACACGTCCTGAAAAGTGAAGCCAAGCGCCTCGATCGCCCTCAGGTGGCTGGTCCCAGTATAGCTCATAAACCCCGCCCCTCCATGTATTCTAATGTGATGTGAGACAAACTAAACAATCAAATTACACTTCAAATACATTTTTTCCAAAGATGGTTTCTGTCATTTTAGGTAGTTTTTAACACTCTGATGTCATTTCAAGTGTTAAAATAAGTTACAATAAGTTTGGTTTTAGTTATTTGATGCTAAAAAAAACGGGGGTGTGACATCATGATTGACAGCTGTGATTGACAGCTTCTCTGAGCGAAGTTGTCACTGAAGCACCAATGGATTTTTTCCGGGATTTTCTGGAGGAGATTGGAGCTTTAACTTTAATTTCTACATTTCCACAACTGTTTATTTCACACCAACATAATGAGTTGTTCTGCGGCTAACAGATACTGCGGGAGTGTGGGCGGCTCTACTTCCTGCTCTCTACTGCGCAGACTCCGGTCCCAAATCAGCGCAAGATGTCAGCGCCATATTCGGACGTTGGCGGCTTCACTTTTCTCCAATAGAAGATAGTGAAGGGGCGTCATCCATCTTTTTTGCAGTCTATGGTTTCAACACACTACTCACACAACTCAAACGGGCCTTCGCTCCTAACCCACCCTTGGGTGGGAATTATGTAAATGAGGAATATTGTGATGTGGAGAATAACTCCCTTTGTAGTGGCTTTGTAACTTTGCATAACTTTTGCTCAAACATCAACATTAAACGCTAAAAAAAGTTGAAAATGTAAAAAAGCATAATATGTCCTCTTAAAAAAAAGAGGGGGCTGGGAGAAACACTTTCAATGTACTTAATATTCATGAACGAATAACAAACAAATACAACATAACTGGTGAGATTAAAGACCATGGCCGCTCAGTATGGGGCAAACTTCTGCCGCTCTGATTTTTTGATGCTGGATGAGGTGGGGATCTTTGTAGTGTAGGGGGTGAGGCCGGCTGGGAGGCCTGCGGAGGCGGCCGTGTGCACTGCCAGCAGGGGGACGGTTTTCATGCCAAACAGGCTGGAAACAGGCAATGCGTAGTGGGCACTGGGGATGGAGGGGACAGACGAGGGGGAGTGGACATTAATAGCAGAGGGGGAAGCAGCCAGGACGGCCATGGAAGAGGGCGTGGAGGCGGAGGGGCTGGACTGGGGGAAGCCCAGGCTGAGGTCGATAGGTGTGCTGGAAGAGGAGGACGATGCAGCCTGGATGCTCAGTTTAGCCATCTCTAAACTGCAAACACACATTCAGATGCACGCAAACAAGGAGGGACGTGAAGACAAGTGTGTGGTTAATTGAGGGGTTACGGGTGCACACAAGAGGAGAGAGTGACATGGGAGGGGGGTGAGAGAAATAGAGAAAAGAATAATCAATTTAGGGAATGTTATTTGTTACAAGAATGAATAATAATAAGGGTTTAACATGCCTAGATGAGAATTAATAAAGGAGTGCCAAATGGGTGAGATGAAACAGACCACATGACTACTGTCTAAAACCTACATATTACACCATTATGTAAAATAGATTGTGGGAAAAGAATAGTTCATCCAAAAATCTACATTTTGTCATGTTTATTCACTCTCATGACTCATGATAAAACACAAAAGGAGAAATGTTGTAGAATGTACTGGCTGCTCTTGTTTTGATCATATAATGAAAGCGAATGGGGACTTGGGTTGTCAAGATCCGAAATGAAAGGAAAAACAGCTTGCACTCTATTCCAAGTCTTCTGGATCATATAGTTTAGGCAAACATTTGTTATTCACTGAAATTCTTCTCCTCCACTGTAGCTCTCAAATTAAATATGATGCAGACGTTACTTTTGACATTAAAAGGATGGTTCACCCAAAAATGAAAATTGTCATCACTTTCTTACCCTCATCATGTAGTTCCAAATCTGTAGGAGTTTCTTTCTTCTGTTGAACACAAAAGGAGATATTTTAAAGAATGTTGGTAACCAGACAGTTAACGGCACCCATTGACTTCCATAGTAGGAAATAAAAATACTATAGAAGTCAATGGGGTAACTTAAATGGTTTGGTTACCAACATTTTTCAAAATATCTCCTTTTGTGTTCAACAGAAGAAAGAAACTCCTACTGGTTTGAAACAACATGAGGGTGAGTAAATGATGACAGAATCTTCATTTTTGGGTGAACTATCCCTTTAATGCATTTGGTCATGAAACACATTAGAAACAACTGCTATGATGCGTCAAAAGCCACACTATTTGATTTTAAATACAATGATTTAATAAGGGTTTAATTGAATAACATTTAATTCACACAGAGCTGTCATATGGCTTCAGAAGTTTTGGAGTATACACTACTGTTAAAAAGTTTGGGGTCTGTAAGATTTTTAAAAAATATTTTTGTCTCTTATGCTCACCAAGGCTGCATTTATTTGTTCAAAAATACAGTAAAATATTATTACAATAAAAAATGTTTTCTATTTTAATACATTTTAAAATGTGATTCATTCCTGTGGCAAAGCTGAATTTCAATTAGGGAAACACTTCAAAAACGCCTGCACATTCTCATCAATTAAGGTGAACCACCAATTGCAAGATAAAACCACTACTTTAATAAAAAAAAAGTGGCAAACCTTTCAGTCCTAGAAGTTAACTAGTCATTGAGAAAGGTCACATGTGACTGAAACGTTCACCACTTCTTCATTAAAGCAGTGGTTTTATCTTGCAATTGGTGGTTCCCCTTCATTGTTAGAGTGTGCAGGCTTTTTTGAAGTGTTTCCCTAATTGGAGTTTTTGATCTACACACCTCATTTGGACAAAGGCGCGTGAGTTCCTGACTTTTCTAAAGCTGATTTTTTTTAGCATCATTACTCCAGAATTCAGTGTCACATGATCTTTCAGAAATCATTCTATGCTGATTTGCTGCTTGAGAAACATTTCTTAATATTATTATCAATGTTAAAAACAGTTGTGCTGCTTAACATTTTGGTGGAAACCATGATACTTTTTTCAGGATTCTTTGATGAATAGAAAGTTCAACAGAACTAGAAATTTTTATAACATTATAAATGTATTTACTGCCACTTTTGGTCAATTTAATGCATCCTTAATGAAAAGTATTACTTTCTTTCAGAAAAAAATCCTTACTGACCACAAACATTTGAATGGTAGTGTAGCGCACAAGTCATATTATGAGTTTTATTTTGTCATGCATGTATGTATGTATTTTTTGGTCCTTTTTGGAGTTTGTCAGACATGATCACTATGAACTGTCACTGTATGGTAAAGTGAAGATTCTTCAATAATTCTTCTTTTGTGTTCCACAGAAGAAGAAGAAAACAGCATTCAGATTTGGAACAAAATGAGCGTGAGTAAATGGTGACAGAATTTCATTTTGACTGAACTATCCATTAAAATGTGAGAGGGAAAGGTCTCACCTCGCACTGATGAGGTACTGAGCCACGCTGATGTTGGCTGGGGAGCCTGTGATGGTGACGTGGCGCACTGCCGAACCGTCTGTGGCCCCGGCGATTTTGATCTGGGCACCAGACATCTGGCGAATCTCATTGATCTTACTGCCCTGTCTGCCAATGATGCAGCCTATGAGCTGAGAGGCAGAGAGACAGACGGGTGAGGGGCAAACAACATCTGGACATTAAAAGACTGGAGGCTGATAGTGAACCTTTAGGACATGGAAGTTGTTCTTCTCTACTGTATGGCATGCCTTGAATTTTACTAATAAATTCTACAATAACAGATACTTAGTGTAACGATATGCCATGGTGTATAGCATGATAGTAAAGCATAAAAAAATATTTTTGATTTTAGTGGCCACATTTAAAAACCTAACATTCAATGCAATAAAATATCAATTGTATTCTGTATAAATCTTATAAAAGTAAGATTTATAAAGCAAGCACACTTTTCAAGCAAAACACACAAAAAAGGTTTCAAATTAAATATTTTAGTACACTAAAATTTACATTTTTGATCAAATGAATGCAGCCTTGGTGAGCATAAGAGACTTCTTTCAAAAACATTAATAAATCTTACCAAACACAAACTTTTGAACGATAGTGAACATTTGAAAATTGTATTATTAAAATTAAAAATTAAAAAATTGCACACATAAATACCCTTGATTAGGAACACCTGGTTAAAATAATTGCCAATATGGCTAAGAAAATGTCTTGCATAAATTATAATTCTAATGTATTAATAATTTGCACATATATTTTAGATAATGCAATGATATTTAAACAATTAAAGTGTGACTCAAGTGTCCAAATACTTTTTGTGGCCACTGTACAAAATGATAACATGAACTACAACAAACATTATGCCTCAAGCTAAGTGTATTATTTTATTATAAAAATCTATATCGCATAACTTACATCGTTAGGTATGCTCAGCTCATGAGAACTGGTTGCAATGGAGGCCTCCAGACCTATGCAGGGAAATGGGAAGGTAAGAAATAGACAACCTAATGGCTGACAAAAAATGAAATTTAGAAACATTTTAACATTGCTACACTGCCACTGAGATTGTTCAAATAAAACGGAAAAATATCACATTCAAATTACACAATGTATGAAAGCAGTAACGCTGCTACAGTGTGTGAGTCATGAATGAATTTCTGGTTAATTCATGTCTGCCTGGGATTCAAAATCACCCATAAAAGCATTTCCAGATAGCGCACATTATCGGAAACGTCTATGGAGAGGCTGTCTCTCTTCAACTCCCTATTTCCATAGTAGTAATTATGGGCTGGCATTTGCAATGTGTGGACTCTGTTTGTCATGATAAATGTGGGCTGCTGTGAGAGTGGGCTTCAGGTTTGCTCAGGAAAATGCTGACGGTTTGAACAGGTCAGGGGTATTGTGCAGGTATGGAGTGACATGAGGGGGGAAGAATGTTAAATGTTCATGCTGAGTTCACATATAAGGAGAAAGAGGGGTGACACATATGCATCACATGCTGTCGTTATGGTGACATGACACATTTGGAGATTCCTTTGACAGCTCAAAGCAGCCATCAACGGCTGACATCCGAACACAGGCTAACTGGAGCTATCAGGACTGGTTAGTGGTCGTATCATGGCACGGCATGTGCGGCATTATGCTGGAAGTGTTGTGATATTTATTGCCTTACCACAAAACGGCTTCTCCCTCATTTTCTTCAGAGTGGAAAAGTAGAACATGCGGTGGTCAGACATGACAGACGAAAGAGTGGAGAGGGAAAGAGACAGATCGAGAGAAAGACAGGCATAGAGACAGACAAAGGGAGAGACAGACTTCCCTGGGGAGCTTTGGGTACGTACCAGGGAAGGTGGGGTTGCTCTGCCCAAGGGAGGTAAGGGGGATATGCTGCATAGCCAACTGGTGAAGCTTGGTCAACTGCAGGGGCAGGAAGGGAGGTTAGAACTACCCAATCAAAATGGAATTACTCACATCTACAGACAGAACAGCACCCATATCAAGTCTCAAAATTGGATTAGTTATCAGGTGCCCCTCTGGACTTTCCGTCCACTTCTCCAAATAATGTGATCGAAAAAACTGATTTGCATTTCCTTAAGGGAATTCAAGTGCTTGCAGGCAGGAAAAGAATCGTGTTAAAGTGTGAGGTATGCTTAGGTTCTGAGTACATTCTCTGTAGTTGTCATGACACATGTCTGGTTTTCTGCCCGCTGTCTGTGAGAATCAACATGCAATGTGACACCGCCTTTGCAGTGTGTGTTACATGTGTTACATGCAGGACCAATCACAATTCAGATTCCAAATAGATGTAAGAAAGAAGACCGATCACAATTGGGTATGCAAATATTATGATTACATTATCACTGTTGGTTATATTTATATTTTTAACATTCTGTCACTACAAGTCAATGGGAGATTTTCAAGTTAATGCTGAATTTCTTTAAAATTATAATTTTTACAAAACTAAAAACATGACCTGAAAACACACCTGAAATTATCTTCTAAACAAAGTCCCAATGATCTGGAAGTCTGTATTTTATGGTTTGTGCCTCACTCAGTTAAAAGACTTTACCTCTCACAAATGCAACTTTGTTTTTTTTATACCTGCAACTTTACTGTATATCTCACATTGACTTTAAATCTCACAATTGCTATTTTATATCACAGTGTGATTATATCTCACAATATGAAATTTTATCTTACAATTGTGACTTTTTAATTAACTTTACTGTATATCTTGCATTAGTAAGTGATTATATCTCGCAATGTGACTATCTTACAATTGCGACTTTTTAATTAACTGCAAATTTACTGTATATCTAGCATTGACTTGAAATCTTGCAATTGCAACTTTATAATTGACAATGTGACTATATCTCGCAATGTGACTTTATATCTAACAATTGTGACTTTTTATACTTGCAACTTTACTGTATATCTCATATTGACTTTAAATCTCGCAATTGCAGCTTTATATTTCACAAAGTGATTATATCTCGCAATGTGACTGTATCTTACAATTGCGACTTTTTAATTAACTGTAAATCTAGCATTGACTTTAAGTCTCGTAATTGTACCTTTACTGTGTGTCACAATGTGACTATATCTCGCAATGCGACTTTATATCTCACAATTGCAACTTGAATTGAGACTGAAATGTGCTTCCACTGAATGGAGTCTGTATGGTGAACGGTTTGACCTGAATTGATTGCAGAAGGTTACTTCTCAGTTTTAGGGATTTAAAACAAACTATAATGTTTAGGGTTTTATCAATACAGTGCTGCTTTGCAACCATTGTAATTACAGCATTCATATGTGAGTGTTTCAGTTAACACACATTGTTTACTTGTGTCTTAAACAAGGATATTAAATAACCAAGGAGCAAGCAATGTTAGTGATGCTAGATAAGATATTAAAGAAAATGTCATAGACAGAGTGCATCTTCATGCCTAATGCCTCTGATATTTTCGCTCGAAGGAAGTTAGTGGAGGCTCCAGTGTGATCAGAGGGACGGGGATATCGGCACTTAGGTGTGTGTGAGGAATGCAGTGGGAGAAATGTGGTTGTGTCAGGGGTGGGATGTGGCTGGGGCACTGCAGTGGTGTTGTGAAGTGTGCTGTGAATGATACTGATCAGACAGTGGGACTAACACTCACGTCTTGGGGTGGAATGGCAAACTGTCCTGGAATAGCAAATGCCTGTGAAACAGATAAAACCTTCAGGTTAGTACAAATAGCCAACACAGCCAATTTGCTGCTTGGTCATTAGTCACAGTCGACATGGTACGTCCATGGACCGCACACAGTCTATTTGATGCATATTTCATTAAAGTGTTTAAAGGCCAATTCACACTGCACCGACAGACAGCAACAGTCGGATCAGTGTGTTACCCCTGTTGCCATTGGTCGGTGCTCCTTTTTGCCAGCTGAATATGTTGAATCGCCGTTTGTCGGGTTGTGGAATGTCTGAGAAGTGACGTACTGTAATCTGTTGATTGTCCGCAATGGTCGGTGTAGTGTAAATTGGCCTTAAAAGGTACCAGGTTGATATTATGAACACTTTTGAGGAAGAACTAATCATTGGATTCGCCATAGTTTGCCAGTTTAGTGGCTTGAAATCTTGTTGAGACACTTAGGCCCTGTTTACACCTGGTATTAAGAAGCATTTTCGTCAATCAGATCACAAGTGGACGACGCTAAATACAGGCGTAAACTGGGTATAAAATGTTTTGAGCTTGCCCACTTTCGACCACTTCCAGAGGTGTTTGAAAACACATTTGACCGGATTACTTTCATAGTGTATACGCTCATGTGGTCGAATGCGTTCCAACAGCCACAAAAGACCGCCTTCTCTCCGTCTACTGACTTAATGCGCAAAAACATTATCGGAAGTGCGCTTTGCCGGCTGAAGACCCAAGTTTGGTTTGAAGATGAAAAACGTACCAAGCAAAATGTTCTCTCACATTCCTGATTTCTAACACACACTCACAGCGTTCGGTGTGGCCTTGCGTCTGTCAGAGCATAAACGAAAGCTGCTGCTCTCCATATGTTTTTTCGTTGTCTCCGGTTGTGTTCATATATTAAATTACGTGAGCTTATTTCGTCCATTAGATCGAAAGATCTAGAAAAGTCCATACATTTACCCACGCATAGACCCTTACTTCGACGAAATCAGGACAGAAGTGGTTGAAAGTGGACAAAAGAGACCGATTAAAACACCAGGTGTAAACAGGAATGTGTCACCCCCGTCTACTTGTGATTTGATTGACCAAAACCCATCTTAATAGTGTAAACAGGGCCTTAGTAGTATGTAAACTAGTTATCCACAAGCAAAACTATTTTGCTGTGTAAAATAATTTGTAAATTTTGCTCATCAAGTCTACACAAGTTTCTGTATAACCATTTGGGGAGACTGCTGGGCCATATTTTCTCTATTTAGATGCTGGATAATAGTTGTAATAATGCAAATTTCACACAAACTCACCCCTAAAGAACACATAAAACAAATGTGGTTGGTTGGTTTGTTAATTTTACAATGCACGGCTCTTGGCCGGAATAAGCTGCAAAGTGGACCAGACTTTACACCACAAGTCAAAGTCTGTCCATGTGAGACTACTTTGACTTTGTCATTAACATATTTAAGAGTGCCAGGTGGAATTATGACTGAACTATGCTAAATTCTTCTTAATGTAACCACAAGGGGGCATCACATGAACATCCCATGCTATCACCAGACATAGCAATAAATACATAAATACAGAACTAAACTGCTTCTTAGCATTTTAATCCTCTAGACAAATGGAGCTTGTAGCTGACATGATGTTTCATTATACAGACAACGAGCCTTTGCAATCCTCACCTCAGTCAAACTAAATGTCATGATCACTCAAATGAACAACTGAAGCCCTTTGGACGACATACCAAGAGGAGATGTCAAAAATAAAGGGTCAGAGCTTAGATTAGTATTTCACAAGAATACTGATGAAAGAATTGTTTAGTCCAGCTATTTACAGCTGTGTTTACAATGATTAGTCACAAGCTTTCCAATTCAAACACCTACAGATCTGAATTAGTGATTAAAAGTCTGATCTGCATGTTTAAGAGCACTTGGCATGGTCCAATGGCCCCATTGGTGACTGTATTACTAATTGCATCTGGGGGTTAGATTTATTCTGTCAGCTGATTTCTCTGCGAAATCATTAGTGTAAATATCCTCACTAAGAGCGTCCCACTGGGACTGCAGGGAACTATGGAATCATTAATGCTTGTGAGGTGTTGTTGCGTTTGTATGGTTTCTGCATTAAGAGATGGATGGAGAACTCACCGGCGCAGCATGTGGTTGCGACAACACTGTGTGGCTGCTACCTGCGGAGGGTTTGGGTCGGTATGGAATGGTGGCTCCTTTAGGTGGCGACTAAATAAGGTAGGCAAACACAGTCAAGACAAAAGCAAAGGCGTTTAGTCAGTATATTTCTAGAACTCTGTTAAGCCTCACTGGATTTCAATGTTCAAAGCCCAAAGTTAATGCGGGCCAGGGAAAAGCCTGCAAAACAAAGGCATCCAAGGTTGGATTCTGAGAACTAATGAAGCAAACAGGAACATTTAACATGTAGTGCAAGCGCTCAAAGCGAATGCAAATGAAGTGTGAAGGTGAAAAAGACCTGAAGAATATTCCCCACCTCTGAAATAACATTTAAGCACAAGGGAAATCATGCATATAACACAAATTTTCAATTAAAACATGGATGCACTCTCACGTGCACGCTCACAAACCTCCAGCATGATGGTGCAGATGTGTTTCACACACTGTGTGATGGCGTGGGGGGTGCCTGAGATGGTCACGGCTCTCTCAGTCGAGTCAGGCAGTAGGTCTCCTGCGACCTGGACCTGGGCGCCTGTGCTCTGACACACAGAAACACTTCTGGTCAACACATGCTGGACAGGATGATTAGAAAAGCCACAAATGGCATCATTCATATTTCTTTAAATAGTGACAGTTAATAGGAGAAGGTCATTATCCGCTCCGCATCTGCGGTCCTGGTCACCCTTTTCTATCTGGGTTTTTTTTTTCTTACCAAATAAATAAATGCGCAGACATGAAATATTGATATTATATTGAAATAAGTTATAATTATTTTATAATCTTCCAGTATGTTATCTTTAAGCTTCTGCTAAGAAAAAATTGTCCATTACGATGTACAAAACAATCAGCTTATCACTGCAATGATATTACAGTAATATTCCTTTTGAAAGTCCTTTGTGGTTATTTTGAATACAATTCGCGTAGCTACTTGTCTACTATTCTATTGCATTTTGTATTATAAGTAATGCGAGTGGTGTGTTCAAACTGAAAATTCCAAGAAGAAATAGTGCACTTTAGATACCCGGAGAATGCACTTAATTAACCAAAAAAAAACAAAAAACAGTGTGAAATGTTGGACATTTCATGCACTCAACTTTCGCAGCTGTAATTACATAACGGAGGGGGAGGGGCTATCAGACTCCAACGCTGGATGACAAAATAACTATAAAATGTCATACACTACACGGTTGAGTACAACTCCAAGATGGCACCAGTTGCGTTTGTATGAAACAAGGAGAGATCGTGTGCATCCAAAATTGCATAGTCTGAGTAGGTACTACATTTGATGAGGAGTGAACTTTGCAACAGTTTGTTCAGTGAACAGTGTGATCCATATATAATACATTTCACAAATATTTACAAAGAAATGGCAAGTAACACATAAGTAGAAATACTGATATAGTATTTTCTAGTAAAATGCACTTCAATAATCTAACTATGACTTTTGCCTCAGAAAACTCTTAATTACTGCTTATTAATAATTAGTAAGGTAGTTGTTATATTTAGGTACTGGGTAGGATTAATGGATGTAGAATATGGTCATGCCGAATAAGGCATTAATATGTGCTTTATAAGTACTCATAAACAGCCAATATCCTAGTAATATGCATGCTAATCAGCAACTAGTTATTGTGAGAATTGGAACCTAAAATAAAGTGTTACCTTTTGTTTTATTTCCAACTTCGAAAAATCTTTCATTGGCAATGTCACTGCCATTCACATGTCAATGTCCATCAAAGAATCTCACTGGAAGTAGTAGGTCATCTGGGTACTGTTCGCCTAGTGTTTTAAGGTGCGGTCACGTTAGCAGAATTTCGACTAAATTTTGTGGGCAAAAAAGGTCCATTGATGTATGAAACAAAGTCACTTTCAAACCAAGAAGCTTTCTGTTGGTCAACGCTGTTGTCACAGCAAGACGCAATTTCCTTGTTCAGTTCCTCATCAGTTTCCTGTCTCCTTTGTTCTCAGTTTTCTGCCACTAGTTTGTCTCATAGACTGTAAAAAAAGATGGACGACGCATCTTCACTCTCTTCCATTGAAGTAAGTTAAACTTACAGAGCCCAAGTCTGCGCAGTAGTGAGCCAATATCAAGGTCCCGCCCACACTCCCGCCTAATCAATCACACGCCCTGAACTCTTTGTGAAATAAACAGCTATGGAAATGTAGAAATTAAAGTTAAAGCTCCAATCTCCTCCTGAAGTTCCCGAAGTACCTCAATGACTACTTCGCTCAGAGAAGCTCAGAATCTCAGCTGTTAATCATAACGTCACACCCCCATTTTTATAGCATCAAATAACTAACTAAAACCAAACTTATTTAAAGAACGAACACTTGAACTAACATCAGCGTGATAAAAATTGCCTAAAATGACAGAAACCATCTTTGGAAAAAATGTATTTGATGTGTAATTTGATTGTTTAGTTTGATTGTTTAGGGACATTAGTTTGTAATGTCCCATTACGTTACACGGAGAGGGCGGAGTTTATGACCTATCCTGCATCCAGCCACCTGGGGGTGATCGAGGCGCTTGTGTGGCACACTTGGTTTGTCTCCTTAGTTACTCAGCAGTTCCCTCATTTGTATCACTTGTGTTTAACCAATCATCTTTGTTTCCGTTTGGTATTTATATGCCTGTGTTTATGTTCCCTCGTTACTCTGAGTTTGGTTACGATTTGAGTTCTGTTATTAAAGTCTATTTTAATTAATTTTCTTTGTCCTGCCTTCTATCTACACCATGCTTGTAAATGAAACAGCAGTGAATCTATGTGAACCCATTGTGAAATCTTTTAGGCGAAATTTTCACGATTGTAACAATTCCTATTGAAATAACGTGATTTTGCCTGCGAAAATTGTGAAAAATGTATGAATACTATGAATACTTTATGAATATGAATTCAGACATATTACTAATTTCACGTACTGTTTTTCACCTACTAGGGAAGTAGGCATATTCGGACACATTGAGTCCACAGTGTGATACCAGAGAAAGTAGCGTCGATATACAGCATTTTCATAGACAACTGGGAGTATTAAGGAAATATAATGATGCGATTGACCAATCACATTCGAATGTTCCAAAGAGTTCAGTTGTGTAATAATTTCTCTAATGATCGCATATTTTACATCTGAAATATCATTATTGGAATTTACTGTTGTGAAATGTAAAAATAGATATGGATGTGATATGGATATTTTTGTTATATATGATATTGATATGGATTTTCAAATTTTGTATGGTTAGTAGCATTTTAAACTACAGTGTCCATATTGCACATATTAAAACAATTGCAATAAGACAATAATTTTTCATAATGTAAGTTTCCAGTATTAAGGAGGTTTACAAATTTTGATTGCTTTCCAAAGCCACTTGCAAAAAAAGTGTGCCATACAGTCCCTTTTGGTATTACAGCTATTCTCATGCCTAGAACTGACATCGTCTGGCCAGTTATTTAGGTCAAGCTATTTGGATACTGTATATAAATGTGAGACTATTTAGGCCTTGGTGGGCCGTCCTGTCCTAGACATTCATAGCAACTGGGAATAAAAGCAGCCAGTTCACCCCTTACAGCCCTCAGCAGTGAGGACAGCTATATTTATTCAATGTGATCCACCAGCCGAATAAAAAACAAAGCCTTCAAGCAAAAGCCACTGTCCTCACGTCAATTTCAGCAGCTAAATGACAACGAATGGTTCGGCTTGTGAGATGGATCGCTTTGTTTTCCATCAACGAAAGCCATGAATAGATAAATTTGAGGAAAAGTGAGCGAGTTCAAAAGTTTAGGAAATTACAGCTCAGGGGTGCAGCCGTCTCATAACGTGGATTTAGCGGAAGCCTGAGTCGAGCGGCCCCCTGTGCTCAGGAATAAAAAGTTCTGTCTTGATGAGGACAATCAATCATGCTGATGTTAAGTGTTTCTGCCTACCGCTGAGACAATGGAAACTAATTGTTTAACGGATCATTCGGTGCATCATCTGGGAGACGCTGTGACCTGCGTTACAAACCCTGTGTCTTTGCCAACAATTAAACTTCTACCTAGAATAGCTACCTCTCTGATCTCTTTGATCTTCGAGCCTCCTTTGCCAATGAGTGAACCGCACTGACTGGCAGGGAAGACGAGGCGGAGTGTCACAGGAGGCCTGCTTGTCACAGTGCTGTTTATCATGGATGCCAGGATATCCTGAAAGAGATGCATATATTCATATCAGAAAGCAGCTCAATTCAGCTCCTGCCAAGTCATTGTGTCCTTTTTTAATAAAAACTAATTTTCAGGAATACAGGCTGACAGTGTTTGAAATAAAAGCTCAAAGTATTGACAGGATTTTACAAGATTTGTTTCTTACAATAAAATACTGCATTTAGATATTTTCTGGGAGATCAATGCATTTGCTGTGCTGTAGCAATGTAAAAAAAATAGCCATATCAAGCTGCATTCTGGGAAAAAGGTGTAAATAGTTGCAAGTTACTATTATAGTAATTAGTGTTCCTCTTGGCTGGGACCTAATTTACTTTTAATTAGTTTAATTAAAAGCCAGTGTAATAGTGTTACAGAACACAATTGGTTGCACTGTGCAACATGGAAAAAATAAAGCAAGTGATGTATTCATAATTCAGATCATATCTTGCAAACTTCAACATTGTAAGTTATAGAAATAATAATTTTATTAACAATTCAGGCAGGAGTTACTATACTATTTTTAATATGGTTTCTCTGCATATAAAACTCATTAACCCTCATCCTTCCCTCGCACTTTATAACAAATCCTTCCCTCGCGGGTCAAAATGACCAGAAGCTCTAAATTATACTTAATTTTTTCTTTGTCCAGAAAGCTTATTTTATTTCATTTCGATGATATTTTTTTCTGTTTTTTAATGTAATTTTTTTTTTTGTTTTTTTTGTTTTTTTTTATTTTATTTACCTTTAAATTACTAGATTTAATCAATAGATAATAAGCACATTCTTCACATTCTTTCAATTTCAATTCAAAATAACACAATTTCATGCATAACCCTTTTAATTCAGCTCAAAATATCTTACATCGGGTGTCTTTGCCGACCTCTTGTGGAAAAAAGATAATATAACATGATATTTCATGACTCTTGCCACTAGATGGCAAGAGTCATGAAATATGGAGCAAATCAGCTGTTCCGCTGGGTCCTAAAGTCAGTTTGTCTTATTCAGATACACGTTATTCAGAACAGCATTGTTAGTTTGAATGATGAGCATTTTTAGGTTTTTCTATGTGGACTGAAGCATTTCTCGCATTCCATTCTTTTCTATCAGGGTCAAATTGACCCGTGAGGGAAGGATTTGTTACTTTTTTTATTTCAACCATAAAACTCCTTGAATCCAGTAAATTTTTTTGTGCATTCATGGCTCAAGTGTGACAAAGGTCCTATGGGTCTTGGACCACTCAGATGAACTCTGATGAACTTTTTTTTAATGAGTTTCGGGTCAAAATGACCTGAGGGAAGGATGAGGGTTAACAACCAATCAACAAATATAATCACAAAAATAAACAAAAGTATAAAATAAACAAAAACAACAACAGCATAATAAACCATCAAATAGTACAATAAGTCAACCACGTAATTTACGCATGGAATGCAGGCATATTACTATGGAAATCACATTATTAAAGTTAATATCTAAATACACAAGTTCACTGTAATTCTGACACAGGCAATTGTGATTCAACAGCATAATACTTTTATATCATTCACTTTATACAGTAATAATTTAACTATAACAGTTGTACAACTACTACTGTAAAAATTAATGTGAAAGTATGACAAATAGTAGCCAGGAATATACTGTAAGCCCACACTGATATTTTTACACTATACAAAAATCTAAATGAATCAAATCAACCATAGCATTAATCGCTCATTACTGCTGGAAAAATTCCACCTACCTCCTCAAACTTCTCTGCAATCATGGCAAAGGCTTTGAAAATGACCTCAGACGGTCCAGTGATGGTGACAATGCGCTCTGGACTGGAACCGTCAGATATATTAATCCGGGCTCCACTCTGAAACCACAGAGAAAAGCAGAGTTTTTGTGCTGCATCACATTTAATTGATCAATCTGGCCTCTGGGCTGACAATTGCACCCTCTCCCAGTTAAATACCATTTAACTTATCGTGCAGATAATAAGATGACTTTAAAAAGATGAGATTGCTCAAACTGAAAATGAAGTTTTCTACTGTCTAATTTTCGAAATACATGTGGCCACCCAAATTAGTTACTTTCAATCTTTACACAGCTAGTCAGCATTAATAATGTGTATTGCATGTAATATCAAAGCAATAGTCCATATAGGCAGTGCTGGGTAGATACTTACAAACATGACAAAAATTGTATTTAGTAACATAATCCACATTACACATTTTAGGTAATGTAATCTGACTACTTTTGGATTACCTTTAGATTACTTTTGACAATTCATTTATCACATTGAATTGAATAGAATAATACCATATTGATATAAAAATATGAAAAGAAAGAAAATGTATTCCATTCTTTATCAACAACATGAAGTGCATTAAACATTACATTATGCCAGGGAAAATTTAAAGCATGAGAAGAAGATAAATTATAAATGGAGAATCAATAAATTATGAATGCTTTACTGCAATTGTGTGAATAATGTGTAATCATGTAATCAATAAAAAGTAGCTAGTCTGATGAGTATTTTAAAACGGGTACAAGTACTTAATTTTTGGAATCTGATTATGTAATCCAGATTACATGTTATCATCAGTTACTACCCAGCACTGTCCATTGGTAATAAGAAAACAAACCAGTGTTAAAAACCTTAATATGTAAAATATAATATTAGGTTTTAATATAAAAAAAACGATTGGTCTTATTTAATTATGAAGGTCACTGTAGCACTTACCTCCTCTCTCATTTTTTTGACAGTCTCTCCTTTCTAAAAACCAAACAAGGGATAAATCATTTTCTAAAACAAATTAACTATACCAGAATGTGTCTTAAAGGGTTAGTTCACCCAAAAATGAAAATTCTGTCATTAATTACTTACTCTCATGTCGTTCGACACCCGTAAGACCTTTGTTCATCTTCGGAACCCAAATAAAGATATTTTTGTTGAAATCCGATGGCTCAGAAAGGCCTCCATCGGCAGCAATGACATTTCCTCTCTCAAGACCCATAAAAGGTACTAAAGACGTCGTTAAAAAGTCCATCTCACTACAGTGGTTCTACAATAATTTTATGAAGCGACGAGAATAGTTTTTGTGCGCAAAAAAAAAAAAAAATCAAAATAATGACTTTATTCAACTTTATTCTTGTCTTCCATCTGGGCCTCTGACGTGAACTCACGAAGCACCACGACGCATGCGCGAGAAAATGACGTAGAGCCGGCGTTCGGGCATCCAGGAAATGCACACTTTAGCACAAGTTTGAGCACTATGCCAAGACCTAAAGCACAATCAATGTAGAATTCAACATCTTAGATATGGCGCGTCTTCTTCTGCTTGTAAACAAAGTTCCTTGCTTCCGCCGGCTCTATGTCATATTCTCGCGCATGCGTCGTAGTGCTTCGTGAGTTCACGTCAGAGGTCCACACGGAAGACAAGAATAAAGTTGAATAAAGTCGTTATTTTGATTTTTTTTGCACACAAAAACTATTCTCGTCGCTTCATAAAATTATTGTAGAACCACTGTAGTGAGATGGACTTTTTAACGACATCTTTAGTACCTTTTATGTGTCTTGAGAGAGGAAATGTCATTGCTGCCAATGGAGGCCTTTCTGAGCCATCGGATTTCAACAAAAATATCTTAATTTGTGTTACGAAGATGAACGAAGGTCTTACGGGTGTCGAACGACATGAGGGTAAGTAATTAATGACAGAATTTTCATTTTTGGGTGAACTAACCCTTTAAGATTAGATTGGAAGCCACAATAAAAACAGTGCTTTGGGATACCAAAGAATAAAGACTCAAAGTTTTTCTTAATTTAATAATATAATTATCAGAATAATATTGATTTGTTTACCTTCCCAATGATACTTCCAACTTCCTAGATACACAAAAACAAACAAACAAAAAACCTTGTTAATCTAAGTTATTGCATAGTAAATTGGAGAACTATAGAACTGTTTCATCTGTCTTCTTGTTGGGTTTTAATGTTCTACACTATATATATACACTCACCTAAAGGATTATTAGGAACACCTGTTCAATTTCTCATTAATGCAATTATCTAATCAACCAATCACATGGCAGTTGCTTCAATGCATTTAGGGGTGTGGTCCTGGTCAAGACAATCTCCTGAACTCCAAACTGAATGTCAGAATGGGAAAGAAAGGTGATTTAAGCAATTTTGAGCGTGGCATGGTTGTTGGTGCCAGACGGGCCGGTCTGAGTATTTCACAATCTGCTCAGTTACTGGGATTTTCACGCACAACCATTTCTAGAGTTTACAAAGAATGGTGTGAAAAGGGAAAAACATCCAGTATGCGGCAGTCCTGTGGGCGAAAATGCCTTGTTGATGCTAGAGGTCAGAGGAGAATGGGCCGACTGATTCAAGCTGATAGAAGAGCAACTTTGACTGAAATAACCACTCGTTACAACCGAGGTATGCAGCAAAGCATTTGTGAAGCCACAACACGCACAACCTTGAGGCGGATGGGCTACAACAGCAGAAGACCCCACCGGGTACCACTCATCTCCACTACAAATAGGAAAAAGAGGCTACAATTTGCACAAGCTCACCAAAATTGGACAGTTGAAGACTGGAAAAATGTTGCCTGGTCTGATGAGTCTCGATTTCTGTTGAGACATTCAGATGGTAGAGTCAGAATTTGGCGTAAACAGAATGAGAACATGGATCCATCATGCCTTGTTACCACTGTGCAGGCTGGTGGTGGTGGTGTAATGGTGTGGGGGATGTTTTCTTGGCACACTTTAGGCCCCTTAGTGCCAATTGGGCATCGTTTAAATGCCACGGCCTACCTGAGCATTGTTTCTGACCATGTCCATCCCTTTATGACCACCATGTACCCATCCTCTGATGGCTACTTCCAGCAGGATAATGCACCATGTCACAAAGCTTGAATCATTTCAAATTGGTTTCTTGAACATGACAATGAGTTCACTGTACTAAAATGGCCCCCACAGTCACCAGATCTCAACCCAATAGAGCATCTTTGGGATGTGGTGGAACGGGAGCTTCGTGCCCTGGATGTGCATCCCACAAATCTCCATCAACTGCAAGATGCTATCCTATCAATATGGGCCAACATTTCTAAAGAATGCTTTCAGCACCTTGTTGAATCAATGCCACGTAGAATTAAGGCAGTTCTGAAGGCGAAAGGGGGTCAAACACAGTATTAGTATGGTGTTCCTAATAATCCTTTAGGTGAGTGTATATATACATATATATATATATATATATATATATATATATGATCTAAAGGTTGGAAAAAATCTGAAATGTGTGTTTTTGAAAGAAATGTATTATGCTAACCAAGGCTGCGTTTATTGATAAAACAATGCAGTAAAACAGTAATATTGTATTATTACAATTTAACTGTTTTCTATTTTAATATATTTTAAAATGTAATTTATTCCTATAAGGGCAAAGCTGAATTTTTAGCATCATTACTCCAGACTTCAGTGTCACATGATCCTTCAGAAATCATTTTAATATGCTGATTTGCTTGATATTTAACAGTTGCTTAATATTTTTTGTGGAAACCTTGATACCTTTTTTCAGGATTCTTTGAAAGTTCAAAAGAACAGTATTTATTTGAAATAGAAATCTTTTGTAACATTATAAATGTCTTTACTGTCACTTTTGATTAATTTAATGTGTGTCACAAATGGGTTGAGGAAGAAGATGAGGGTACGTGCAGAGGATCTAAATGTAGCATAACTTTATTAAATAAAACAAAAGATTGATAATCCAACATGAAGAGTAAGCGTAACAGTGTGCTATGGCACAGGCAACACCAGTATCAATCAGCGCCCTAGCGCCCTAGCTCCCAAGCTCGTGAATCAGTATATCGTGTTCATGAATCCAGGCACTGGTAAGGACAGTAAAGGATGCTGGCTCACTACACATTGGGACACTGATGACTTTTTCCAGCGACATGACAATGTCCTCATTGTACAACATCCCTACTGGTATTTATGAACAACAGCTGAGCTGATATCTTTCTGACATTATTTGTAATGTTATTTAAAGTACATTATGACAAATACTTTGCTTGTTACATATACATGCAACATTTCAGCCGTAAATAAATTATAAATGTTAGCTAGATTGTGTTCATTACCTGTCTAGCGATGTATGTTTATGTTGAAATATAATAAAATAATGGTTTTTATTTAAAAAAAAAAAAAACATCTATCACGTGTCATTACTGTAAAAAATGATCGTGATTTGAACAGTAAAAGACTGTAAAAATGCTATGGTGAAAAACAGTTAATTGGTTAACAAAAGTTTACATACTATATATGGTGAATAACTTTAATAGATCTAACCATACATTTAATGTAATTTTACAGTAAAATACTGTTAAATTTACAGTTTTTAGAAGTGAAAAAGAACAAGTCATTGTGTAATTTACAGTGAAAAACTTTACATTTGATGGATTTTCGTTGAAATAACTATGTTTCTTAGTTTTTTTTTTCTAGTCAGTTATTTACATTAGGGTTTTATATTACATCTAATGTTGTTAAATTAATGTTTATTGCATTTTTAAAATTTCATGTGTGTTACCATGATGGTGTTTAGTGTTTGTGTGAATGACATTGTGCACCTTCTATATATTAGTATTGTCCTTCTCAGCTTGTGGAAAAGCTGCTTGTGATGAGCTTTGATTCATCATGTGACTCTCATCACCACTGTGTTTGGTGGTTGTCAGTGTATTACAAAGGTGCAAAACAGATATCGGCACTTCAAGAGGTTGGTAAATTAACATTATATCAGTTAATGAAATACGTTTTTTTTTACTGTAAATTTAACTGAAATCTGTAAAACCTAAAATGAAGCCACTGTATCTTTTACGGTAAATTTCTGGCAACCACAGCTGCCATTTTTTTACCGTAAATTTAACAGATTTTTTTTTTACAGTGGTGTAGTGAGTTGGCTCACGTGATTTACGTTTTGCGCTTCAGAACTTCCGTTAAAGGAACACAGTGAGCATCGATGAACCCTGTTTTTCACGATGCATTGTGGGACTTTTTAGGGAGCGAACGTTTCAGTGCACTGGAAGGATTCTGCGATTGAGACGACTTAAAATGGCCGACTCCCTGATCAGTGCCCTGACTACTGAACTAGGGAGCGGATTGAGACGCACCCTATGAACTAACTAAACAGAGGGCAATATATACTGAAACAGGTGTGTGTAATCAATGAACCAATGAGCAACCAATGACACTGGAAGAAAACAGAAAGGAAACACAGAAAATGACAATAGCAAACTAAAAGTCCTTGAAACTGAAACAGAAAATACAACAGATCGTGACAGCGTCCTTGCTGAATAAAAATATTAATTTCTTTAAAAAGCATTCTTACCCCAAACTTTTGAATGGAAAGGTATATCAAAATATTAAGCAGCAAAAAACTGTTTTTAACACTGATAATAATAGGAAACATTTCTTGAGCACTACTGACAATTCAGCTTTGCCATCACAGGAATAAATTAAATTGTAATAAAAATTCACAATATTACTGGTTTGCTGAAAGACTTCTTTCAAAAGCATTCAAAAATCGTAATTATTCCAAACCTTTGACCGGTAGTGTAGATGTTCATAAGCAGGAAGATTGTGATTTAATTTCTTTTCATAAGAAAAGATGATGCCGTAAATGCCACTTTATGCTGTCAATACTATTTCTGAATATGTCGTCTAAAATAACATTTTAGAATCAATTATATTGACGATCCGTAACTAAAATGTCACCTATATATTTATAAATCTTTCTCATGTACTGGTTTTATTGCTTGGCTGGATGCGCTTGCAAAATACAAGGCTGAAAACAAACAAGTACAGCTCTGTGAGGATTCGAGATGTGTCTTACCTTTCCATGCATTAGCAGGCGGATGGTGAGGGTGACATTTAGCCCCCCCTCCAATACTCCTCCCTCCTTCTCATTCATATTCATTCTTCTCTTGGGTCTAGATGCTTCAAACAGACTGTCTCTGTGCACACAAACAGACAAATTTACCCATTCATTCAGAGCAGATATGAAATGAATTTCAGTGTGCAAACATTACAGCCTTGAAAACTCATAATTCTTTCCCATTACCTCTCTCAGCCGTAAGTGTCTATTCAGTCGTGTGTTCATTTTGTTTAGCTATAGGTACCTGTTGTTGTGCTTCGACATTAAGTTGGGTGCTATTTCCCTCTCTGCTAGAGGCGGGTGAGTGAGGTCCTGCTTCTAACGTCTATAATGGTTCTGCTTTAATAGAAGTGGTGTGACCGTGTTTGATAAGACTCCAAAGTGTCTTTCTAGGCCTGTGGATCAAGTGATGTTTGTGTGACCATGTCTAACAAGGCCCATTAATTCATCAGTGAGGGAACACAATGTCGTCTGTTCCCACATTCCGCACATTTCTGCATTGACGAGCGCTTTATAATTGAGCTTATCACCATCTACATCTAAATCAATTCTAAGCCAGATGAGATCACAGAGAACATTCGTTGGCGAAACTAAAAAAATGAGTCAGCGTTAGATCAGAGGAAGTGTTAGTGGATTGTCTTAAATTTTCCTTTAATAAGGCCTTATTCATTCTTCATATTCCTCTAATGAGGCCCTACAGCTATGACAAATAAATGAATGTGTTTTCTTTATGTATCAGATCTATTATTCCAAATGAGTCCCAATGCATTTCATTTGTTAGCCCTCTTTGAAAACTACTGCTTTTGAAATGTTTTCAGACTTACATAAGCTGTTAAATGAAATGTGGTCCCTTTTTCCATCACACTCCAACAGCAGAGGAACTTGCTAAAAAGATTAAAGAGAAGGAAATGTTTTATATATAGAGTATATATATAGGCCTATATATATATTAGTGGTGTCAAACGAATAATCGCATCTAAAACAAACGTTTGTGTTTACATAATATATGTTTGTTATACTGTGTATAATTATGTATATTTGAATACGCACACATGCATGTATATATTCAAGAAAAATATTTATATTTATATATAAAATATATTTATATATAATTTAAATGATATAAATATATATACAGTATATACATGCAAATATTTCTTAAATATATACATGTATTTGTGTGTATTCAAATATACATAATAATTATACACAGGCACACACATATATTATGTAAACACAGACTTTTATTTTGGATGTGATTAATCATTTGAAAACCAATAAAAAGGGTTATTTGTTAAATTATGTTTATGTAAATATTCTCAAAGACTGAGAACTAAATTTCAAGTCATTATAGATTCAGCATGCTTAATATGAAATACGATGGCTGAATTTAATAACAAATGTTGTAAAAAGCCGTTTCATAAGGTAAATGCATAAAACACACTGCTACCATCCTGTCTAATCCTTAAGGCCCGGATTTGTTTGGCCAATGCTAAATCCCATTTGACCCATTTCTGTCTTTCCAAAGCTTGTCAACAGGCATCTGAAAACATTCTGCCATCATATAGCATAGCACTAATAAGCCAGAACATAGATATCACACACGCTGTTTTTCACATGTCAAATGTGTCTGTGAATCAGGAATTAAAATAATTTATGCAACTGGCATTGAAATGTTGACGTACAAAGCAAGTGGGGGGAAATTGGTCACTCAGATTAGTGTTCAAAAAAAGATCAGTCTGTTTTAAATACGTAATTCCAATGGCTAAGCCTTGGTTGTTTGCGAACAGTGTTTTATGTTATATTAAACAATATTGTGATTGAATTCAGTACATCGCGTTTAACGTTAAATTAACTAACGACAATGATGTACTACAACGGATGCGTTTTTTTGCGTACAGAAGACAACGTTGTCAAACGTTCACACGAATCGGCGAAAACGACTAAAACACGGAGACGATAGCGGTATCGGCTTCAAAAAGTGCACTTTGAAACCTGTTTTCAAAAGTTTGCATTTTCAGGCCCCCAAAATGCCATTGACGTGTAAATGAACGGCCAAAACGCATGTCTAAACAGCCACTAAATAAATTTTTTATGTAATAACTCAATCTATAGATTAATATGTCTATTCAACAACAATATGTAATATTACTGCCCAAATTTAGAACAATATTTTTAAAAATTATGTTTGTGTTTATTACCAATAACATAATTTATAAATAATATTGTGTTGTATTATATGAAAAACAACTCAGCATTAGACTATAGAATGTCGTATAATGTATATATAGACACTGTTGTTGCCAGAAAAGCATTAACACGCCTATTTGTTCTTGTCTTTTGGAAGTCCCTGTGCGTGACGAGCAGCTTTGGGTTGAAGTTAGCAAACTGACCTGAGACTTGATGGAGGTTGAGACAGCGTGAAGATGCCAGTTATTTTCTTCACCAACTCTTCTTACCCTGTCAATCCAGGATGAGTTAACGTTTGCAGATCCAGAGTGTGTATGATTTCCTGAGTGCGGAGTTGCCCTCCTTTGTTGTCAGTTGTATTCAGAGAATGGACAGATGGCCTTGTGCCCGTACCTCTGGTCGACTGAGACTAGCTTTACTGTTTTTTTCCCCCTTTGGCTTAGCCTCTGATAAGCCTTTAGACCAGGCTACGTGAGCCCAGAGTCTCTTTCAGTACTTAATACTTACGTAGTTGATGCCACAGCAACTTCATCCCGAGAATGGATGGTCCCGGTAGTATTAGGGAATCCCAAGAAGAACAGAAGGCAACAGGTTTTCCATACTTTGGTACAGCTGCAATACAGACAGCTGACCTCGTCTGGGGAAATATTCACAGGAAAAAGACAGAAATTACTAATTATGTGTCCCAAGATGCATTGTCCATTTTAGCAGGTACGACATATGCATGGACAATGACATTTGAAGGACCCAGAGGAAGAAGGATATGCCCAAATGTTTTTGTCGACACCCCCAATCAACATAAGCATCGCCAAATTGACTGTGTCACATCATTATGGACAGAAAGACACAACGTCTCTGTGGCCGGTTTCCCTTCCCCCACACCAAGCATCTACTCCTGCTAATGAGGCCAAAGTCCTGTAAAAACAATGTGGCCCTTTTAACAGAAAAAGATGCACTCTGCTTGGCAGCAGAATTTCAAAGTGAATGAATTAGTGGAGCAGAAGTGGCATATTTAATCACTGCCTGCTGTCTAGAATGGAAATGAACAATGGTCTCTGTGGATCTCCCTTCCCTTTCTGCATATGTGCTGATAAATAGTGTAAAATCAAGTTCTAAAACTGTTACACGACAAACAGTGTTGTTGTCATTAAAGTGTTGTCATGATATTGTTTTTTTTTTAAATTATTATTAGGGGTTCAAGCGTGTAGAGCTGAAACCCTATTGTAATTGTTAGAATTTCCAAAGATCAGCATTCTCCGCTAAAAGTGATCGGGCAGACCAAACCGTAAGTCGTAGAGACTTGAAACTTTGAGGGATGGTAGTACTCACACCATCTACAACGTCACCGAGGCTCACCCCAATCGGCCTGATGGTGGCACTACTGCAATCAAAAGTACATAACTCCTAAACCGTTCGACGTAAGCTCAAGTATCTTGTATTATAAACTCATGTGAAATTTTGGGGTATTTTAGATTTTTCCAAAAATAAAAAATTCGAAAAAATCAGGCAGCGGGGGGGCACCTTTGCATTTTTCACATGCGTATAGGATTGTATATCACACGATTTTTCTGTACATGTACACTACATTCATAACATATGGTAGAACTCCTCATTCTGAGCAACTTTTCCTCTAGGACCACCACTGTCAATCGAACCGTTAAATACTGGAGATTATTTCAAAAACCTACTTTCGCGAACTAGTCCTAGGTTTTTGGCTCAACCTTGATAACTGTTAAAAAGCTTTAAAACTACTATATATCCTTAGTAAATTGCCTGTATTGGCTGTAAATGGTTTTTTCCATCTATGATCTAAGTGGTTACATGCTTGCTAAATAAAACATAATGAACATTTTTTTATGAATGTGCTTAAAGGCCTTAAAGCACTTGAACCCTGATAATTGCTGCTCGCAGCTATATTTTTAATATGTTTCTTGAGGTTCACATGTTAATAAAGATTTCTGAAATGATACGTTGTTAAGAAAAGTGTCTCCTTTAAGGCTTGTCAGTAAATGGCCACTGTTATGATTGGCTAATGTCATTGCATAGGAAACAGTATCAATGCCCACTCGCTATTGCACGCCAGTAATTGTTTTGAAATTACAGACATTTACAGACAAAGCATTATGAAATCATTTACTTACGATTTGTGATGCAGCTGCTGTCAGATCCAATACAGTTGGCTGCTTCATCTTTCAACAAAAGTTTCTTTGCAAACTCTCCTCGTTCACAAAACAAAATGCTCCGAACAAACATACAATCCTTCGACACAAACCAGGACACCATTAAAATAAACCAACCACTTGTTTCCGACGCTGGGAACCTCCTGAAGTCTATATAGAGATGGACGCGTCGAAGCGAACGTTCTTTCACTCTTCCATTTGTCCTATTGTCGACAGAGGCAAATGTGTGGAGTATGTCAGAAGCTGATTGCACATCTGTATACTGTATCCAGCATCAGTGATTATAATGGGTTCTATTTGCTTTTGACGTGACACTCACATCCAGTGTAGGCAAATATCAGCCAATAAGCGAATGAATGCCAGTGGGCGGGGCCTATGATGCGTAACTATTTGTTGATGTCTTGCTCTGGAGGCAGTCATGTGACATCACAGATCCTGCAATATCAAAACAGCCATTTTTTGGTGCATTATTAAGAAAATGCTTTGTTTATAATGAGGACGTTTCAAGCTATGAAATTTGCAGGATGTTTTATTGGTACAAAGACCTTTTATATGTCAAAAGATCAAGGCAAATTTGATTTCTCATGTCATGACACCTTTAACTAAAAATAAAACCAAAACTAAAACTATTAACAAACATTTTTGTTCATTTAAATAAAGCTGAAATAAAGTTAAATATAAATATTAGATGAAAAACTTAAAATAAACAAAATTAGAAATGTTGCATTGGCAACTAACTGAAATAAGTTGAAGTACTAAAAGTACTAAAATTACTAAAATACCTTTGCACTCTATTTATCCATAAATCCCAAAATTGCTAATAGAACTGTTGTTATATTACAACATAAAGTCAATTGAGTGTGACTGTTTATCTATTTTTATACTATAAATTCCCATGTAACATGTCTCACTATAATATTTTTCTCTGGATGTGTTCTTAGTTGCCGAAATTTTCAGTTTCTCACAGGTCTCATTCTGAGTATATACATTATCAAAACTATTGTGACCTGAATTTTATCTTTGTACCTAAGCCTAAAAAACACAGAAAAATAACAACAAAGATATGTTACAAAAGTTAGCAAGATTTACTATGGTAATAATAATAATAATAATAATAATAAAACGGTTTGTAAAAGGGAAATGTAGGTAAACCATTTTTATACTAGCATTTTGTAATTAAATGTTAAAAAAAATCATAGTACACTACTGTTCAAAAGTTGGGTAGTTGGCGAGATTTTTCATTACACCAATGTCACATGATCTTTCAGAAATCATTCTGATATGCTGATTTGCAGCTCAAGAAACAATGGCTGAAACAGTTGTGTGGAAACCATCAGACATGCTTCAGAAACTTCACTATATTTGCCCAGCAGAAAAATCACCAGTCACACTGCAGCTGGACTTTGGTCTCGCTTCTATCAATTGGACATGGTGAGTGATACATAAATACGCGAAAGAGGGAGCTCTTGTGATCTGTCTTTACAAAAATGGAGACTCAGTCTTTGCAGAACTTCCAGGATTTATGTACCTTTGAGAGTTTTAAGAGTTTCTGGAACTATTATGGTTACGGCATTGATCAACAAGAGCTGATAGATCGGGAATTTAAACGGATTAAAGGTAAGAAGAGAAAAAGTCCTTATTAACATCATTCCTCGTTCATTAACATATCAATAACTGCATGTGGTGCTGTTACATACTCTCATGGTTTAAAAAATATACGAATGTAAGTAAATGTATTAGGTTTGTGTAGTAAATAACCGATTTCTGGATTAAGCGTAGCCTTCCAAGTTTCTTCAGTGGTTGAGAGCGTGGGCCTGTGGTGTACGGAAGGCATTATCTGCCTTACTTTCTGTTTAGTTGTTGTGGTTGGAATGCAGCGCCCTCTGTCGATCTCATTGTGAATTGCACCTAGAGTCTTCGTAGTAGACGCTGAAAGGTTCTTCCTTCTCTTTTTAAGGTATTACATACCTTGATCATGCAGGGACAACGCTATTTCCTGAATCTCAGATTAAAGAATTTTATGATGACATATCTAGGAATGTTTATGGTGAGTTCCTACGCTGATGAACAGTCATATGCATTGTTAAATGCACAACTTCATAACATCAAAATAATATTTTGCTCTAGATCGTAACATACTTTTCTTTCTCAGGCAATCCTCACAGTCATAATCCCAGCAGTAGACTAACACACGACACTGTGGAAAGTGTCAGATACAGGTAAGATCTTTTGCACCCTCTTAACTTTTCATCAGTCATAATAGAAAAGAAGAAGAAAAAAATATTACCATTTAAATGTACTATTATTATCGTTATTAAAAGCAGATACAATAAGAGCAATATACAGTTGGAAACAACTGTGTGTGTGTGTATATATATATAAATAATGTTGTTTCTACATTAATTTGGAGATTAGCTGTGAAATCATTACATTATAAAATATTAAAACTTATATTAAAAGTAAATGTTTTAATTGAGATTAATCATAATCTAGTTTTTTTTTTTTTTTTAATCTATTGACAGCACTAATATATATATATATTAGGGGTGTCGCAATATACCGGTATTGACGATAATCGTGATATTCAAAGCACGAAATATCGACATCGTGTTAATTTAGGGTGTGACAATATACCGGTATTGGCTATAACCACAATATTTAAAATGAATAGGACTCTTATGATAACATGACACGTAAATACTCCAGTGTCCCGAGTCCGACTGGAGCCTGTGTTTTTTTAAAAAAAAAAATTTTTATCCTACCTATCACACACTGTTGCAGCCATAAAAATAGTTCAGCTTTGTTTTTAATGTCAAAGTAGTTATATTTCGTTTCGTTTCTTTATTAAGTTAATTTAGAAAAAAATGTTTGGAGCAATATTTGTTTGTTAAATTAAAATTTTTGTTTTTTAAAATAACGACCAAGCGGCCAGCGGCCGACAGTGAATTAACCACATGTTTGATCAATTTAGCCACTCAAATCAACACTTGACTTGTTTTGCCTATAATAAAATCCATAGATATAAAACACTTCAAGGATATCACAATGTTAGTTTAAACTTGTACTATCACCACCCCAGTAAAAAGGCATTTCTGACAAGCTGAGGCGGGCTGATGCTGCTCGCAACGGCGGTCGCAAACGAAACGAGCTATAGGCCTACGTTTCGTTTGCGAGTTCACGTCAACGAAAGCAAAAGATTTGAGCTGCATTTTATTTATCATCAGCTAATTTCAAGATCAAATACCGCAATAGGAGAAAGAGCCACCTAAGCACTGGTAAGAGCATTTAGTCTCATTAGTTTTAATAAAGATGATTGTGTTTTTGAGCATCTGAGGCTACTTTCAGTTTCACTGGCGGCCGTTTGCGTGTTGGCTTAATGCTTTAGTGATAGTTTGCGGTGATGCTTGTTGCAGTAGCGCCGTCATATCTGACTATGTCATATATAGCCTATAACAAGCTCTCACACGTTTATTTTTAACAATTTGCCAGGAGTAAAATGTGGTTTAAACAACCAGATGCATTTACACTTGTCTAATTTCATCTGAAATGCGTCCTAGACCACCTTCTGAATTGATTTGTTAATATGATAGATATCTGATCAGAGATGCGCTGAAGGAACGCTCGCTACTGCTGCTGGCGGGGACTCTAAACACCGGTCAGAGCCAGTCTTGACGGTCGCGGTAGCATGGTCTCGTGTTGTTTCCACCAGTGCAGCACATCTCATAGTTTCTTTTAATTAATGAATGTCTATTTATATGTATATTTTTGTATGCGCAATCTAGTCATGGCCAATACAGCCTGTTCGTAGCACTTGATTTAAAAAAAAAAAATGTTTTGTTCAAATCTATTACACGATTAAAACGGATCTAGAAAAACTGTGCGACCACATTGCTACGTTAAACTCTGTAAAATGTTACGTTGGTTGCAGTGCCATGCACTTAATGTCTCATCTGCGGCCGTTCTAGGTGCACATTAAAACGGAATTAGCAGCACGCTTACTGTGTATGACTTCAATGGTGCCGGCGCAACGATAGGTTAAAGAGCTTAAAATACGGGTACACAAGTTAACAAGGTTAAAGTATCAGTTTTGATGTTAATATTATTCATCATACTGTTGAACTTGACAGTATTTTCTCTCTTGTTATTTCATAGGGAGCTTCAAAGAAGATGCATGTGCCCTGTGTTTATCAGTATCCAATTATGTTCTTTGGGTAAAAAATAAAAACTAAATAAACAAAGTAAAAATTAATTTGATAACTTTTCCCCCCAGGGTTTCTATAGATATCGCGATATATCGATATCGTGAATTCTTTTGGCCACAATAACCGTGGTGTGAAAAATAAATAAATACATAAATATATATATATATATATATATATACACTCACCTAAAGGATTATTAGGAACACCTGTTCAATTTCTCATTAATGCAATTATCTAATCAACCAATCACATGGCAGTTGCTTCAATGCATTTAGGGGTGTGGTCCTGGTCAAGACAATCTCCTGAACTCCAAACTGAATGTCAGAATGGGAAAGAAAGGTGATTTAAGCAATTTTGAGCGTGGCATGGTTGTTGGTGCCAGACGGGCCGGTCTGAGTATTTCACAATCTGCTCAGTTACTGGGATTTTCACGCACAACCATTTCTAGAGTTTACAAAGAATGGTGTGAAAAGGGAAAAACATCCAGTATGCGGCAGTCCTGTGGGCGAAAATGCCTTGTTGATGCTAGAGGTCAGAGGAGAATGGGCCGACTGATTCAAGCTGATAGAAGAGCAACTTTGACTGAAATAACCACTCGTTACAACCGAGGTATGCAGCAAAGCATTTGTGAAGCCACAACACGCACAACCTTGAGGCGGATGGGCTACAACAGCAGAAGACCCCACCGGGTACCACTCATCTCCACTACAAATAGGAAAAAGAGGCTACAATTTGCACGAGCTCACCAAAATTGGACAGTTGAAGACTGGAAAAATGTTGCCTGGTCTGATGAGTCTCGATTTCTGTTGAGACATTCAGATGGTAGAGTCAGAATTTGGCGTAAACAGAATGAGAACATGGATCCATCATGCCTTGTTACCACTGTGCAGGCTGGTGGTGGTGGTGTAATGGTGTGGGGGATGTTTTCTTGGCACACTTTAGGCCCCTTAGTGCCAATTGGGCATCGTTTAAATGCCACGGCCTACCTGAGCATTGTTTCTGACCATGTCCATCCCTTTATGACCACCATGTACCCATCCTCTGATGGCTACTTCCAGCAGGATAATGCACCATGTCACAAAGCTCGAATCATTTCAAATTGGTTTCTTGAACATGACAATGAGTTCACTGTACTAAAATGGCCCCCATAGTCACCAGATCTCAACCCAATAGAGCATCTTTGGGATGTGGTGGAACGGGAGCTTCGTGCCCTGGATGTGCATCCCACAAATCTCCATCAACTGCAAGATGCTATCCTATCAATATGGGCCAACATTTCTAAAGAATGCTTTCAGCACCTTGTTGAATCAATGCCACGTAGAATTAAGGCAGTTCTGAAGGCGAAAGGGGGTCAAACACAGTATTAGTATGGTGTTCCTAATAATCCTTTAGGTGAGTGTATATATATATAATATAAAATTGCTAGTTAAAGATGAATAGAAATATTTAAAAAACAAAAACTAATAAAAATGACCAAAGCACATAACAAACATACTAAAACTTAAACTAACATTAATAATAATAATATAATATAAAAATAATTCAACATATCAATAAATAGCATAGTAGTATATAAGTAATACTAATACAAGACTGCAAGAAGGAAACAAAATATAAACAGGGTGAACAAAAAAGAGCAAATATTACAGAGACAACCTAATACAAAAAAAAAAAAGTGGATTGGAAACGCATACAGAGGAAATTGGCCTGAATTGAGACAGATTGAGCGTTAGTAATATTCAGTAGTATTATAGTAATATTTGAAAATCTTGATAACATTATATATGTGATAGCTCTTTGTTTTGAACGTCTGCAGGATACTGGAACATTTTAATACATGTCCTGAAGAGTACTCAGTGATTTTCACATCAGGATGCACTGCAGCACTAAAATTAGTGGCTGACACTTTCCCCTGGAAGGCCGTGTCAAATGAGGAGCCTGGAAGTCAGTTACCTCACTGACAACCACACCTCTGTGGTGGGCATTCGCGGTGTGACCGCACTCCAGGGAGTTGGCACAGTTTCTGTTCTACCTCACGAAGTGGAAGACAGAGCGAAAAAAAACCCAACACAGACAAATGTAGAGGAAGAGTGTTCTACACCTCATCTTTTTTGTTATCCTGCCCAGAGTAACTTCTCAGGCAGAAAATATCCCCTCAGCTATGTGAAAGGAATTCAGTCTCGACAGCTCTATCCAGCATGTGAGCACCGTGGCCGATGGTTTGTTCTCCTCGATGCTGCCTGTTTTGTAAGCTGCTCTGCTCTGGATCTAAGCCAGTATCCCGCTGATTTTGTGCCAATATCTTTCTACAAAATGTTTGGCTTCCCGACTGGACTCGGAGCCTTGCTGGTGAGGAATGAGGCTGCTGAGGTCTTGAGAAAAAGTTACTTTGGAGGAGGGACAGCAGCAGCGTATCTTGTGGCAGAGAACTATTTTGTACCAAAGCCAAATGTAGTCAGCAGGTAAGATTTGACCTCTAATTGTTGGCAAGCATCATAATTGATGCTACTGTTGCACAATTTGTTTCGTGTGTAATTATTTTTGTTTTATCAGGTTTGAGGATGGTACAATCTCCTTCCTTGACATAATTTCTCTCCATCATGGTTTTGAAACACTTCAAAAAATTACAGGTTCAAAAGTTTATGGTATACTTGTTGAATGATTCTCAGTCTGATGACCTACATTAAAAGTGGATGTTTTTGGTTTTCAGGGAGTATGCTGAACATTCAGCTTCACACATTTGGTTTGGCTCGTTACACCTACATTGTCCTCTCGTGTCTGTGTCATAGCAATGGAAAACCTGTGGCACAGATCCACTGTAATAATGACTTTTGGAATATTGCTGAACAGGGTGCAATCCTTAACTTTAGTCTACTGGACTGTCATGGACGAACAGTAGGGTATTCTCAGGTCAGTCAGGAACTGCCAAATGTTTTTCGGTTGTGTTACGTTCTCCCCATATTAACCTGTAAAAAGAGGTATATTTATAAACTGTTTTACTGAAATAAAACCATTTCTAATAAAATCGGACTACAAATTGTGCAGATAATGAAGAAAATCTAAAACGTAAGAATTAGAAAAGGCTGACCATGTCTTTGCTTATTGTTTTTGTTTGTTTGTTTGCTTTTTGGCAGGTGGACAAAATGGCCAGTCTCTTCAACATTCATATTCGCACAGGCTGTTTCTGCAACACAGGAGCCTGCCAACATTATCTGGCTATCAGCAACCAAAATGTGAAGAGTAATTTGCATGTAAGTGGATGTCCGCCAATACAAACTTTGATGTTTGCCTGACAATTAGATCTTACAGACAGACAGACAGACAGACAGATAGACAGACAGATAGACAGATGGATGGATGGATGGATGGATGGATGGATAGACAGACTGACGGACAAACGGATGAGGACAGACAGACTGACCGATAGATAGATGATAGATAGATGGATGGATGGACGGACGGATGGATGAGGATAGATAGATAGACAGACAGACGGACGGATGAGAACAGACAGACCAACCAATAGATAGATAGATAGATAGAATGAAGGATGGATAGATGAGGACAGATGGACGGGCAAAAGGATGGATGGATGGATGGATGGATGGATAGATGGATAGACAGATGAGGACAGACAGACTGACCAATAGATAGATAGATGATAGATGAATGGATGGATGGATGGATGGACGGATGAATGAGAATAAATAGATGGATGGACAGACAGATGAGGACAGACAGACCGACCAATAGATAGATAGATAGTATGACGGATGGATGGATGAGGACAGACAGAAAGACAGATAGATAGATGGGTGGATGGATGGATGGATGGATGAGGACAGATAGATAGATAGACAGACAGAAAGACAGGTAGACGGACGGATGGATAGACAGACGAACGGATGAGGACAGACAGACAGACTGACCAATAGATAGATGATAGAAGGATGGATGGATGGATGGATGGATGGATGAGGACAGACAGACAGTAAGACAGATGGATGGATGGATGAGGATAGATAGATAGTCGGATGGATGAGGACAGATAGACCAACCAATAGATAGATAGATGGATAGAATGAAGGATGGATGGGAACAGTCAGATAGACCGATGGATAGATAGACGGACGGATGGATGAGGACAGACCGATAGATAGATGGATAGGTAGATAGTAGACGGATGGATAAGACAGACCGATAGACAGACAGATGGATGAAAATAATAAAAAATAATAAGGTGTTTGAAATAACTGTTAATGAATGGTTCTTTTCAAGGCTGGTCATGTCTGTGGTGACAACATTGATCTGGTTGACGGACGTCCCACAGGATCCATTCGTGTGTCTTTTGGATACATGTCCAGTTTTGAGGACTGCCAAAACTTTCTTCGGTTTATTGTGAATTGTTTTGTGGACAAACCACTAATCCTGGACCAAAAGAGAATAACCAAGTTAAAGTCAGCTGCACCGATGGAGTCATCAGCATCTAATCACCTGACATCAATAACAAATGGCCAACTAGGGCATGAGAATGAGCAAATTATCACCCCTTCACCTGAGAGAATAACACCATCTGAAGGCACTGTGTCAAAAGAAAGAAAGAACAATGGCATTAGCCATACTCTATCCAATCTCTTTATCTACCCTGTCAAATCATGTGCATCATTTGAGGTACAGAAAGATGTTTTTTAATCTTTCTATGTTGAAAATGAGAAGCAGGTTAATGTAATGAAATCAGTTGGCAAGTACTCTGTTGTTGTGATTGACCTAACAGGTGACAGAGTGGCCACTGGGACCACAGGGTCTGTTGTATGACCGTTTGTGGATGGTTGTGAATGAGAATGGGGTTTGTCTGAGCCAGAAAAGGGAGCCAAAACTGTGTCTCATCCACCCTATCATCTGTCTGGCATCTAACACATTGCAGCTGCAGGTCTCAGGTCAGACATTTGCTGTTCCCCAGTAGTGTAGTACAAAGGACATCACTACAGCTTTTTAAAAACAATAACTGCAGACATCTAATGAGATAAGGTGAATAAATTACACCTTTTAATTTAGTAGACAGTGCCTTTTCAAGTACTATGGAAGTGCTATGGTACAATGATAATATCAGATGGTACCATGTTATTTCTTTGTATGTGCCAAAAGACACTATAAAACAAACACTGTAAAATCATATTTTTATTTGGTCATGATTATGGTCATGCTTTAAATGAGATGTCTTTAACTACAATGTACTTACAAAAAAATATTGTTAGGTACAATGTACTTATTCTGTTTATGTTGTATTGCAAAACACTGCTATTGAGGTGGAATACGGGTAAGGTTAGGGACAGGTTTAGTGGTATGGATAGGTTTAAGGGGGGGGTTAAGGGGTAAGGGAAGAGTCGACAGTATAATTATAGATATAATTACAGAAATTACTTACAGCTCTAATTACGTGTACAGTGTAAAAAATGTATGTACACAATAAGTGCATTGTATCAAATGAATTTAAATGTTACTACATACCCAGATCATTAATAATATATTCTTTAGTAATGTATTTTAATGTGTTCAATGATAAAAAAAATATGCATTCTGTCCTGTCTCAGGCATGGAAGCAGTCTCTGTTCCCTTGGAGAACAGTCTAGAGAATTCAGATCTAAGAACATCCCAAAGCAAAGTTTGTGGTGACAGGTATGAAGATAAAACACAAACCCAAAAATGTCATTGAGCTCCATAGAGTACAACAGTGCCCGCCCCCTTTTTCAGCGATGCTGGTTACCAAAGTATTTTTTTTTCATTCATTTTTCCCATAGGAATTTTAAAATAGTCTTTTTTTTAAAGTGTTATAAGCCATGAACCAAGACAATCAGCTACGAGGTGAATTGCAACACTGCAAACTTTGACTTAAAGCAAAACGTTTTTGAAAATCGGACAAAAATACAATGCACCCGGCCATCCAAACTTGATTCATCAGACCAGGCCACCTTCTTCCATTGCTCTGTGGTCCAGTTCTGATGCTCACGTGCCCGCTGTTGGCGCTTTGGGCGGTGGACAGGGGTCAGCATGGGCACCCTGACTGGTCTGCGACTATGCAGCCCCATACGCAACAAACTGCGATGCACTGTGTATTCTGACACCTTTCTATCAGAACCAGCATTAACTTCTTGAGCAATTTGAGCTACAGTAGCGTCTGTTTGATCGGACCACACGGGCCAGCCTTCGCTCCACGTGTATCAATGAGCCTTGGCCGCCCATGACCCTGTCGCCAGTTCACCACTGTTCCTTCCTTGGACTACTTTTGATAGATACTGACCACTGCAGACCGGGAACACCCCACAAGAGCTGCAGTTTTGGAGATGCTCTGACCCAGTCGTCTAGCCATCACAATTTGGCCCTTGTCAAACTCGCTCAAATCCTTACACTTGCCCATTTTTATACAAACGTTTTGAGAGAGCGTAGGGAGATTGACTCAATTACGTCATTTGCAGTGCTTCATGGGAGTGGGTAGAGATAAAGAGCTATTTTGGCGTGTGTTGCTTTTTTCGACTCTCTGATTGGTGTAATTTTCTGTACAGCATCATGGGTAATGTAGTTTTTCACCAGGAATTAAACACGTTTTTAAACATGATTATTTTAAAAATAAGATGAAATAATGGGAGCTAGCGGCCTTAGCAGAAGCAAATACCATCGATTAACAACCTCGTAGCTACCAGTTGGTCTGTCTTTAAAGGTTTATAAGTTATTGTTCAATAACCCCTACCTCAAAAGGGTCTCACCCCTATTTTGATAGCTCCGCCCCACACATACGAACGCAACGCAGGCAACAACTATGGCAGAAGCCAGCCGGCCGAGGCTATGATGCCATCAATAAGTGAAAGCAATGTGTGTTACTATGGTAATCCAGGTCGAATGTTTAATGAAAATGTCATCCCTTTCATCCCAAAAACACAAACACAGTTCTCATGAACTCGATAGCACGAACACTACAGTCCAACTAACGAATATATTACAGTTATGACAAGATTCAAGGGTTATATCGATCACTAAAAGAGGAACCAAATGAAAACAAACATATATTAGGATTATATTATCTTACTTTTCGGACACACGTTGGGAGCTGATGCTTGAAACAGACGGTGTATGAGGTTTAGACGCTCCAGGCTTATAGGGTGTGAAAATGAATGGGTCTTTATCATAGCTGAAGTGAACAACAATACGATTGCAAATTAACAAAAAAGCGAACATGACACACGAGCATATTCAAGCAAAAGCCAGCATATATTAGTTCTGTGAAACAAAACAAAACCAATGTTACTCGCCTATCGAGAAGAAATAAAGCAACCTCGGCGTCCGATTGCAGGCCTTAGCACTCCTTGAGTTCTCTCCAGCGCTGGAAAGCTGATACTTCTTGCCTGATCGTAAGCCTTCTTTTGTTCCATAAACATTTTCCACATTTGTTTTTTATCTGCCGTCTCTCTATTTCTGTCGTCGCTCGGGTAATGTCCGTCCTGTGTGTCGTGTCTTTTGAATAATGACGTGCACTGAGCGCTCTCTTCTCACCATTATTAGTAGACACGCCCCTTACTGCTGATTGGCTACAAGTTTGTTTTGGTACTCAGCCCGAGACACTTTTATAAAGCAGTTTTGAAATAACACTTACCCCACCTTTAATCTGTCTTTGGTGTAGGGTACCGACAGTGGATTGTGGGGAGGAAGTTTCAGCCTGGCTTACTGAGTTTCTGGGAAAACCTTGTCATCTTATAAGGCAGAGACCGGAATTCCTGCGTGATATGAAATTTGGACGAGGAAAAGGTAAAATACAACATTTGTATTTGGATTTATTATGTTTTTTGGAATGTCACAAAATAAAAAAGTTTATAATATTGCTGAATATTAAGAGTAAAAGACCTTGGGAAAAACCAGGCTCTCATCTGGTCTGGGTACGGACTGGATCTGGCTGACTACGGTAACATCAGGATAAGAATGAGATATATACACTAATATTAGTGTAGATGCCATTCCTCTTTTGATGTAACAAGTACATCAGTGTTACGTGAAGTGTTCCCGGTTCTGTTTGACCTCATTTATGCAGCCTAACAATCCTTTAAAGGGTACATAACACACACAGTTTCTGCCAGTCTCATGTTAATCTTGAGTACCTATAGAGTAGTACTGCATCCTTCATATCTCCGAAGAGCCTTTAGTTTTATCAGATTTATAAAAGACAGATACACGTGGAGGCATGCAGTGGGCGGAGCTAAAAAGTCACGAGCACAGACACACACACACACACACAATACATCATGGCATTATCCCAGGATAACTTTTGATTCACTATACGTTCGTGTTTGCATAATATGCATTTATGCGCCGATTGCCAACAAATCGCAGACATTTGATGCAATTTCACTTACCACCTGCGGTTTCGACTCATGACCGGGATCTTTTGTCTTTTATCCATCTTTCAGTTTCAAACAATCTGCAAATCCAGCGGCAAACTGGGCCTTGTTTATAAAACATTATATTACGGATAAGGTAAACATACATTAAACATACATTACGTAACCCGAACGAAGCTCTGGTTGATGTGTGTGTGTGCGCTCATCCGGGAGAAGTGCCCATACAAGGAATTCTGCCCTCTATGACATCATACAGGGCCATACTCAAAAAAAACTTTCTGAAACTTATACGGATCCTGAAGGAGTGTATTTGGAACAGAAATACTCTGTCATATGTCCAAGTAATTTTTTGAAACTTTGGCCATGTTTAGCATGAGAATCCAACTCTTTATCAGTGTAAATAAGTCAGAATGCATGAAATAGCATTAGACATCCCCTTTAAGGGATTTGAGTTATAGAAATGTAATAGTGTGTTATGTGTATGCCAGGTTAAAGAAATTGGTCTTTAATCTAGATTTAAACTGACAGTGAACAGTGCTAGGAAGACTATTCTAGAGTAATCTAATGTGTGATCCGTCATGTAATGTGCAAACAACAGCACAGTTGTGTAGTGTGAGAAGAACAGCGATACAATGAGTTTCGTGTAGTGAAAATCATGTGTCTTTCTGACATTAGATTCACTGTATTATGAAAAGACAGTCTTAAAGTAAAAGTCATTCGATTTTAGGTCTATTACTTGGTTTGCTTTCAGAATTCAGCATTTTTAAATCATGGAAGTCATAAAACAATTTGTAGTTACTTTTTTTTTTTTTTTTACATTTCTTCCCATAAGAAAGAAGAAAAAAATCACAAATATAATCTCGATTGTTTCTTACATAACAGTGAGATTAAATAGAGAGCAAATTGAGACTTTTGCTTTTCAGATTTTTCTTCAGAGATAAGAGGTCTAGAAATTAGACCTCAACAATGTCTCAAACTGTGCTCAAGCTATTTTCCAAGCTATTGTAACAAAGTCTGCAAAAAAATATATATTATATATCTCTGTACTCTGTAGTTACTCTATGTCAACAATTGTACTTTTTTTCTGATGTCTCCCTATCCAGCCTGTTGTCCCACTGCTCTCTCTCTGGTGAATGAGGCTCAGTTTCTACTTATTAACAGAGCCAGTGTGTCTTTTCTACAAGAGCACATTGTCAGCAGGTATAGTTGGCCCTTTTTCTTTGGTAATATAACATTTGAGGCTACCCAAATATGATTATCTATTAGATGGCTAATAGATGACTTTTAAATTGCCACTCTGTCTTTTTAAAATGGTCAGCCAGTACTCTGCGTATATGAAGTACATTTCTTCATTATTTTAGGATGTTTTTGTTATCTTTGGCATGTTAAAGGCATGATAGTGACGAAGGAACATGGAGCGACATGGAGCAGCTCATTCAGCGTTTCAGGGCGAATCTGGTCATGTCAGGACAGGAGCCGTTTGAAGAGGACGACTGGTCTCACTTGACAGTAGGAGGCACGCAGTTTCAGGTTAGTGGAAATATGTAATAGACACATAATCTGCAAGAATTCAAACAGATGTTCAGGTCTATATGTTTTGTTTAAGGTGATAGGGAGATGTGGCCGCTGTCAGATGATTGGAGTTGATCAGAAATCAGCCACTAGGACCCAGGAACCCCTTAGGTCTCTTTCTGAATGCAGAAGTGGCAAGGTCTGAAAAAACTAAACTTCTCATTCTTGTGTTGTGCCTTTGAATGCTTTTACAAGAAATTACATTTCTAAAATATGAAAATCACATTACTTCTCTTTTCTCCTCTGCTCTTGTTCTTAGGTGACTTTTGGTGTTTACTTGGCTCACCAATCAGCACGGGACTCCACTGCTGTCTCCATCTTATCCGTAGGGGACCATGTTATTCCACGGATATCAGAATCTGCTGAGAAGCTTTAACAGTTTTTTGTAATTACCCTCTTGGAATTGCTCTGTTTATTTTAGTTCGATTTTTAAACTGTGATAAGAGCTGCATTTTTAATGAAATGTGTTATATTTTAATGTATTTTATGTGGTGTATTTGTATTAATATTAATATATTACTATGTACTATAACAGACTTTATACATTTTGCATATTCAATATCAAAAATATTCACAAAAATCACATGTACAGCTTCAGCTATAGGAACTAAAAATATTCACTATTTCAACAGTTTAAAAAATATATAGCCTTTTCTTAAATATCAGATCATGTTAGGCTTGCATCACTGCTGTGATTACTAGCTTGAGAAAGTACACATTTCTTTCTATAGAACATTTCCTCAGTAGAATTATCATGCAATCTCCTTGCAGAGGATGTAGCAATGATTGCATATAGGCCTGCAATGGATGTGCTCTAATATTTACTTTTAGTGATTAGTTACTTCACATTTATGATCTAAGTAGGCAATATCTTATTAAAGTGATTTACAAGCAAATACAGTAACAACACCACAGGGTACATGTAGGAAGTTTAAAGTTGTGAAAGTATGTTTAATCTGAGTTAAAACATGAGAGTTTAATCAGTCACATACTCTAGGAGTTAATGGCACAGTCAAAAAAATAATAACTGGGTTTATTTACTTCTGTTGCTAACTGGTACAATAAGGTCCATATTCTGTGATCACTTCAGGTGGCCACCTTTCTTCTAGATGACAAGAGGGACTGTATTGTACTTTTTATCATGAGAAACCAAAGAGTCTTGAAACCAAATTCTTTGGATGGTTGCAAAATAAACATAAGTAAGTTACTGTTATAAGCTATTAAAGTTAATAAAATAAGTTATTGTTATTAGCAACCTGTACAGATCAGTGACGAGAAATTACAATAAAATAATCTAAGACAGGGGTTTTCAATCTTTTAAAACTGGGACCAAGATAGGTCTTGCGCATGTTGCCCAGTTGGGGCCCAGAAATCCATGTGGGCAATTGGCATGGGGCCATTATGGAACCCGCAGACAATCCCATATAGAGCCCATTTTTCAGGCCATTTCAAACCCACATGGGCCCCACATACAAATGTTGTCTGGGTTAAAGCTGGGACCAAGATAGGTCTTGTGCATGTTGTCCAGTTGGGGCCCACCTAGTGGCAAGTGCCATCCTATATTAAATCCATGTGGGCAATTGGCATGGGGCCATTATGGAACCCGCAGACAATCCCATGTAGAGCCCATTTTTCCACCCATTTCATACCCACAAGGGCCCCACATATAAATGTTGTCTGGGTTAAAGCTGGGACCGAGATGGGTCTTGTGCATGTTGTCCAGTTGGGCCCCACCTAGTGACAAGTGCCATCCTATATGAAATCCATCTGGGCAATTAACATGGGGCCATTATGGAACCCGCGGACAATCCTATATGGGGCCCGTTTTTCCACCCATTTCATACCCACATAGGCCCCACATAAAAATGTTGGCTGGGATGATGAATGTTGAGGATAACATTCATATCAATGATATTAAAGAAAAATATATTCACATATTAAGAAATAAAAAAATAACTGAAAGTGTATATAATCCCAAAAAAAAAGAGGAATTCAATTCTTTGTAGATGTCCATAGTTCTGAGTGCTTTGCGGCTTGAAAGTCTTTGTAATGTTTAAAAATAAATGTTCATGAAGAGAAGAGCGTTTTTTTAATTACTGTAAACATACGCGTCCATGGACGTCATACGCACGCACAGGTGGGCGTGGCTGACTTTAGGGCGTGATCCTGCTTGGGCAAACTTCCATATTTATCCCACCCAGTCTTGTGTGACTTGTGCTATATTGTGTCACATATTAATATTTAAAAACAACAACAGAAAAAAAAACACAACCTACAGGATCCGGAGATAGGCTATACTGTGAACGCATATCTTAAAGTGACTAACGCATTTCATGCAAGTGCTCTTTTAATCAGTACATACCGCAATAGGTTACGCCATGTTTGACAGACTTATGGAAAGATTACAATAGCCATTCCTTTATTACCAAACAAAGTGAGTCATTGTGAACGAAAGAGTCACATGTTTTGTATTTAGTTAAAGATTGTTTGGTGTGAGACAGTCATGGAAAGTATGAGTCCACCCACCTCATTAAATATTACGCTGCGTGTCTCACGCACGAGCACAGAGGTACTCTGTACCTAGGAAGTGACGGCCCGCTGTTTAAACTGTAAGTAACATGTACTCTTTTACACTATATGCAGTCTGTTAACGTCTATACTATTAAAATACTTATAAAGATGTTGAATGCGCTGTTATGTAAACGTTTATGCGCTTTCTGTTCTGTAAATCCTGCATAGAACTGCGTTATTTTAAGCGTCTGTAAGCCTTCTTCCAGCTAGCATTTTCAGAGGTCCACCCATAATGTTGTGTAGGCTATTAATAATCTTATGTTACTTCGCTTCGCATATTTAAGATTCTACAGCAAAATCCAGTTAAATTCTGTAGTGTAATGTTTTATGGGGCGAAAACATGTTTTAATGTGACAGAACATTTTGTCTTACATACAGTTGCGATAGACAAGACTAGAACTGTAACTATTTTGTGGGATAGATAAAAAATGGAAGTTTGGAAACTTATAACCACATATTTTCTTATTGACTGAGTTAACCTGAAAAGTGACGCTTTTAATTTGGGCCTCGATGGAAATCTGTCTCGTCTTATCTAATTAGGGCACATATTAATAGTGTTCAGATGTGTATTGCTCATATGGTGTGTTGAGCTCTCGCAGGAATTATCTATGAATATTTTGTAATAAATATTAAAAACCGGTAACATTTCTAATGTTCAAGACATTTTATTACTACTTTGTTGGTGTATTGTGAAGTATAAGCAGTTCTTTTATAATTAGATAGATATATGTCTATCTATCTATCTATCTATCTATCTATCTATCTATCTATCATCTATCAAAATTTGACATTTAAGAACTCAACTTACTAGAAGAAGTCTCTTTTTTTAACATTTATTTCCAAAAATATGCATGTAACATTTCAAAAGATATAAATGTTTCACATATAATGCTCTAAAGAATTCCATAGCATCATAAAACATAAATAACATTAACATCAGGTATTGTATATGATGAACATTGAGAATAACATTCATATCAAAGATATTAAAGAAAAATAAAATCTATCTTATCTATCTATCTATCTACTCCTAAAAATAAAAATTCTAAAAAGTAGTTTTCGCAGCGATGCTATACAATTCTTACATTTAATATAACTAATATTTTTTATTAGTTTGAAGAACATTTCAATAATCTAAAAGAACCTTTTTCCACTATAAAGAACCTTTTGTGGCATTGAAATGTTCCATGAATGTTAATGGTTCTTCATGGAAACATAGATGCTAATAAAGAACCTTGAGTGAAGCATTTTAAGCTTGCCATTTAAAAAAAAAAAATAGTACCATATTAATTTATTTGCATACTTTTAAGATGTTTACTTTGCAGAGTCATTAAATTAATTAGATGTACAGAGTCATTTACTTATTTATTTATATTTTCAACACATATTTTCATTATTTCACAAAAATAATTGGTGGAATCTTGTCTTGTTGAAGACTCACTGAAAAATGGCTCTGGATATACGTATACATATCTATGGTTGAGTGTACATCGGTTGTACACTTGTTATTGCGATGCGCTCGATAATGTCCAATGTTGTTTCGGACACCACTACAAATGTCTGTTCCCTCAAATAGTGCCTTATTTAAGGGTATGGGGGCAATTTCTTAGGGGCGTGACATTTAAATCACGATTGTTTTCAGCTTCCACATTTGTCAACATCCGATCATTCGGGATTGGTGGCATACGGATATTTCATCTCGAACACAACACTGCAATAAGATGATTTCTACACTCGTTTCTATGTTAGATTGACAAATGAGGCTCATTGTGATCCGTAAGTTTGGAGATCTTAACTGTGTGTATTGCATCATATGTTGAGGTGTGGTGCTTTTTATCAGCAGGGTTCATCTCTAAAAGTCTGTTTATATTGCCCCTTCCCTCTACACAACTTCTAATGTGTTTTATGGCTGGTGAGGTGCTATGACAAACCGCTCCCACGCTGAGTAAAGGTGATAAGACTGTGTGCAGAGTCTGTATGTTTTACTTTCAAATTCATGAGTATGACCACAAATAGAGTGTGAACATAGGCTAAATATTATACTGGCCTAGCTGGTTATTTGTAACTGTAAGTTCACAAAGTATGGACATCTCTCTGAGGCAATGCGCCAAGGGTCAATAAGAAGTATTATAAAAGCCCATTTTCATATCTTATCCACTCCTATCATGTTATCCATATAATTTGTGCCCCATGTACTGTCTGTGTATTATATTTTTTCTGCTGCAGAGAGCATTACTTTTCTTTACTGCCTCAATAGTTAGTTATTTAGCATAGGCAAAAGAGCATGATACTGCCTACTATAGACCTTAGTCAGGGTAGTGCCATATTTATTTTCTACAGTTTGTGCCATTGTAAATACTTTAAGTCTATTCCTCACAGCCTTGTTTACATCAGTGTTAAATTCAATATGGCGTCTAACCTGACTAAGGTCTATAGCAACAGTCAGGTTCCAGAAGTAAAAGTATTCTGAGTATCGGCCGATACCGATACCAATCCGATACCAGTGCAGTTTTGTTTAAAAATTCAATGTAGAATTTCTATACCTCAGTGTGTTGAACTGATAATCACTCTTTTGTGTGTTAAACACAATCTACTAAATACAGACAACTTCATTATAAAGAAAAACAACAAATTAAAAAAATATATAAATCACAATCTGTGACAAAAATATTACTATAAACTAGATGGTGGATAAACTGGAGTGCACAATAATTGTATAAAATCTAAACATTTAGTGAAAAAAAAAAACAGTTAGTGGGGAACAAATAAAAGTGAATAAGTGTAGCACTAAATCTGGTAAAATGTTACACGTTGTAAAATACATTCATGAAAAACAAGTAAATATATTTATAGAAATAGGGCCTATATACTAAGAAATTAAAAACATTTATTTTAAATGTATAGCACAGCTTTTTTAATGAGGCAGCGACATATTATAGATAGGGCAGAACAAGAAAGGCTATTAATAATCTTTCATTGCGCAAAAGTATTATAATACGAAAGGCTCCAATACAGAGCGGCACAAAGCGCTTATGCACATCCCGTGCGCAGGATGATGCGCTTGAAGCAACATGGAGTCACAGCGTGCAACGCTCTGCATTGAAAAGTTCAAAACACAAAGGGAATATATATCGATGCGTAGTGTATCTATCTGTGCAATATTTTATTGAGCCTTTTCTTTTAACAGTTAGACAACAGTTAACAGAACAATACAATCTCTAGTCCAGTGTTGTGATCTAACAGACACCCGGTAGAAAGTAACACGATTTAGAAACCGCAATAAACTCCAGCCAGATAAAGTAATTTTATGCGAAACCATAGAGCGTTATCTACAGATCAAGCATAATAACAGGAACATTGAATCATCTTTGAGAGTTTCATCGTGTTGACTGTCGTAACTGAACGCGACACGCAGTTTAAAAGCTGAATGCAGAATGACTGGCAGCCGCAGCGGAGGGAAGCATTCACGTGAACTTGAATTTAATGACTTAAATATTCATCTGTACCTCACATTAAACTATGGAATGGCTTCAGAACACTTAATATAGCGCACGAAGCGTTGATGATGTTTTATAATGTTTTTGTGCCTTTTGTGGGGCACTAGGGCTTAACAATAACACAGAATATTATATGCACAGTATCGGATTTGGATCGGTCCTGTCTGACCGATACCCGATCCGGCAAATAATGGCGGTATCGGAGCCAATACCGATATTGAGTATCGTATCGGCGCATCCCTATTTTGAACGGTAACTTATAAAACATTTAAAGACAGACCTACTGTAAGGTACGAGGCTGTTAATCGATGGTATTTGCTTCTGCTATAGCCGTCAGCCCGCATTATTTCAGCTTATTTTATACATTTATTACATTACTTTACATTATTTATTACATTATATAGCTTATTTTTAAAAAGTAACACATGCCAAAATAGCTCTTTAGCTCCGCCCACTCCCATGAAGTACTGCGAATGGCATAATCGAATCGATCTCTCTATGCTCAAAATACCATTTTTTATATATATATATATATATATATATATATATATATACACACACACAGTCTTGTGTACTTTTGTCCAGTTTTCAAAAACTTTTTTGCTTCTAATCAATCTTTTTAGTGTTGTGATTCACCTCGTAGCTGCTTGTCTTGGTTCATGGCTTATAACTCTTTAACAAAGACTTTTTAAAAATCCCTATGGTAAAAATGAATGGAAAAAATAGTTCCAGAACCAGCGCCACTAAAAAGGGGGCGGGCACTGTTGCACTCTATAGAGCTCAATACTGGCTCAATACTGAATTATATTCGTTTTTCAATAGGGCTTTCAAAGCCAACCAATTTCCAACAGCTGTCCTCAGGATTATAGGTGGTGTATTATTTGAGATATTCAGAAATTAAATGTTTAATTAAGTAAGTTAAAAACACTGACTTGTCGCTTCTACAGAAGCATGTACCATCATTTAATAACCTCAGAGCTCATGCTACGTCAGTGTTGAAAGATTAATATCTTATCACTAAAAAACTATTTCCCTATGGAAAATATGAATGGGGTTTTTACTTCCTGAACATGACTAGTTTTCTATAGCAGCAGGGCAGAGCTTCAGCTGTAGTTTATGTAATGTGTTTCCATGGTTTGCACCACATGGGAACTTCTCATTGAGACTCACTGACTTCTGTTAATGTTTGCTAAAAAGATTTTTTGAGAGCATAGCCACTATTTTCCACTTAGGGTTTATGTTTTGGTGCATTTCAAAGGAAAGGGTGAGCAGTCATGTCAGAAGGAAACAAAACAGTGAATTAGACTGGGATTTTTTTTAAATTTATTTATCTTTTTTTACAAATAAATCAAAATTGTGTGAAAGTAAAATGAACTTTAGCTAAATAGTTTTATTTATTGACCTATGTTGTAATTTTCATGCTAGATGTTGGCACACTAAAGGTAAATGTTACTCTATTTTGCAGATCAACATCTTACGCTCAACATCTCAAGTTAGGTGTTAAACACAGCAGAAGGTGTCAGTTTTGATTGTTGTCAACAAACTGAGCTAAAAGGAAATGAGTGATGTTTTTCATGCTTGCAAAACTATTTAAAAATGAGCCCATAAACTACTTTATTAAAACTGAATCAACACAATATCAGTAGGCTGTACTGACCATTTACACAATTCTGTGGCAATTTTAGTTTGATTTAAATTGGATAATATGATTTATCAAAAGCTTTTTTATGCATTAATTACCATATAAAGCAGATCATGATTTACAGCTATAAATAGGTATTGATTTTAAACGTTTTTAGATGTACAGCAGTCTGCGCTCTGTGAGGGCTCATTGACATTGTCATTCAAGCAGCACAGGAGCAGATGCAGCGTAATGTTTGGATAATGGGGCCTGAAGGATGAAGCTTATGTATCCCTTTAAATAGAGCGCTGCAGTGATGACGTATTTTTGTAGGCCAACCCGAAAGTTGACATCACTCTGGATCCCTCAATTAAAAAAGGCCAGTTTTTGGACTGTTGCAGAAAATAAGCTCTATGACCAACAATAGTTTATGATTCTACACGTTTTGTGTATCAAGATAACCTTAACAAATTAACATACCTTTTATGATTGTTGAAACCTAAATACAATAAAAAAAAACTACGCCACGGTTGCACAGCTTCAACATCACCACTAAGCTTCTGACAACTGTTTCAGTCTGGACTTAAAATCTACAAGTTGGAAAGTTTGAGTTAGAATAGTTTGCAAGAGCTTGAGTATAAACTCAACAAGGCTGTAAAAATGGACTAGTGAGTAGATGAGTTTTCAGCGTGATGTTTAAAGGGATAGTTCAAACAAAAATAAAAATTCTGTCATTAATTACTCACCCTCATGTTGTTCCAAACCTGTAAGACTTTCGTTCATCTTCGGAACACAAATGATTTTTGATGAAATCCGAGAGCTTTCTGTTCCTCCATTGACAGCTACACAACTACCACTTTGACGCTTCAAAAAGTTCATAAAGAGATCGTAAAACTAATCCATATAATTGAGCGGTTTAGTCCAAATTTTCTGAAGAGACACGATCGCTTTATATGATGGACAGATTAAATTTAGGCTTTTATTCACATTTAAACATTGATCAGTGAACATAAACAGAAGATCAACCAAACCTGGTTGATACACGAGAACAAACCTCATTGGTTCTTGAGGAAGCTCAAACGTGCTGCGTAACACACGAGAATGAACCTCATTGGTTCTTGCAGAAGCTCAAACGTGCTGCGTAACACACGAGAATGAACCTCATTGGTTCTTGCAGAAGCTCAAACGTGCTGCGTAACACACGAGAATGAACCTCATTGGTTCTTGCTGAATCTCAAATGTGCTGCGTAACACACGAGAATGAACCTCATTGGTTCTTGCTGAATCTCAAACGTGCTGACTAATACACGAGAATGAACCTCATTGGTTCTTGCGGAGGCCCAGCCGTGCTGTGTAACACACGAGAATGAACCTCATTGGTTCTTGCTGAATCTCAAACGTGCTGACTAATACACGAGAATGAACCTCATTGGTTCTTGCGGAAGCTCAAGCGTGCTGCGTAACACACGAGAATGAACCTCATTGGTTCTTGCGGAGGCTCAGACGTGCTGCGTAACACATGAGAATGAACCTCATTGGTTCTTGCGGAAGCTCAAGCGTGCTGCGTAACACACGAGAATGAACCTCATTGGTTCTTGCGGAAGCTCAAACGTGCTGCGTAACACACGAGAATGAACCTCATTGGTTCTTGCGGAAGCTCAAGCGTGCTGCGTAACACACGAGAATGAACCTCATTGGTTCTTGCGGAGGCTCAGACGTGCTGCGTAACACATGAGAATGAACCTCATTGGTTCTTGCGGAAGCTCAAGCGTGCTGCGTAACACACGAGAATGAACCTCATTGGTTCTTGCGGAGGCTCAGACGTGCTGCGTAACACATGAGAATGAACCTCATTGGTTCTTGCGGAAGCTCAAGCGTGCTGCGTAACACACGAGAATGAACCTCATTGGTTCTTGCAGAAGCTCAAACGTGCTGCGTAACACACGAGAATGAACCTCACTGGTTCTTGCGGAAGCTCAAGCGTGCTGCGTAACACACGAGAATGAACCTCATTGGTTCTTGCGGAAGCTCAAACGTGCTGCGTAACACACGAGAATGAACCTCATTGGTTCTTGCGGAAGCTCAAGCGTGCTGCGTAACACACGAGAATGAACCTCATTGGTTCTTGCGGAGGCTCAGACGTGCTGCGTAACACATGAGAATGAACCTCATTGGTTCTTGCGGAAGCTCAAGCGTGCTGCGTAACACACGAGAATGAACCTCATTGGTTCTTGCGGAGGCTCAGACGTGCTGCGTAACACATGAGAATGAACCTCATTGGTTCTTGCGGAAGCTCAAGCGTGCTGCGTAACACACGAGAATGAACCTCATTGGTTCTTGCAGAAGCTCAAACGTGCTGCGTAACACACGAGAATGAACCTCACTGGTTCTTGCGGAAGCTCAAGCGTGCTGCGTAACACACGAGAATGAACCTCATTGGTTCTTGCGGAGGCTCAGACGTGCTGCGTAACACATGAGAATGAACCTCATTGGTTCTTGCGGAAGCTCAAGCGTGCTGCGTAACACACGAGAATGAACCTCATTGGTTCTTGCGGAAGCTCAAGCGTGCTGCGTAACACACGAGAATGAACCTCATTGGTTCTTGCGGAAGCTCAAGCGTGCTGCGTAACACGAGAATGAACCTCATTGGTTCTTGCGGAAGCTCAAACGTGCTGCGTAACACACGAGAATGAACCTCACTGGTTCTTGCGGAAGCTCAAACGTGCTGCATAACACGCGAATGAACCTCATTGGTTCTTGCGGAAGCTCAAGCGTGCTGCGTAACACGAGAATGAACAACATTGGTTCTTGCGGAAGCTCAAGCGTGCTGCGTAACACACGAGAATGAACCTCATTGGTTCTTGCGGAAGCTCAAACGTGCTGCGTAACACACGAGAATGAACCTCATTGGTTCTTGCGGAAGCTCAAACGTGCTGCGTAACACACGAGAATGAACCTCATTGGTTCTTGCGGAAGCTCAAGCGTGCTGCGTAACACACGAGAATGAACCTCATTGGTTCTTGCGGAGGCTCAGACGTGCTGCGTAACACATGAGAATGAACCTCATTGGTTCTTGCGGAAGCTCAAGCGTGCTGCGTAACACACGAGAATGAACCTCATTGGTTCTTGCGGAGGCTCAGACGTGCTGCGTAACATGAGAATGAACCTCACTGGTTCTTGCGGAAGCTCAAACGTGCTGCGTAACACACGAGAATGAACCTCATTGGTTCTTGCGGAAGCTCAAACGTGCTGCGTAACACACGAGAATGAACCTCATTGGTTCTTGCGGAGGCTCAGACGTGCTGCGTAACACACGAGAATGAACCTCATTGGTTCTTGCGGAAGCTCAAGCGTGCTGCGTAACACACGAGAATGAACCTCATTGGTTCTTGCGGAAGCTCAAGCGTGCTGCGTAACACACGAGAATGAACCTCATTGGTTCTTGCGGAAGCTCAAGCGTGCTGCGTAACACGAGAATGAACCTCATTGGTTCTTGCGGAAGCTCAAACGCGCTGCGTAACACACGAGAATGAACCTCACTGGTTCTTGCGGAAGCTCAAACGTGCTGCATAACACGCGAATGAACCTCATTGGTTCTTGCGGAAGCTCAAGCGTGCTGCGTAACACGAGAATGAACCTCATTGGTTCTTGCGGAAGCTCAAACGTGCTGCGTAACACACGAGAATGAACCTCACTGGTTCTTGCGGAAGCTCAAACGTGCTGCGTAACACGAGAATGAACCTCATTGGTTCTTGCTGAAGCTCAAACGTGCTGCGTAACACGAGAATGAACCTCATTGGTTCTTGCGGAAGCTCAAACGTGCTGCGTAACACACGAGAATGAACCTCACTGGTTCTTGCGGAAGCTCAAACGTGCTGCATAACACGCGAATGAACCTCATTGGTTCTTGCGGAAGCTCAAGCGTGCTGCGTAACACGAGAATGAACCTCATTGGTTCTTGCGGAAGCTCAAACGTGCTGCGTAACACACGAGAATGAACCTCACTGGTTCTTGCGGAAGCTCAAACGTGCTGCGTAACACGAGAATGAACCTCACTGGTTCTTGCTGAAGCTCAAACGTGCTGCGTAACACGAGAATGAACCTCACTGGTTCTTGCGGAAGCTCAAACGTGCTGCGTAACACACGAGAATGAACCTCACTGGTTCTTGCTGAAGCTCAAACGTGCTGCGTAACACGAGAATGAACCTCACTGGTTCTTGCGGAAGCTCAAACGTGCTGCGTAACACGAGAATGAACCTCACTGGTTCTTGAGGAAGCTCAAACATGCTGCGTAACACGAGAATGAACCTCATTGGTTCCCGCATGTCAAGCAAACATGCTTGAGCTTCCGTTTACCATGTCTGATGTGTGAGTTGATGAATGTTTATATGTGAATAAAAGCCTTAATTAAATCTGTTTATCATATAAAGTGATCGTGTCTCTTCAAATTTGGACTAAACCGCTGAATTCATATGGATTAGTTTTACGATCTCTTTATGAACCTTTTGAAGCGTCAAAGTGGTAGTTGAGCAGCTGTCAATGGAGGGATAGAAAGCTCTTAGATTTCATCAAAAAGATCTTAATTTGTGTTCCGAAGGTGAACGAAAGTCTTACGGGTTAGGAACGACATGAGGGTGAGTAAATGATGACAGAATTTTCATTTTTGGGGGAACCAACACTTTAATGTCCCTGCCAGCATATGTAGTCCCATTTAGCCACATATTAGTAACCACCTTTTTCAAGAAACATAAAAGCCTTAAAAAAAATGGGTATTACTTATGTATTTTATGTCATCGAATAAAACGTGCTTGTACTAACCACTTGTTTCTCAGGCATTTACCCATTGATTGTGGAATGATAGAGGCCTCTGATGGATTTTTTTTTAAGCAATTCTGATTTTCAAGCTTATGAAGATTTCATTTTTACATAATTTTGGTAAATGAAACCTATCATTTTTCAATTTCAGGCATGACAATGAGCTATCCAGGCTATCCTCCCCAGACCGGCTATCCTCCTCAGTCCGGTGGATACCCACCTCAACCAGGGGCGTACCCTCCTGCTGCAGGGGGCTATCCCCCTCAACCTGGGATGTACCCCCCGCAGGCGGGTGGATACCCTCCCCAACCTGGTGCTTACCCGTCACAGCCAGGTGCCTATCCTGGTCAGCCAGGTGCCTATCCTGGCCAACCAGGTGCCTATCCTGGCCAGCCAGGATCGTATGCTCCTCCACCCTCAGGTGAGCCAAAGTAAAACCAGGAAACTGCACTTATCTGGATGTTATCTGGAAAGATGATTTCCATATGTGCATTGTGCACAATGTATTTCCTTACATCATACTCAATGTTGTTTGTATTTGAATCGTTGAATTATGAAGTTTTTATGGACACTTTACTCATAAAGTCAGTGGAAAAACCAACTTTGTATAGTGCCGCTTTCACTGAACAGTCATAAATGGTGATATTGACATTGTAATGTGGAATTTTTAGGTGGAGCCAATAGAAAAAAAGTGACTCCGACTATAGAATGTATAGTTAGTCAGAAATGCTAGCTGGCTTCTAGCATTGTCTTGCTTTCATTTGGAAGCTCTTCTTTTGAGAGACCCAGACAGAGATCTGTGTGTGGTTTTTGTGCCAGAGGTCACATGGATTATCACACATTTTCCAGAATATGGTTGCTTTAGCTATTTTTCCATACCAAAATATGCTTTGTTTGGTGTGTATACATGCTAGCAATTTTGACCTTCCTATATTTTGTTTACCAGTATTATTTTATTCATCAAAATGTTCTGAAATATAAGGCTTTGTTCACACTGCTCACAAATCTGATTTGATTTCCAGATGTGATCTTTAGCACTGTCAGATAAAATCTGTTCAGACAGGGTAACCAATATCCAGTTGCAGTAGTAGTTATAAGCATCAATACAATGCCAAGACACTTTCTCATGCAGAAACTGACAGTGGCTGTCAGTGTGTAAATTCTGCCTCTGCTCGTGTCTATCATGATCTCGCTGTGGTGCTTAACTCCTTGGCACATGAGAGAACATAAACGCTAGAGGTACTGCACACATTCATGTAGTGCTTTGAAAACAGCTGATTCGTTCACTTATCCATTATTTACTACTTACTGAATGTCACATTGTTTGCTATAAGATAAAAGCGCTGGCGAACATGAATGCATTCATATTTGATGACACCACATGCATTGCATATCAACTTAAAAGTGCAGCAGATTGCTAGTTTTTGCTATTTTGATTTATCTGGTGTTATATGTGACTGTTCAGACTGAAAAAAATATAATTTTTTACTGTTGAGCACACAGATATCCCAAACAGCCCATTTAACTGCAATTAGATTCTATATATATTGGGGTCTGAAAGATTTTTTTAATTAAATATTTTAATTCAGCAAGGATTCATTGAATGGATCAAAAGTAACAGTAAAGACTTTTGTAAGAATATCTTTAATGAAATTATTCTATTTCAAATAAATGCTGTTCTTTTGAAATTTTCTATTCTATAAAGCAACACAACTGTTTTCAATATTGATAATGATAAAAAATGCTTCTGTAGCACCAATCAGCATATTATAATGATTTCTGAAGGATCATGTGACACTGAAGACTGAAGAGTAATGATGCTGAAAATTCAGCTTTACCATCACAGGAGGAATAAATCACATTTCAAAATATATTAAAATAGAAAACAGTTTATTTAAATTGGATTTATATTTCACAATATTACAGTTTTTACTGTATTTTTGATCAAATAAATGCAGCCTTGGTGAGCATAAGAGTCTTCTTTAAAAAAGCCTTACTGACCCCAAAGTTTTGAATTGTAGTGTATTTATTTATGCCTTCACTTTTTCATTTTAAATTGTGTTGCGGTGTGGCTAATGAATTTTAACAGTACTCCATATAGTCATTTACTCAATTTATCATAAAAAGGGTTATAGCACCAGATAAAGAAAAATAGCAAAAACTAAGCAAAGTGCTGTTTACAATAGTTTTAGGTGGAGTCACACCACAGGTCAACTTCCCAGTCTATTCCATGTCAACTAACCAAATATACGAGTTAAGAGTTACAAGAGTTAAATATTATATTTAAAAATAGATGTAGAAACATCTAGCAGAAAGAGCTTAATTATGTGCAAGTGTCAGAGCAGTGTTACCCTATACTTCTTATTACCATAACAAAACCTGCTGCTCTGGATTCACAGAGTGTTTCTGTTTTGTCATATCACATCAAAACAGGTTCAGAACTGAAAAGGATTTTTTTATTATAGTTACAAGATGGGGCGATGCAGGGCCCTCAGGGTACTGCACAAAATAATGATCAAAAGTTGATGTCTAGATTATTATTAGCCTGACATATGATACACAATGTTTTCCACTATACACACTGTATTTTGATGTTCACTGCCCATTTTATTTCTGTAATCTGACATGTGAGACATGTAGTCAATAAGTATGGATTTTTTGGATTGTGGAAATTAGGCTGGAATGTTTAAGAGACATTATATAGCAGAATGGAGTCAGGTGATTGGAGGAGGGGTGTTGAAAAGTAAGAAAGATTAGAGACATCAGTTAAAGGCAGACCAAGTTTTTACGTTTTCTATTTGGAATAACATGCACCAGAGAACCATGCACAATAAGATCAGTAACATGTTTTAATGAAGTAAATGTGGTCAGTTTTGATGTCGTGTTAACTGTGAAGTGCATTGATATTGTTCAGTCATAATTTGTTTAGGGTTTTAGGTTTTTGTTTATGTGCTTGCTTGCTTTTAAATGCATGTATTTGCAGGAGGTTGGGGTGCTCCAGGTGCTCCTATTGGCCTGGATAATTTGCCAAATCCCGGATTCAATGCATCAAATCTCCCAGGAATGGTAAGTTCTCCAATGAAATGATGATGTAATGCATGATCAGAAATGACATTGGTCTCCATTCCCAATAGATACAGGTAATTTGATTCCAGTCAGCATGAAATGCACAGCCTTGGCTGAAATTGCATCAGATCCTTCCTTTTATCAGCTTTTACAAAACTGTGCTCTTGTGACCATGATCATTGATCTTTTATAATTTATCTGTCATCCGAATGTGCTTTGACCAACAAATTTGACCCTATTTAATTTACTGATGCACAAGCTTCTTTACAGTTTGCTCCGTAATCAAATTTACTCATCAGAGGACATGTGAACAAGTGTGGATCCATTGAACTATTGCAGCGAGGGCAATAATTCACCCAGCACCAGTCAGAACAAAGAGGAGTGTAAATAAGTAACATCATTAAGAATGAAAATCTGTTTGAAGAGGTCTCTCCTGTTAACCCTTGTGAAAAAGAAGTACACTATGCATACTTTTAAAAAGAGCACTTATTACAGAAATAATATACTTTAAAAAATATACTTAAGTGCAAATTGAATATAATGTTTTGGGGCACTTATTTGCATGTTAATTGCAGTTCAATAAAAATGCATTATTGATTAAATTTATATTAAATGCAGTTAGCTGAAATTTAGAGTTCTTTTTGAAACCGTAGGACTTAAAGGGATAGTTCACCCAAAAAATGAAAATGATCCTATAATTTACTCACCCTCAAGCCATCCTAGGTGTATATGACATTCTTCTTTCAGACAAATACAATCGGAGTTATATTAAAAAAATGTCCTGGCTAATCCAAGCATTATAATGGCAGTGAATGGCAGCCCAAAATTTGAAGCCCAGAAAAGTGCATCCATCCATTATACAAGTAATCCACACGGCCCCGGGGGGTTAATAAAGGCTTTCTGAAGTAAATCGATGGGTTTGTGTAAGAAAAATATCCATATTTAAAACTTTATAAAGTAAAATATCTAGCTTCCAGCGGACCGCCTTCCGTATTCAACTTACAAAGAAAGTGTAACGCCTCTCGCAGTTCAAAAAACGCTTACAGTCCGACGCCATCGTCGCACCAGTTACGCTTTTTTCGTGAGTGTATTTTCGTGTGGAATTTCGTGTGTCATAATTTGAAATGTACCTCTGGGATGTAAAAGTGCCCAAAAGTTGAAGAAACACTAATATTCTGGCAATGGGCTACCTTGGTTTCTAGATTTTGGTGTCAGTGTCAGCCATTAAAAACACACACGCACACACAACCACTGCTTTTGATAGAAATATTTTTGTAGTTTGGTGGTTTAGCTAGACTAAAATAACTAGTTTCATTACTCTGCAGTACTTCTGCATTTAGGGTCACAGCAAGGGAAACTTTGTTCATGTGGAAGCATGTAAATGTTACAGTGTAAAAGTGTCTCTGTGACACCCATGTGTAATATGATGCGAGTGGCTATCAGTGTCATCAGTGCAAAGCCACACTATGTAAACATAGCTTTTCATAAATGCACACTTGTTCAACATCCTCCTTATCTCCCTGTCCTGGCCTTAATCATCTCTTTGTCCATCAGTATTGTCATTTCAAGGCTGTATATGTTTAATTTCCTGAAAACTTCTGCTCTACTGTCCTAACTGTCATGCTTGCTCTTTGCTTTGTGCTTTTTTTTCGCCCCCTCAAATTTTTCCATCACAGGCAAATCAGTTCGCCAATAGTGGATTTAGCCCAAATCCATCCATGTTCTCTCAAGTGCCTGGTGGCTATCCTGCCCCCCAACCTGGGGGCCCACCTGCCTCTTCCCCTAACCAGCCCTATGGCCTGTACCCTCAGCCAGGAGGAGGTATGCCCCAAGGTCCGGGAATGGGATACCCTGGAGGGCCACCCCCTGGTCAGCAGATGCCGGGCTACCCAAACGCCCCAGCACCCAATCCTTCCGTGCCTAGCTATCCCAAAGCACCCTCACCCAACCCGTCCATGCCCGCATACGGCGGAGGTTATGGAGGAGGTGCACCTGCTGTTCCAGCTATCAATGTAAATTACTTTTACAAATTTTTTTGTGTGGAATTTATTGCATTATATATTTGTGTCCTAACTTCCCGGTTGTTTTATTTGTAGCGTGGATTCAGAGGGACCATCCAAGACTTCCCTGGAGCTGATCCGCTAAAAGACGCAGAAGTCCTCAGGAAGGCCATGAAGGGCTTCGGTGGGTTATTTTTCATGTTCATTTTCCACTCAAGCCCTTGATATGCTCAGGGCGAAGTTCTCGCTCTTCACTTAGGGATAAAAAGAAGTTTGAAATACCTGAGAAGCGGTATATTGTTAGCGAACATCCTGCCGCTGCCCACGCTTCTGAGACGTAAAAATGTGGTGCGCACTTTCCTCTCAATAACAAACTACAAAATAACAATGCTGAGAAAACAGCAGTTAAGAATGCATCTGATCATGGCAACATGGATATGTTTGCATGAGCTCTGCAATTCGCCACTCCAGTCAAGTCACAGTGTTTATTTATATAGCACTTTATACAATAGATTTCTTTAAAGCAAGCAGCTTTACAGTATTAAACATAAAAAAACAGTGTCAGTGTCGCTTTCAATTAGAATTACAACTTCAGTTTCTACTATAAAGCAGCTCTCCAGTCAGTAAGTTCATGTTTTTGCTTGTGTCTGACCTCGAATGAACCCGAGAGGATTTTAAAGTCAAAGAAGGTGGAGCTGCAGAGCAAGCCTACCTGTTACGTAATAGAGTAATAGACCAATGTTAGTTCAAAGATGTTAACCAGCCGGAGCGTACTTTCCTGTTTCAAACACCTGAAACAAACTCTTAACAACCTTCGTTTTGGCCTGATTGGCCAAAATGTCGGCACACCAGTTTGTTCTTTGATTTCACTTGAAGAATATAGAGGCCTTTACTCTATTTCTTGGGAAGCAGCGTCACTAATTCTCCCTCGGGGGTAAAAGGTGTTCTGTTCTTTGATGTCTATCTATTATTGATCTTGTTAAGTTTGACCGCTTTGTGATACAGGTGGCGGATATTCAAATACTGGGAGCTTTTTTGTTGGACTGACATGGAATACAATATGAGCTTTCCCTGAAAATGACTCATCTGTTTACTATATGCTGCTAATATACAAACACATGTTTCAACAGGCACTGATGAACAAGCCATCATTAATTTGCTTGGAAGTCGCTCCAACAAGCAGCGTGTACCTCTCTTGGTGTCATACAAGACTGCCTATGGAAAGGTAACGAAGAGCATTGGCACTTTTTAGATATTGCTATTCAGCAGATAGAGCGGCAGTTCCTCTAGAGCTTTGTTTTATTGCACATGGGTAGTCGTCTATATATATGCACAACAGCTAGTCGTCTTTCTTAACAGCTGTGAATCATGATGTGCTACTTGCTGATATAGTAAGAGGCAGGTGGTATTAGTGGGAGGGACTTTTTTCATTCTAGAGAACATTTGATTGGACAAATATTTGAAAATAAAGTGCAACCCGATATTTTTGGTCCATTTTCCCAAAGGACAAAGACTAAAAGATAAAGATGCTAAGATATTTTTGTCAACACTAGCATATATATCATCAAACCTCAATGCAGAAAAGAACTAAATGACAAACAAGCGACAAAGCCAATATTTTGTTATGGGGTCTTTAAGATAAGCAACATTGTGCATTCATGTAACCCAATGTTTACAGGACTTGGTCAAGGACCTGAAGTCTGAGCTTTCAGGGAACTTTGAGAAAGTGGTGCTGGCCATGTTGAAGACTCCAGCTCAGTATGATGCAAATGAGCTTAAAGAGGCCATCAAGGTTTGTGAAATTACTTTAATAAGAGAATTCAGAAAAGCATTCAAAATTAGTTAATCATACATTATGCAACTTAGCACCCTCAAATGAATAACTGATGCAATATAATATATAAACACTGGATTTAGAAAGTATAGTTATAATTATAATAATTTATATACCATTCAAAGGTTTTTGGGTCATTATTAAAGGTAGGGTAGGCAATTTCGGAGAGGCTAGCAATAGCAAGCTAGCTTTGAAAGCATATGATCTCACCCTTCCTTCAGAGCGTCTCCAAAGCCACGCCTCCTCCAAAACACATGAACGCGCACAGCCAGAGCAGAGTCTGCAACACGTCACGAGAGACGCCGTTAAATTACCTTATGTCTCAAAGCACATAACATTGCAATAATAATGAACATAAACAACTTACAGAGCTCGGACTTGTACCACCTGACTGCTGCAGATTCATTTCGGCATTGATAGTGTTGACATAGAAACATAATTCTGAGTCTGAGGACGTAAACAGCTCCGGGTAGAATATCACAGGTTGCCATCTCTTAATTATGGAAATTATGACATGGCATGAATGCAGCATAAGCTCATTGTTTTGGTTCAGGAGAAACTGTAAAAGGTGGCTGCTGTTTGTTTATGGCGCCCGGTGACTGTTTGTCTACATCTCTGCATAGCCTCATGAAACACGCTGATGGCGTATGATGTCTGCAAGAGCAGGGTGCGCGGAGGTATTGAAATATGTAGGTTGACAGACAGTTTGAACATCCTATTGTCGCATTCGTACCGATGATTGGGCAAACATTTTTTGGTCCTGAGACATCCACGTGTTGTAATACTTAGACCACTTCTATTATTGTTTGCTATCAGGATGTGAAGAGAGTTTCAAACAGTATAACAAAAAGTGTTTATGAAAAACAGTGCCGACCCAAGCTTTAATTAATCAAATAGATACCTTTATTCAGTAAGGACGCATTCAATAGATTTATGTTTTAGATAAATGCTGTTTTTGAACTTTTTATTCCTCAAAGAATCCAAAAAAATTAATCACGATTTCCACAAAAAATATTAAACAGCACAACTGTTTTCAGCCTGAGCACCAAATCAGAATATTAGAATGATTTCTGAAGGATCATGTGACACTGAAGACTGGAGTAATGATGATAAATTCAGCTTTGCATCACAGAAATAAATTACATTTCAACATATATTAAAATAGAAAACAGTTATTTTAAGTTGTAATAATATTTCACAATATTACTGTCTTTACTGTGTTTTTGTTCAAATAAATGCAGCCTTGGTGAGCATAAAAGGATAAAAACAAATTTGATTAGATGTTTTATATATGCCATTAATACAACTGTAATCTGCTGATTATTTCACAGGGAGCAGGGACAGATGAAGCCTGTCTGATTGAAATCTTGGCCTCTCGCTCTAATGCAGAGATCCGAGAAATCAATCAAATCTTCAAAGCTGGTACGTACTCGACTCATATCCCTTAATTCCTTCCCTCTGCAATTACAGATTTGATTACTTCCCAATCAAGCATCGGGTACATGTCATACGCATTTTAATTTAAATCTTGACAGTAAAGCGGGGTGAATTGTGATAGATAACGCTCAATGTTCCTGTTTTAGAGAATAAGAAGTCACTGGAGGATGCAATAATTAGCGACACATCTGGACACTTCCGCAGACTTCTGGTCTCTCTTGCTCAGGTACACAGATGCTGTGCTGTTGTTTTATAAAAGTGAAAGTATGGTCATTTGTCCTCTGCATTTAACCCCTCCAAGTTAGTGCACATGAATTTAATTATGAAAACATCATATTTTGAGTTGTAACATCAATGACAGAAATGTCAAAGTCATATCAGTATTTCTTCCTATTATTTTCTTAAAGGGGAATCGTGATGAGAGTGACAGTGTGGACATCTCATTAGCCAAACAGGATGCTCAGGTAATTATTGAAATATTAAAAATGACTTTAAAGAGTGCCTACTAATACTCTATTTGTGTTCTTCTGCAGACTCTGTATCAAGCAGGGGAAAATAAAGTTGGCACAGATGAGTCAAAGTTCAATGCCATCCTGTGTGCTCGGAGCAAAGCTCACCTCAGAGCAGGTACGTCATGGCCCTTTGACTGGAATAGTAGTATTCTTTTATCAAGTCAAAGTGTTAGGTAGGGCAGTTCAATCCACGCCACCCCCAGGCAGATTGCTTTCTTTCTAGGTAATTGGTACTGCCTACTTGAATAGGGACAGACCAAAATCTCCAAACCTGTTTGTCAAGATTACTGTACTGTAACATATATTGCATCAGAAATAATTATGATGCATTATACATTGCTGCTGCTTTAGCTCAAATCAGGCTAAAGAACTGTATTTTTGAGGCCGGTCCAGCTAATGAGTAAAACAAAAATGCAAAACAAGCAATACTTCTATTGAGAAGGTGATTGGATGTACCATTCCCCCCACCACTATATTGAGCATATATTGATTTCAAGTCAAGTCACCTTTATTTATATAGTGCTTTATACAATACAGATTGTTTCAAAGCAGCTTTACAGTGATAACAGGAAAATTAGCATTTTTGGCTGTTGTTCAGCTCAAGTCAGTTCAGTGTTAATTCAGTTCCGTGGTAAAGATCATCAATTATTAAATTAGTTCATTTCATCTATAAAGCAGTTCTGCACAAAATGATGTCATCGTCCAGCTCAGTTCAGTTCTCATACAACAGCGTTGGTACAGTCAGATAATATAACACTGTTGAATGTTAACAAATGGGATTGTTTCTCTACAAGTGATCCCTCTCCTCCTCTTATACTGTCTACTGTCAAGTTCATTTAATTAATATCTAGAGTAGTGTATCTCAATCTCTTTTTACTTTAAAGGGATAGTTCACCCAAAAATGAAAATTAGCCCATGATTTACTCACCCTCAAGTCATCCTAGGTGTATATGACATTCTTCTTTCAGACAAATACAATCAGAGTTATATTAAAAAATGTCCTGGCTCTTCCAAGCTTTATAATGGCAGTGAATGGCTGTTTCTGTTTTGAAGTCCATAAAAGTGCACCTGAAAGAAGAATGTCATATACACCTAGGATGACTTGAGGGTGAGTAAATCATGGGCTAATTTTTATTTTTGGGTAAACTATCCCTTTAAGCCTTAAATCCCTTTATTGTCTACCCAATAAAATATTTTAGAGCTTGGCATTACCAGAAAGATGTATATTTGTTATAAAATAACCAAATACTAAGAAATATTTAGATTTTTAGTTGTTTCAGCTTATTTTAATGATTGTTTTGTCTTATTTAAAATAATTTTAAGTCATCTTGAGGCGCCCTTGTGGGCCCTGGCCCCCTGGTTGAGAACCAGAGAATATAATGATGTTTGAGTGCCTCCACATACTCTTAAGGCCCTGATATATTCACGGCAAAGTTCTTTTTTGTTCTTCGCTTCGGGGTAAAAAGACGTTCAAGATAAATGAGCAGCGGTATATTGTTAACGAACATCCTGACGCCGCACACGCTGCTGAGAGCACCATTTAGATGAATATGTAAATATGTGCTGCACGCTTTTCTTTCAATAAAATAAACGCACAACAAATTGACAGCAGTGATAAAACGGTAAAGAAAGCATCTGATCATAGCGATATGGATGTTTCCACAAGCTCTGCAGTTCTGCACTCCAATAAAGTCAAGTCAATTTATAGATTGTTTAAAAGCAAGCAGCTTTATAGTATTAAACATGAAAAAACAGTGTCAGCGTCACTTCATTTTCTACTATAAAGCGAGGGACTGAACAGAAGAAATTAACCAGAGATATTACGTAATCACCACAGACCAAAGGTGTTTACCAGCCAGAGCGAACTTCGTTTTGGCCTGATTTTGTTCGAAACCAGTTCATTCTTCGATTTTGTTTGCGGTATATCTGGGCCTTAAAAGTGTGAAAAAGCTCAGGAACTTCCCAATTCTGCCACATGGGCAGCCACAATTTCAGTTTTGGATCTGGCCTTGCAGTCAACCAACTCTTCCCAAGGCTGTAGTTGTCATTATGACAATTATGACTCATGTATCGACATGCTTTCCAGTGGAAACACTTGAATACGCCTCTAAATCAACCGACTTACTATGTCATTTCTTGTTTTTCCATAGGACACAGTTATTAAAGAGTTATCTATTTTCTAGTTAAATAATATGTGCAATACTGGTCATATATTTATACAATTAACATATCATTTTTGACATTTTGTTTTTGAATGAAGTCTCTTATGCTCACCAAGGCTGCATTTATTTGATCAAAAGTAGTCAAAAACAGGTAGTTTTGTGAAATTTTGTGTTTTCTATTTTAATCTATTTTTAAAATAGAATTTTAGTGGAATTTTCAGCATCAACGTCACATGATCCTTCAGAATTCATTCTAATATGATGTGGTGCTCATTTCTTATTATCAATGTTTAAAAAACAGTTGTGCTGCTTAATATTTTTGTGAAAACTGATACTTTTTTCAGGATTAGACAATTCCAAAGAACAGCATTGGTCTGAATAAAAGTAGTCAAGTCACCTTCATTTATATGGCACTTTTTACAATATAGATTGTTTCAAAGCAGCTTTACAGTGATAATAGGAAATTAATGGAAGATAGATTGTTCTGGCTGTACATCAGCTCTAAAAAAAGTTACTGTCCAGCTAAATTAAGTTTTTGATTGATTCATTTCCGTTGTAAAAAATCAACCAATTTACCAATTTCTTTCAAAACACACACATATTGATCCCAAACTTTTGAACAACAGTGTATATTGCACAATATTTATTAAATGGTAAGCTAGTATTCCATTCAGCTATAGGGGACAGTTTAATGAACATTATGTTGGTGTTGCTTTGTAATTAAAAGTATTGATTGTGCTTTAAAGTTCATTACTGTACTCTCCCATGCTCATTAACAGCCGCTTGTTTGTGATCTCTGTTTGCAGAAATAGCAGTTGTATTAAGACATTATGTGTGTTTATGTTGACAGTGTTCAATGAGTACCAGCACATGTGTGGCAGAGACATTGAGAAGAGTATCGACAGGGAGATGTCTGGAGACCTGGAGAGTGGCATGCTGGCAGTCGGTGAGCTTTCTGATCTGCCATCTAGAATCGCTTGATGAAATCTTCTCATTAAATCCTCATAATTGTATTTTTTAACTTGCTCTCCATCCTGCTGGCCCCTTTAAGAGTAAAGCTGTTATAGGGTAAATATGTGGTAATATGTTTTTAATCACACAACGTGATTCATAACACATAAGTGTGTCATAACACATAAAGTAGCAGACATATGTGCTTGCTGTGTCATAGTGCATGACTTCCTTTCAGTCGGTGACATGTTCATAACGAGGAGTGTTTAGTGTGTCTTTTCAGTTTGCTGTTATGAACAGTCAGGCTTTCTCTTTTAAATGAGTTTCACTGGTCTGTTTTCATTCTGTTTATTTTTCCATTTAAGTTTCAAGATTATTCTTGCTTGCTGTGTTGTACACATCTTATTAGCTGCAGGGTGATTTGCATATGATAAGTCTAAATATGTTTTTTCTGTATGCAGTGAAATGCATTAAGAACACACCGGCCTACTTTGCTGAGAGACTCTACAAGGCCATGAGGGTGAGACTCATTCCTCTCTGTGCGGTTCAGCTTTACTGTCTACAGTGTTATTGTAAAAGGGAAAACTAATCATGATTAATTACAACAAATAGGTCATTTTGTTTGAAGTCAAACTGTGTTAATTCTTTCCCCGATATTGAATTTTCAAGCAATCCATGTTTTCACTGTTATACGGTAGGGGGCGCTATTACACATCTTCTAAAAGAATACAGAATCTCTGGATCAAGACACAGGCATAAAAAGCAGAAACATGCGTTAAAAACATTACTTATGCATGTTGTAGTCTTTGACAAAAACGTGATTTTTCTCAGCTTTTTGTTCAAAATTTTTTTTTGTTTGTTTTTTTTTATGAAACTTGCCCACATTCAAGTAAAGCAGAGACTCTGTTTTTTCTTTTGATATATTGCATGTTCAGATATTTATACAGCAAAATATTCTGGCCTTGAAAGTTTTGTGAAAATGATCAAAAAAGCTGGCTGGCTTCTTTTTTTTAACACGCTGGCGGGGAAAGAGTTAAAGTACACAAAGTGCCCCTAGGTTGTATGCCAAAAGAAAGTTTAATTTTATAATAGATTTTTTTTTTTTATATTAATGTATTTATAGGGTGATTATTTTTAGATTAGAATACATTCTTTTTGAATTGTTACTTTTTATTTTTTTATTAAAAATAATAAATGAAAAGTATAAAATATATATATATATATATATATATATATATATATATATATATATATATATATATATATATATATATATATAATATTAGTATGAACGCTGGTTATAACTATGCGGTACTTGGATTCTGATTTGATGAAAGGTGGAAGTGGCCTGAGGGTTTCAGATCAGTTTCTGTTTTGGTTTCACAGGGAGCAGGAACCAAGGATCGCACTTTGATTCGCATCATGGTGACCCGCTCTGAGGTGGACCTGCTGGACATTCGTCAGGAATACATGAAGAATTATGGGAAATCTCTATACACAGCCATATCTGTGAGTGCCTGTGTAACCACCCCTCAAACTATGCTTTACATTTTTTGAGAAGTGAAAATGACAGATCCATAAAATTTGTAATCAAACTAATCTGCATTTCTAGGGAGACACCTCGGGGGATTATAAGAAACTACTGCTGAAGCTCTGTGGTGGAAGCGATTAGAGGCTACAGATGATCACGACACTCAGAGGACATGAAGCCACGCCACGATTTCTACACATCTTATGCATTACTCTAATTTGCACTCTATTACATACTTGCATGTTTTACTGTACTCATTGCAAAGGCACTTGTGTGCATATATGCTGCATGTCACATTTCATGCTGTTTTAGTACTATATCTTTATTTTTAAAAGTAGAAAACTATATCTTTACGTGCCTTCTATGCTGAAAGCAGTGGCTTAGCGAATGATTGTTTATATCAGAAAGAGTGCATGTGTTTTGACGCATTTGTTTCCTCCAAGTATGCCTTGTTTGCAAGAAAATTCTGGATTAAGTATTGTGCACACATCTGAATGCCAAAATAGTTTTTACACATTTATGTATTTTAAGTAATGCATAATATACTGGGGAAAATGTGCCATAAATGTTTTCGTCATCATGTTCAGCATAATTAAATGAACATTTTATAGTAAAGAAATTTATATTTACTGCATCATATGCATAATTAAATCTGTTGGTTTTTTTTTTTACTATAAACACTTTTTTTTTGTTGTCGCAGCCGTTTATGATTGCCAACCACCTCCCTATTGAGGCAAAAAAGAGATAATGATGGTGCTGTCTTTGTGTTTCTCATTTGCTTACTCTGTACAGAGCCAAAACACACATATGAAATGCTAAGTAAATCCTGCCTGAAAGAGATTATAACTCTAGCGTTCAACGCAAATTAACTTGGTATTTCTTCAACAGCCCCCTTGGTATATCAGTGCTGACTTCTGAAGCTAATTCAACTGTGACCTCAAAACACTCTGATAAATATTAATATACGCATTCATATAATTATTCCTACTAGATCAGGCATGACAAGCATTACAATAAACAGAATATAGGACAGAAGATAGGGGACTTCATATATAAAGTGACATTACCTAGGCAAAAGTGATCATGATTATAATTATACCTGAATATCAGGATCAAACCTTTAATTAAATGACATGATGAAAAAATGCATATAAGTATTAATCATTTTAATTACATATTTTATAGGGTATTTAGTCCTATGAAATAATATAGTCAGTGGGGCCCATCAACTGTTATATATACACAAACACACACACATATATATATATATATGTTCACACAAAACCTGCTGAGCACAAATGAAGATATTTTGAAGAATGTCGGTAACCAAACAGTTGATGGGCCCCATCGACTTCCATAGTATTTTCCCATACTGTGGAAGTCAATGGGGCCCATCAACTGTTTGGTTACCCATATTCTTCAAAATATATTTTGTGTAAAATGTTTGGAACAACTTGAGGGTGTAAATCATAGTAATGAAGACAGAATTTTCATTTTTGGGTGAACTATCCCTTTAAGTAGCCAAGTAAGCTGAATATTTCGTATATCCTGTTACTATTTTTGTCACTTGTATTTAACCGTGTTTAACAAAGATTTTAATAGCTAAGGAGGTTCTTGGCTCACTGTGAGTGAATCACAGGGTACATCCATCATTTGTAGCTCACTTTCCCCTCCCCGCAGTGCAGGCTGAGTCTGAAGTGTCACAGCTTCCAAATCAACTCAAATATAATGCCATCCAACAGCCTGTTCATTTCAAGGGTAACACTGCTGAGAACGGCAAGTTACACGAGCGTTATTTAGTTAGACAAATTCATCGAGAACGCAAGATGGCGGGGACATTTTTAAATCATTCGAAAAACTATCCAGTGGAGAGAGTGGACTCTTATTATGTAATGTATAATCATATACGTTCGTTTTCGTTAATTAATAGTGTTTGCTCATATATCTAAATATCTTGGATGGGTGGATATAAATAATTAAATATTTGAGAATTAATATTACGGTGGTGAGACTGACAGTGATAACCAAAGCTTCCATACATCTTTTTAAAAGGATATTCTTATTTACACCAGTAGAGAGCAGACTTGCCCTGTCCATTTCATATACAACGATAAAAGATGGAAAAATTACAATAAATGGTATTATTGAAAAACGTGAAAATCGTGTGATTTCTTTCACTTTTAACGTTTTTTTCTCTGAAATTGATTGCTTTATTTTATTTATTTATTTTTTAGAAACAGCCCAATACTGCAGTCTTTCAGCATTTAGGTCATAAATGAAATGAAAATCCATTCAAAATTAAAAACTTTGGTTCAGGGCTTACAAATACCAGAAAATAAGGCTTCACTAAGAGCAATCAACTTATATCTAACCATTGGATAAGATAAAAAACCAAACATCTGTTCATACACATTAATCCTCCCCTTTTTTTTAGACCTTAATCTTTTATTGTGTTTTCCCTCTGCATGCTATTTACAGGGAATGCTCACATGCCTGGACAGAATTAACTATAAATAACTCCATCATAGTAATTTCAGTCTTTACATCAGTCTATCACAACAACTGTTTTATGTGTCGGTCTCTATGAGTTTTTCTTTAATTATTCAGAATGCAGTCAAAGAGTTAATGTCCTGTATCAGTCTTTTTAACCTGATTCCCCGTTCTGGAGAAGTGTATACAGACATGTGTTCTCTAATTGACTGTTGTTGATTATAGTGAGGTCAGTGCCTTGACAACACTCATTTCTACTTCACGTGGGTGGGAGTGCTGTGTAAAATAGCTTCAATTTAGAACAACCAATTTGCAGTGTCACAAAGTTTCTCAGATGGGAGTAACCTACCCTGCTTTGCTGTGGTTCTTTCCTAGTCCTGTTAGTTCTGTCAGCTGCTTTTAAAGCCACAATAAAATCAAAATGGACCATTGTTGTTGTTTTTAATGGAATATTGCAGCATTTATCAGGCTCTAAATGTTTTTTTTTTTTTTTGTACACATTTAATTTATTCATGTGCCCTCGTAAAAAAGTTAGGGTACAATGGGGCTAAAGTGAAATAATGATAATAATAATAATAATAATTGCATGAATATTTAAATGTTGCATTTCGCAGATAGTTTAAGACTGATTTAGATTTTTAAAAATGTACTGTATGGGAATACTAATATTTTATTTTAAAGGCTATTACAATAATGAAAATATGACATGTTTTTGGTGAGTTTATAATGTACTAATTTTCTTATAATGTAAAAATTGTTATTACATTATGAGCTCAACATTTTATTACATTTTGAGAAAATTATTACATTATGAACATTTTATTATAATAATTTAATACTTATTACATTATGTGCAGTTATTACATTATGAGTTGCTACAAATACTCCCATAGTGTATAACTGCAGGAAAAAAAAAAAGTTTCTATTGAACACTGATGGAGCAACAGATTCTGTGTGAAAATAAAGTGGTTTATTTTGTTTAGAAATCTTATAAATGTATGAGGTGGCGAGGGAGGCCTTTTACCCCACACATGAGGTAAGAGGCTCACCAGCATGGGGCAAAAGGCACAAATTATTTATACAAATACTTTAGCTAAAATAATATGTTTTTAATAATGTCTAAGTTAACCCTTGAACGCATACCTCGGGTCTTTAGTGACCCGGGATGTCATTCACTACCCTCCTCCTCATTCATTTTTTGAAGTTAGACATGAACATGAAGTATTCCTCAATCAATTCATTATAAACAATATAACAAGAAAAAAAATTATAAAATGATAAAAAAAAGAATGCCTGTTTTCCCATTCATTTTTTGTAAAAAAAAAAAAAATAATAATTATAGGGTCGCTAATGACCCGAGGTGTGTAACAGTGTAAGTAATATTTTTTCTGCATAACATTAATTAAATCTTTGATGACTGAATAAATGCAATTCACCTTTATTAAGGTGGCAGTGTCTGATACACAATGATGAAGTGACGTTTCACTCATAGTTACCGCAGGCAGAAAACAAAAGAATAGGATGTATCATCAGCAAAACTCGAAATGGCTCAGCGATTTACTGCAGAGCAAGTACTGAGCGCAATCAAATATTAGTGTCACTGTCACTTGATGCTGGATCTGGTGAGGAAGCTGTCAGCGATCAGTATATTGATTTTGAAGATGTTGAAAATGATAGTTTTGAGAATATGTTTGAGATGGCGAATATGAGCCAGATGCTGAATGTACTAGGAAATGAGCTCTGACGAGGACAGTGATGATGGTATAAAACATCTGCTCAAACTGAACCCTTCCAAGCTCCAAAAGGTAACAAACTGTGCTTTATTTTATTCTTCTGTAATTGTTACTCTAATATCAGGTGAGTTTTGTATCATCGAGACAGGTCGCTAAAGACCCGAATATGTAATAATAATGATTGGCAAAACATTCATGCATTTAAGGGTTAATACTTGTTCAAAACAATCACTTTAGCAAAGTTTGCACTATTTTCTGTTTATTTTCATAAATGAAAAAAATAATATTTGTTCAATAAATATACTCTCATTAAAATATATAAATATAAAAATATTATTTTAAAAAGTAAAGATTCTGAAAGCATTGAAGGAGATCCCATAAAAATTTAATATAGATTTACAGCAGTAACAATAAATGATATTCTATTATATGATATGACTAATATAAATATATGACTATATATACACTCACCTAAAGGATTATTAGGAACACCATACTAATACTGTGTTTGACCCCCTTTCGCCTTCAGAACTGCCTTAATTCTACGTGGCATTGATTCAACAAGGTGCTGAAAGCATTCTTTAGAAATGTTGGCCCATATTGATAGGATAGCATCTTGCAGTTGATGGAGATTTGTGGGATGCACATCCAGGGCACGAAGCTCCCGTTCCACCACATCCCAAAGATGCTTTATTGGGTTGAGATCTGGTGACTGTGGGGGCCATTTTAGTACAGTGAACTCATTGTCATGTTCAAGAAACCAATTTGAAATGATTCGAGCTTTGTGACATGGTGCATTATCCTGCTGGAAGTAGCCATCAGAGGATGGGTACATGGTGGTCATAAAGGGATGGACATGGTCAGAAACAATGCTCAGGTAGGCCGTGGCATTTAAACGATGCCCAATTGGCACTAAGGGGCCTAAAGTGTGCCAAGAAAACATCCCCCACACCATTACACCACCACCACCAGCCTGCACAGTGGTAACAAGGCATGATGGATCCATGTTCTCATTCTGTTTACGCCAAATTCTGACTCTACCATCTGAATGTCTCAACAGAAATCGAGACTCATCAGACCAGGCAACATTTTTCCAGTCTTCAACTGTCCAATTTTGGTGAGCTCGTGCAAATTGTAGCCTCTTTTTCCTATTTGTAGTAGAGATGAGTGGTACCCGGTGGGGTCTTCTGCTGTTGTAGCCCATCCGCCTCAAGGTTGTGCGTGTTGTGGCTTCACAAATGCTTTGCTGCATACCTCGGTTGTAACGAGTGGTTATTTCAGTCAAAGTTGCTCTTCTATCAGCTTGAATCAGTCGGCCCATTCTCCTCTGACCTCTAGCATCAACAAGGCATTTTCGCCCACAGGACTGCCGCATACTGGATGTTTTTCCCTTTTCACACCATTCTTTGTAAACTCTAGAAATGGTTGTGCGTGAAAATCCCAGTAACTGAGCGGATTGTGAAATACTCAGACCGGCCCGTCTGGCACCAACAACCATGCCACGCTCAAAATTGCTTAAATCACCTTTCTTTCCCATTCTGACATTCAGTTTGGAGTTCAGGAGATTGTCTTGACCAGGACCACACCCCTAAATGCATTGAAGCAACTGCCATGTGATTGGTTGATTAGATAATTGCATTAATGAGAAATTGAACAGGTGTTCCTAATAATCCTTTAGGTGAGTGTATATATATATATATATATTTTTTTTTTTTTTTTTTTTTTTTTTTTAAATATGATGGTTATATGGTGATTATAGGTGGACACCCAACTTAACGTATGATATTTACCATCTGAATCTAACCATGTCATATCTACAAATGGAAAAGTCAGCTGTTTATTATCATGATAATTATTGTGCCTTTAGCCCCAACAGCAGGGGCGCCTTTTACCCCAAATACCATACTTTTACATATTCCTCCGTTATTGAAAAACTGTTGCTTTAATTAGTTTGAACAAAACTGAAAATCATTAAGACCTTTGTCTCAAAATATATTCAATAATTTTAGTGATACTCATTTGCTGCTTAAATCTACAACATTTTAAAAAACATCAAATATTAGATCAAATTAGCACATAATCAACTTTGCGGTGCTGCACATGATCGCGTCAAGGATCAGACAAATTTCCACGTGCATCTTGAAAAGTGGTTGTTTTTGAAAGTGTTGAGGTAAGATTTTGTGCCATCTATAGGTTTAGAGGAAAATGAAATCAAAGGCACCTTTTGCCCCGTTGTACCCAATATTTTTGGCTTTATAGGAGGACAGTAGGGATCAGACTGGAAAACCAGGGGAATTCGAATTCGGGTCGCTGGAGGCACAGTTGGGCTAAATGCTGCGTTCACGCCATGTCGTAATTACCGTAAATAGCCTAGTCGAACACACCTCAAATCTGCAGTGGTCAGGTGATACAGCGGCCATGTGGTACAAGTCATAGCTTACAAGTTTACATGTTGTAATAACAAGTTCTGCAAGCACGTGAAGGCTTTTTTCAGTTCAGAATCGTTACGGTAATTATTACGACATGGCGTGAACGCACGTCGGAGTGCTGCCCATTATTGACTCCACCTCGTAATCTTGTCCCGATGTACAAGTCCCGCCCTATATTTTTTTCACTTGGATATACACTCACCTAAAGAATTATTAGGAACACCTGTTCAATTTCTCATTAATGCAATTATCTAATCAACCAATCACATGGCAGTTGCTTCAATGCATTTAGGGGTGTGGTCCTGGTCAAGACAATCTCCTGAACTCCAAACTGAATGTCAGAATGGGAAAGAAAGGTGATTTAAGCAATTTTGAGCGTGGCATGGTTGTTGGTGCCAGACGGGCCGGTCGGAGTATTTCACAATCTGCTCAGTTACTGGGATTTTCACGCACAACCATTTCTAGAGTTTACAAAGAATGGTGTGAAAAGGGAAAAACATCCAGTATGCGGCAGTCCTGTGGGCGAAAATGCCTTGTTGATGCTAGAGGTCAGAGGAGAATGGGCCGACTGATTCAAGCTGATAGAAGAGCAACTTTGACTGAAATAACCAGTCGTTACAACCGAGGTATGCAGCAAAGCATTTGTGAAGCCACAACACGCACAACCTTGAGGCGGATGGGCTACAACAGCAGAAGACCCCACCGGGTACCACTCATCTCCACTACAAATAGGAAAAAGAGGCTACAGTTTGCACAAGCTCACCAAAATTGGACAGTTGAAGACTGGAAAAATGTTGCCTGGTCTGATGAGTCTCGATTTCTGTTGAGACATTCAGATGGTAGAGTCAGAATTTGGCGTAAACAGAATGAGAACATGGATCCATCATGCCTTGTTACCACTGTGCAGGCTGGTGGTGGTGGTGTAATGGTGTGGGGGATGTTTTCTTGGCACACTTTAGGCCCCTTAGTGCCAATTGGGCATCGTTTAAATGCCACGGCCTACCTGAGCATTGTTTCTGACCATGTCCATCCCTTTATGACCACCATGTACCCATCCTCTGATGGCTACTTCCAGCAGGATAATGCACCGTGTCACAAAGCTCGAATCATTTCAAATTGGTTTCTTGAACATGACAATGAGTTCACTGTACTAAAATGGCCCCCACAGTCACCAGATCTCAACCCAATAGAGCATCTTTGGGATGTGGTGGAACGGGAGCTTCGTGCCCTGGATGTGCATCCCACAAATCTCCATCAACTGCAAGATGCTATCCTATCAGTATGGGCCAACATTTCTAAAGAATGCTTTCAGCACCTTGTTGAATCAATGCCACGTAGAATTAAGGCAGTTCTGAAGGCGAAAGGGGGTCAAACACAGTATTAGTATGGTGTTCCTAATAATCCTTTAGGTGAGTGTATGTCACAATAAAGAAGAAAAGACTGCAACTTCCATTTCGTGTGGACTTTAAAAGATTGCTGATTCTGTTAGGTCTTGCGTAACCTTTGCATAAATAAAAATCAATAGGCTACAGAGAGGTGTCGTGATAGTTCATTAGCTCATCGTGTTTGCGTGTGTCAGACAAACATCCTTTGCTTGTCCAATAAAATGACTCAATCTGTTTTATTCCCATCGTTGCATGTTTGAGGTATAGGCTAACTGAAAACTGACCGGACACTTACTAATCTTCTTTTCGTTACCATGTAAAAAAGCCAGCTGCGTGGCCTCTTATAGCCTGTGAACTCCACGTAACCTTAATTCTTCATCCATAAAGTGGTCTGAGCTGCTGCTAATGGTGTAAGTCATCTAATGAAGATGTGTAAACACTCTTTCAGCTCCCACTGTTGCTGGCTTTCAGCATGATAATGTGATATTTGAGCATCAAGGATGGATGTTCCCCAAAGCCATAAATCAGAAGTGTAATGCTGCTCATATGGCTGATATTAAATAAACAGTGACAGTAGAATTACAGAAATCATTTTTCACATACTATCCAGAACTGAGGAAAATCAAGAATGTGGAGTTTGGGGTTTGTTCATGTAATATAAATCTCAGAAAATGTATTATTTACTGTATTTTTTGTCTTGTTTTCCATTACAGATTAATAAAAAAATCTTAAATCAAGATACATACTTGAAAAGGAAAATGATCAAAGGAGGAGATCAAACTATCAAAATTAAATGAGAATTAAATAGTCTTTCAGTGGGATAAGAAAAAATTATCTTGTTTTCCCTTTGAATTAACTTTATTTGTCTTACAGATATTTATTGTTTAAGCATAAACTCACTAAATTCGGATACAAACAAGACTTATTAATATTTTAAGTCATTTTGCTTCACAAGTAAATGTATCTTGATTTAAGAATTTGTAAATTTTTGTACTGGACAGATACAAAAATACTGAGTAAGGTTTTTTTTTCCATTGCAGTTTATGTTGCTCTTTATTTTACAGTAGGCCTACTCTATATTTACATACTTCTATAAAGAACATGAACTTGTGTGTTTTTTTGTTTGGAGCTGCTTGTAATTATTCGTTATGGTTGTTATTTTTATTTTTATTATCATTATTATTAGTAGTAGTAGTATATGTAGCTAAACAAGAAGGACATAAAATAAAGTGTAACTTTTTCTATAAAACTTGTTCGTCTGTGTCACTTTAATAAAGACTGTCCAGGAATGACAGACAAAATATGAATATATGGAAGAACACAAAGGATCTTTTATTCTAGCATACAATGGTTTTAATTAGCTAACACTAGTTTTCTTGCTATTACAATGACTACATTTATGGTACTGTTACAGTGATCTAATACGGATTTGATGCTTGATAACCTTTTTAGATCAGTTACCATTTTCCAAAACACCAAATCCACATTTTTAAATGTATTTTTTAATTAAACAACAACATATTCAAGGGTAAGCGTAAAAAGCCTTTAATCACACACACACACACACACACACACACACACACACACACACACACACACACACACCTCATGTATCCAATGAGCACCAGTGACTACGAGTTTCTCTAGCATACCCAGTTGCCTTGTTTTAGAAGTATGTATTTATGTATTTAAATATTAGTACAGTCTAGTCTAGTAACTAGTAGTCACATTTATTAAAAATCAGAGGCAAACAGTCACCCGTGTACAGCACATGTTCCAGCGTAAAATTCGCTTGCACTTTTTATGTCATGATGCATCATCTTCATAACTGTGTAGCCCTTTTTTTCCCCGAAATTTTGAACAGTAGTGCACGCCCATTGGAGAAAACCAGGTGTGTCTCGGAGAGGTCCCCGCCCACTTTACCAAATATGGACATTGCACGGGAAGTTGATTGACAGCAAGCAGCAGCTGCTGAGATACCGAGACATGGCGGAGCGTACAGTTTGAGTAGGGAACGCTAGAAGAGTTGCGTTACTTTTGCTCACACTTGAGTCCGCACAGTGCAAAATAAATGGCCAAGAAGAAACTATAAACGCGGATGAACATGCTCTCCTCGGAAGCGCAGGGGAAAAATAGACGAAGTTGCCTTGCGTAAGTGATCCGGAGAAATGTCTCGCTGTTTAGTGCAGTCAACAGCCTCAGGCAACAAACATGGCTTCTGTGCCTTTCTGCTGTTTGTAATGAAAACCCGCTTGATTAAGCCATCACATCTCATGGCGCCGTGGCTCAAATCCTACAAGTGAGCGGATAGACAGAAGTTGCTGCTGCATTCATCGGGTTTGTGTGAGGGGGATCGGGTCTACGGCGATAGCGCGGAGCTAGCTAGTTAGCTAGGGAACTGTAGGAACTGCGATGGAGCCCAAGCACAAAGAGTTACTACACCAGTACCATCAGAACTTACTGGAGTCCATCACGGATGCGGACCGTCTGATAGAGCTGCTGAGTAAATCGGGAAGCCTCAGCGAGCAGGAAGCCTTCGAGCTGGACCAAAACTGCTCCTCCAGCGCCGAGAAAGTGGACCAGCTCCTGAAGATGCTCATGAACAAACAGAGCGACCATTTCCTGGAGCTCTGTGTGGCCCTGGAGAAGACCTACCCTCACCTGTACTCTGCCCTCTTCTCCAACGGTGGAGGACCAGCAGATCACTCTGGTAAGATGCACTGTGCATGATGTGCATCACATCACAGATGTTTGGTGGTCTAACTTACTTCTAGATGGATGTGAAAGTCTTAGCAGCAGTTGTCAATGAGTTTTAACATCCAATTGGAGTATTTTCAATAGACACTGTGTTGCTGTAGAATCCGTATTTGCATGCAACATAACATGTTTTTGCATTTGCAATGCATAGATGATGAGGTCATGGTTTTTGTTATTGTGCAGTAGATGTTTTTTAGGTTTGGTTCAGTAGTAAAGTGCTGGAATTGCACTCTGGCAGGAAGGATGGCGGATTGGGAGGTGAACACTCGGATGCACATCATAAATCAAGCATGTTGCAACACAGATCAGATGCAGTTTTACTTTCTTCTAGGTGGATGTGAAAGTCCTTGCTCAGGTTGACCATGAGTTGTAAATACAATTGGAGGTTGCACTTTATTTTAAGGTGGCTTTGTTACAGTGTAATTATACATTTAAGTACTGAGTAATATTAATTAACTATTTGTACTTACTATAAGGTTAGGATTAGGTTTGGTTTAGGGTTAGTTGCATGTAGTTATGCATAACTTATAGTTATTACTACAGTAACTACATGTAGCAAGGACATGAGAAATAACATGTTACCCAACTGGATTGATCTGATTGCTGTAGAATTTGTGTTTGCGTGTAACATAACATGTCTTCACATTTTTATAGATGAAGTCATGTTTTTGATTTATTGTGACGTGGACGTCAATGTGATGAAATGATGTTGCAGGATGGTTTCAGTTATTTTTTAGCTTTGGATCAATAGTAAAGCACTGGAATTGACCAGTCTGGTAAGACAAATAGCAGTTTGGGAGGTGAACATGTCCATCATGCTTGAGGGCATGCTGCGTGTAGAACTGATGTATGACTTTTATATAGAAGCAGTTGACAGGATTTTTTTTTCTTTTTGGATAGGCATAAGTGTATTGAACTTATTTCTGTAGAAACTGTTCATTTGCGTGCCACATACATTTTTTTTGTGGTTCCTTGAAGAACTTTTAACAACATCCATGGAACCTTTCCAGGTTCTTTATAATTTAAGTAGTTCTTATGTAGTTCTTCACACTAAGAAAAAGAGGGTTCTCTTAAGAACTACTCACTGAAAGGTTTGTTGCAAAGACTTCCGTTTGGAACCTTTAATTTTAAGACGCATCTTTGCATTTGCATGGATGATGATTGTGTTCTTTCTGTCGTATCTAAAGATGTTAATGAATTCAGTATTTTGCAGCGGATGTTTTAGCGCAATGGTTGTATGACATAACAAAGGTGTTGCATGATGATTTTAGTGTTGGATCGATGATAAACAGTTGGGATTGACCAGATGAAGGCAGCAGACCACCAGGGTGGAACAGGCATCTTCTGCAGGTTGAAACGTGGTGTTACAGATGAGGATGAAAGTACTATTGTATCGATTGATCCTGAATGCAAAGATCACACTAGGGTTTCTCAGTCAATGCTCCACGTCTTCAAACTATTATCAGTGATCAGAGAGAGGCATCATGGGTAACTGAAATAAAGATTTTCCCCTGGATTAGCCCATGCAGATATGCTTCTGTTTCTCTGCTCATGACATGGGTCATATCATTTTCATTTTAATTTTGTTCAAACCAAGTGCATCCCTGACGCAAGTCTATGGAAATGGCTATGGGCTGACTTGTTTCCATGGGAACACATTTGCCAGGGTACCATGGCAAATCGATTTGAACATACATGTGCTGTGTTCGTAGACCTGTAACAGTGGATCTGGAGTCTTAAAAATGGTTTGAAATGATTGTAATGGATCAGCTTTTGAAATGATACAGTTGGAGATATGGGATCTTAATGACATCTTTATTGGTACATCGTGTCCTTGAGGATGAGTGTGGGGTCATGAACTTCCACTAAGGTTGTCAAACGTACCGGTACCAGTTGGTACTAAAAAAAAAAAGTTTTTTGCAGACGCTGCTTTCAAACGCTCTCGTTCATGTTTGTTTGAGAGCTCTCCGAGTGTCAAAGGTATCTATTTATATTTGCCGATATTTTGCTGAGTGTGTTATTGTGCTGGTACCTTGGCAGGTTTAGGACTGTCATGGACGGCTGACTCCTAAAGTTTTTGATATTCTTCATATTCTGTGTGGTGGTCAGTTCACAGCAGAATTGGACAGAAATTATTTTGTCCAATACGTTTCAATTGATTTTTACCTTTATAAATTGATTTTTTTAAACTTAATTATTTATATGCATCTTTTGTCAAAATCATAAATGTAATCAAATTTAATTATAATAATAATAATAATAAGACACAATAGGGCTGTTACCAATCAAATTAAATAAGTATCAACAAAATTCAACTTTGCAAAGGAGAGGAGAGGAAACACAGAAGCTGCATCTGAAGTGGCATTTAGATGCATTTACACTGTTTAATGCAGCTCAGAGGTGACAAATGAGTAACCTGCAGTTACAAATGCATAAATAATGTTTTTTTTTTTTTTTAAACATAAAACAGTGAATATTGACATTTGAAATGATTTAAAACATGAAGATACTTTAAATTCACTGTTAACGAGCGAGTCATTGAGATTCAACCGATTCATTCAAACGGCTGATTCATTCAGGAACGAAGCATTTGACTGTCTTAAAGGAACACGCCACTATTTTTGAAAATAGGCTCATTTTCATTTTCGAATCCATTCAGCCGATCTCCGGGTCTGGCGGTAGCACTTTTAGCATAGCTTAGCATAGATCATTGAATCTGATTAGACCGTTAGCATCTCGCTCAAAAAAATGACCAAAGAGTTTCAATATTTTTCCTATTTAAAACTTGACTCTTCTGTAGTTACATCGTGTACTAAGACAGACGGAAAATGAAAAGTTGTGATTTTCTAGGCCGATATGGCTAGGAACTATACTCTCATTCCTGCGTAATAATCAAGGAACTTTGCTGCCGTACCATGGGTGCATCAGGCGCAATGATATTACGCAGCGCCTGAAAATAGTCCCCAGCTAGGTAACTTCCAATGTGACCGGCACTAAGTTTGTGTAGTTGCAGAGTTGCAGCCAACAAAATAGGTAGTGGATTTACCTGTGTGATTAGCCATGGTTCTGTGCATTGTAAAGGTTCGAATCTGCTCTCCTCCTCCCTTCTGCCCCAGTCTGTTCAGCCACACTTTCTTGCCTTTCACGTTCCAAAAGCTCATCTTCAATGTATTCCAGTTCAAATAGATACGGTTAATATAAAATTAGTAAATATCTTCTGAATCGTCTCTCACAAATGTCTCCATGGTTACAAGGCACGCTCCCTGTGCAAGCAGGTTGTCAAATTGGTTATGTTGACGGAAGTTAGCCTATTTTCAGGCGCTGTGTAATATCATTGCGCCTGCTGCACCCATGGTACGTCAGCAAAGTTCCTTGATTATTGCGCAGGAATGAGAGTATAGTTCCTGTAGTTCGCAACTTTTCGTTTTCCGTCTGTCTTAGTACACGATGTAACTACAGAAGAGTCAAGTTTTAAATAGGAAAAATATTGAAACTCTTTGGTCATTTTTTTGAGCGAGATGCTAACGGTCTAATCAGATTCAATGATCTATGCTAAGCTATGCTAAAGTGCTACCGCCAGACCCGGAGTTCGGCTGAATGGATTCGAAAACGGTAAAACTCAACTGTTTAACTCTAGGGGAGTTGGAAAATGAGCCTATTTTCAAAAATAGTGGCGTGTTCCTTTAATCTATCTTAGGTCATCGAATCATTGATTCAACTGATTCGTTCAAAATGCTGATTCATTCAGTAAGGAAACACCCCTGTGTGTTGCTCAGAGACTCAATTACAGTTCTGTGGCTTTGTTTTGAACTCTTTTCATTGGCGAAACAGAGCAAAAACAGGCAATATGGTGTCTAAAATGTAAGTCACATAACTTCTTGTTTAGTAAACTTGTATAAAATCAATATCACATTTGTTATCTGATGCCTGGAGAAAAACTGCACTCTTCGTGTGATATTTATTAACTATATTAAATTATATAAATATACACCAACACGCAGTGAAAGCGTGCACTCTAAATGCACACGCGCACTAGTCTAATCTACCAGACAACATCACGTAGTGTATGCGTGCGCTCTCTGGGTGTGTGTGAGGGATATTCTCGATAGATTGCACATCGTTAAAACAACAATTACGATATTATCGCAGACGATATATATCGCACACCGACTACTGAAATTTTGATACCGTGACCACCCTTACCTCCACTATGGGGTCTTTTGGAAAGAATATTCTACTAAAGTTACTAAATTTTACCTTGAGTAACTGTTGTGTGCTTCACATACTATTGCTGTTGGCTTAATTGAATTTTGAGGGTTTCATGCTCTCTGCAGCCTTAGTGACTGGTCACTGAATTGTACCATGTTTATCCACGTTGCATGTGACCCTGTATTAAATGTAGACTTGAGTCTGAGGGTTTTCTAGTACTTTGTGTAGTTTTGGTCATGGTTTTAAGGATGAGAGCATTTCACACAACCTGTCCATGTTGCCTTTAGGGATGCACTATATATGTATACAACCATTCAAAAGTTTGTTGTCAGTATAAGATTTCCTTTTTTTGTTGTTGAAAGAAATTAATAGTTTTATTCAGCAAAAATGCATTAAATTAAAAACATAGTTACAGAAGATTTCAATGGCAAACAAGCGCTGTTCTTTTGACCTTTCTATATATTAAAGAATTCTGAGGAAAATAAAATCTATGGTTTCCTCAAAATTATTAACCATCTTCAACATTGATAATAATAATTGTTTTTGAGCACCAAATCAGCATATTTCTGAAGGATCATGTGACACTGAAGACTGGAGTAATGATGCTAACAATTCAGCTTTACCATTACAGGAATAAATAACATTTCAAAATATATTCAAATAGATAGGTTATTTAAAATTATAATAATATTTCCCAATAATACAGTTTTTCCTGTATTTTTGATCAAATACTTGATGTTAGATATTTAATTGTGCATGCTTATTTATTCTATTTTTACATATTGCTGTCATTTAACACTTGTGTATATATACCAGTATATAGGTACTTTATCTGTTATTTTCTAATGTATCGCCATTAATAAAAAATGAAAATAAAAATTCTATTGTGCTAAAATTCTATTCTTCTATTGTTCTCCTTATTTGTAAGTCGCTTTTTGTTTTAAAGCATCTGCTAAATGATTAAATGTAAATGTAAATCCACTTAATTTGATCATAGTTTTAAATGTTAAATTTTTTTTTTTTTGATTTGTTTAATTTGGCTTCTACCAGGTGACAGAGGAATTTGTGTAAAACACAAATTAAGTTTAACTGAATGCACAACCTTTTGACATAAACAACATTTGGGAAGTGTTTTCTCCCTTCTAATATATTGGATATTTTATGGTTAATTGTATTTTATTATTTGCATTTTGCATTTGTTTTTTCCCATGCTCCCCACAACCTTATCACAACAGATCTGTGACCCACCCATTGAGAGCCTCCGGTATAGAGCATTACTGTCAGTTCGCACATACACACCCTTTGTGCATGCTGGCACAGTCCCACCTGACTCTGTGCTTTTAATTGTGTATACCAACCACACACACACCCACACATGTGTATAAGAAATCCATAAAAGTGGAGCTGTATATATTTCCTATTCCCAGTTGTGGTTATTCATCTCCAGATTAGCTTCCATCCTCTGAAGATGCTATGTATCCTGTGTGGGGCTTATGCTGATTTGAGCTGAAAGGTATTTCAAAAGCATCATTTTCTTTAGTGCAGTGATTTAGTTCATATGATTATTACGTTTAGCCGTGTTAGTAAGAGCTAAAGATCAGCCATGTCCTCCTGCAGGCTCCAAACAGCCTGAAATGACTCTGCCGTATGCATGGATGATGAGTTGCACTGATCAACCTGCTCTGAAGTCATTCTCCCAAGCTGCCGCTGTTGGCCTTCAGCTCTTTTCATTGCCAGGTCTTCCTCTATATACACACACACACACACACACACACACACACACACACACACACACACACACACACACACACACACACACACACACACAGACAGGCTCAGAGTCGTGGAGGAGGGGCTGGATCGGTTCAGAGGATAGTATTGTAGCGGCAGCTTCAACTGTTCAGCACGCAGGCTAAAAGAAATGCAAACAGCATGCCTCTCCATGGAAGGACTCTCCTGTTCACAGCCTCATAAATCAACCAACATAGGGAGACAAAAGATCAATGTTGCCGATCAATCGCTCTAACAGGACAGGGAAAGTGAGATTTATGTGCTGTAGATGATATTCGAATAGCCTTAGTGCACTGCAGACTTGCACATTTCCATGAGCTGAAACACATTGATTACTGTAAACGCATCTCTTATCATTGCGTTTGACTTGCATAATTTCAGAGATGTTTGATGTCATGGTTTCCATTCTGAAGTTATTGCTGTGACCTATAGGCCCCTCAGATAGGAGGAGACACTGCAGCTTTATGGTGCCATCCATTTCAAATGAGCGGCAGTGCAGTTGTTTCACTTGGGTAGATTAGGGCTAGGGCTTGTCCACAGTGGGCTAGCGGGCAACTCCTCCATGCAGTCAAATGTAGGAGGCCAGTACAGAAACAACAGGCCTTTTGTTTTAAATGAACTGCCCCAAACTGCACCGTCAGCAGCTTGCACTGTTTACAGACCATGGGGGCTGTCCACTTGGATCCCAGTTGATCCGTTCAGCGGACAGGGAAAGTTACAGTGTGACAGTATGTCAAAAAGAGTTCTTAAATGGGAACTGCATTTTAAAAAAAAAAATTATAATGTTCTCTGAGAGGTCCACTTGTAATGTTATAAAAATGTTATCAAAAACATCCTAATTGAGAGGTTATAGGCTGTTTTTAACCCGCTCTTTCAAACACTCCATTTTGATGGGCATGCCGCATTCAAAACTGGGAAGTAAATGCCCACTGCTATGATTGGGTAACAGTTTTGCAGATGAAAAAAAGTTTTAACGTTTGAACGATGAAAACACAGATGGAGTAGATCGAGTTCATCAACACCCCCATAACTTCACAGTCCTATAGCTCGGTTGATTTATATGCTGTTTAATGTTGATAATCGTGTTATTTTACATATGCATCTGCTGTTTCTGCTTCTTCACCTGTGTTTTGATCAGGAAATTCAGTACTCGTTCAGGAGATGTGTAATAGCGTCCCCTACCGTATAATAGTGAAAACATGGAAAGCAGGAAAATCTCGTCAATGGCAAGGAAAGCGCTTTCTCATAAAAGACGAAATAACAAAAGACAGAAAAAAAAAATCACACACTGCTCTTGACTGAATAACTTTAATAAGGGTTAATCTATATTTATACAGTGAAGACTATGAAGTGATATTTTACATTTGATTGATTACTATTTCTGTAGCCTACCTGAAAATCTAGTTTAGACCTACATGAGAAACCTGAAAAGAACTGTTTTTCTTTTGTATGTTTGTTCTGTTGTATTTATGTACAATGTATGTATATAATGTATACTGTATTATATATACAGTACCAGTCAAAAGTTTGGACACACCAATGGGAAAGTGTGTCCAAACTTTTGACTGGTACTGTACTATAATATACACAAAGAATATCGGCCGATATATCGATATCAGACTTTTTTTACTCGCTAATATCGGTATTGGCATTGGCCCCCAAAAACCCATATCGGTCGGGCTCTACCTGAGTCCGTCTAAAAAGGGTGATCTGTGGTACGGTTCATGTGAACTCCGGTATGGTTAGCTGCTGATATAAACACATCATACACAATCGTGGAAGTGAACCGCTATTGATGGCGTTGATGACTCCTGCGTTCTTTAGAACATTTGCAGTACATTCGCGGCAGATAGACACAAGTGCCGTAATGTGCTGACGCTTTGAAAACAAAACCAAAGATTCAAACGCTATGCATTTTGCTGCCTTCTCCTGCGTCGTCGTTACCGTGCAACAGGGTAAACAGCTGCTCCTTTGATGATGCAAACGCACCGCGGGTCACAACCAAATAATAAAATGTGAACACAATCCAGTGGGGGCATCGGAAGGAGGGAGCAAGCGAACTTGGGTTCGGACCAGGCAATCAAACCAAGTGTAAAAGCACCCTCGGAAGCGGTTTTGTAAATGAAGTTTTGAGTGTATTCTGTAGACGTGCACTACTCATGACTTTGTGAAGCACAGCTCATGCCATGAAATATTAATACTGATGCCAATCTGATTCAAGGCTATCGCTTCAGATCTAAGAAGTTTTTTTTAGGATCCCTGCCTCTTAATGTCACACTCAAGGACAGGATAGCCTCTGTCTTTTATATTCTGCATGTCAGCTTCAGCTTTTATCCACCTCGCTAGATGAAATGCATTCGAGACTGCACTGCTTTTAGTCAATATTGCAGCTCTCATTTATTTTTGGATCTAGACAGATCTGTCTATCTATCTGTCTTCAGCTTAACACATCATCGCTAAACGTGGCACAAAGCTATTTGATAAATCCAGCATCCCTCCTGGTAATGATGCGCTCACGTACATTTTCACATTGGCTTAAACAGTATTGACCGCAGCTCAATTTGTGGTGTGAACACTCACTAGCAGCGCCTGATCGTTTAATGGCCAGCAGAACGCATGAATGATTGCTAACGCTGGAATTAAAGGAGACAAAATGATACTGTGTCAGCACCACATAGATGTGTGCTTGTCTCTGTGGCTTTAAAAGGACACAAGCCTCCTAGTTTCACTCAGATCTTCAAGTTTTTTTTTCTCCATGAGAGGCAGAGCTATCAAGAAAGACCTCATTACCATTTTCAAGTGTTCCCAAGCTGCTTAATTGCAGAGGAACTGTGGAAGTGCCACGGTCTAGATGCTAGTTATGAGGTAATGGAAATATACAGAGATGTGATAGTCTAATCTTGCCTTCAAATCATATCAGAGTCAGTAAGCTTTTTGAATGTTTTCAAAGTCTCTTATGCTCACCAAGGCTGCATTTATTTGATCAAAAATACAGTAAAAACAGTAATATTGTGAAATATTATTACAAGTTAAAATAACAGTTTTCTATTTTAATATGATTTAAAATGTAATTTATTTCTGTGATGGCAAAGCTACATTTTCAGCATAATTACTCCAGTCTTAAGTGTCACATGATCCTTCAGAAATCATTCTAATATGCTGATTTGCTGCTTAATGTTTTTGTGGAAATCATGATACTTTTTTTCAGGATTCTTTGATAAATCGAAAGTTCAAAAGAATAGCATTTATTTGAAATTGAAATCTTTTATACCAGTATTTCTTTAGTGTCATTTTTGATGAATGTGATTCATCCTTGCTGAATCAAAGCATTAATTTCTTTCATACAAAACATCTTACTGACTCCAAACTTTTAAACGATAGTGCAATGTATTAAAAGGTGAAAGTTTTGTTTGGAAATTAGGGTTGGTTATATTTTGTGTACTGCCGTCTCAATTTAGCTGCTTTGAGTTTTTTGTGACTGTTTCCTCTCCAGTCTTTCTCTGTGTGGCTGCACAAGAATAATAAATACATAAACAATTTACACACACAATGCATATATTTTGTACTTCATTTGTTGCATAAGCACTAAAAGGTTTTCTTTCTATCAGTAAGTGTAAAAAGAATGAAACAATCTTCTGACTAAAATCACTTGTATGAGATTACGAGATATTCTTCTCGCTACAGCTGCTCCGCGGACAGTGTATCTCGCTCAGGGCGAATACGCCAGAGTCCGTCAGCAGTTGTGGGCGGGGCCTGTACAAAGTGATGTCACTTTGCCCAGAATCTGCGAACGGCTTGTTCTGAGACACTGCTTATGCTTTATGGGGATTAAAAAAAGGAGTGGGTGGATTTTTAATCATTATAGGGTGGTTGTGTACACACACTGCCAACACACATTTATGTTCAAACACCATGTAAAAGTGAATTGTACATAAACAATTTACACACACAATGCATATATTTTGTACTTCATTTGTTGCATAAGCACTAAAAGGTTTTCTTTCTATCAGTAACTGTAAAAAGAATGAAACAATCTTCTGACTAAAATCACTTGTATGCATATCACATTGTAATTACAACTTCCAGGCTCTTACGTTCCCAGGAAGACTTGAGACAGCATGAGTCTTGCCTGTTAGTCTGAGCGGGAGCGATCAGACTGGCACATGGAGTTCGTTCTAGGAAGCAGTACAGTGGGTATCGGAAAACGGGCCATGTGTCCCGTAGGGAGATGCTATATTAGAGTAAGCCTGCATTTATGCATTATGTACCTGCATTATGTACCTGTCACTGCAACACACCAGACTGTGTATGTGAAGTTTTAGCTCAAAATACTCCACAGATCATTTTTTATAGCATGTTCAAATTTACACTTTTTGGGGGTGAGCAAAAACTCGCTTTAAATGCATATGAGCTAGTGTTCCCGGCCCCCTTTCAAGAAGGGGGAGCTTCAAGAGCTTGTGCTCCCGGGTGAGGACAATCACGCACTAAAAATGTCAGAAACTCTCACTAGCAGTGTTCAGTTCGAACCGGAGTCGGACAATAATGCCTACCGAGCCAGAGAATATATGCTGCAAAGTGATAGAACAGTATAGTTTAGTTTAATTACTGTTATAACTTATGTTGTCATCTTGCTTTTATCCACTTTTAGTACAAGCATGTTGTAGCAGACCCCGTCCGAATGATGTCCAAAACTTTACTGATGATTTTAATGGTTTATTGTACTTCACACAAAAGATGAAGCGTCTGTTTCTCTCCAGAAAATCACTGTAAGAGCTGAATAAAACAGTACAAGAAGTGCGCATTAAAGTCTTATCCATAAACTCTCTCTCTCCCTTGCCTTATCATCAACATAAACAGGGAATTACACAAAAATACTAACAGTAAACAAAGACCTTATGCCTTTTCGGGGGGTGCTTAATAAACTGGTAGACTTTATATCTGTAAAACAACTCTAATAAAGTCTGTGCTTTCCCTTTCATTACTGCCATAAACAGTATTGCTTATAGTAGCGCAGTCCCTTCAAAAATAAAACTAGTCCCCTGCGTCTTCAGCGGCTCTGATTTTGGGAGTATATTGTGACTGTTATGTTCACTCTTATATCCAACAACAAAAAACCTGAGTAGCTTACGAGATATTCTTCTCGCTACAGCTGCTCCGGCCTGGAGAAAATGGCTGGAGAAAATGGGCGGGGCCTGTACAAAGTGACGTCACTTTGCCCAGAATCTGCGAACGGCTTGTTCTGAGACACTGCTTATGCTTTATGGGGATTAAAAAAAAGGAGTGGGTGGATTTTTAATCATTATAGGGTGGTTGTGTACACACACTGCCAACACACATTTATGTTCAAACACCATGTAAAAGTGAATTGTGCATAATAGGTCCCCTTTAAGGACTTTTTTTTTAGACTGTGAAATGTTAAGGTAAAAGAAAGAAAGAATATGAAGATGCAGCGTGCACATTTTTCTTCAGTAGTTTTTCTTTTCTAATTTTAGTTTTTTGTTACTTTTCTCTGATGGCTGCCCGAGAGGAATTTAGTGTTCTGTTAGACTGTCAGCACTGTAATCTTCACTCTCACACATAAGTGTGTTTCTAAATTCATCCCTTTTAAAGCACCGCTGCTGCAGTCATCAGAGCAATGTTTTTGTAACACATTCACCATCTTCAACAATGAATTTTTAAGACACTTTCAGACTTTATATCATCTGCTTTGAGCAATGTTCCTGTATATGCATAATCTGCATGCCTCTGTTTTTTTGTTAGGACTGTGATAGTTAAAAAAGATAGAGATATTTAGCTTATATTTGTAGTTACATTTATAGCTAATTTATAGCATTTATGGCTAGACAATTTCATCCAAAAAAAACTTGGATTGCATTCAAATACATTTCATCAGGACATGCATTTTCTAGGAATCCAACCAATGATATTGGCTAGACATTCTTTGATTCAGTGTGCTATATAAATTAATACAGATTACTTAATTAACCTAATGATAGAGGGCTTCCTGAGTATTAACTAGCTGACTAGTCCTTCAGAAAACCCATCAACTAGTCAATTATACACTTCTGTTCAAAAGTTTGGCGACCAGGGTAGGGTTGGGTACCGTTTACATTTTTACCGGTACCGGTACCCAACTTTTTTCGGTACTTTATGGATGTTTACATCAATAACTGTGCAGAAACTGTAAGTCATTTATAGAAGTGTTATTGACATTGTCAGAGCTGCCTTGGTCTCTGTCTGCCATTGTCTGTGATGTTTGTTAACTGCAATATTTACCAGTAAATAACAGGCTACTAGCTACTTACTTAATTGAATTCATAAAAACAACCATATTAATTTTTTTTTTTTTTTTTTCAAATTTCATTTCTATGAAAAGATTTCCCACAAATTCTGAGTTGTGTATTTTCTGGTAATCATATGAAGACATAAAACATTAATTTAATTTATCTTTTAATTTAATTAAACAAACTTTTTGTCAAACAAAGTGCTGCACAACTGAGCTTTATACTGTTAAAATTAAAACATGGAAGAAAAATTATTTATTACTTAAAAAATAGTTTTGATCGTTTATTATTATTATTACATTGAGACATATCTAAATTCTACTGTACAACAGTAATATATTTGTCAAGTTAAACCAAACTTTTATTTTGACGGGTTGCCGTGAAGACCTGTGTGTTTATGATATGACAGTAGTTTTTCTCAAATTAAACAGTAAAATGTAAAAGTGAAAGTGACTCTCAGTCGCTCTGGAGATGACGTTCATGCATTCATGTCCTCGTATGAGATGGCAGAGATGGAAACATGCGACCGTCACGTGCGATTCAGTGTGTGTGTGAGGTAAATTAAACCGCGTGTCTGCGCCATTCATTCGCACAGAGACACGCAGGATCCATATTTAAATAGTCTTTTTGCGGATTAATATTCACAGACACTAGTCTATATCACCAGATGCGTTCTCAGGTACCGAAATTTGGTACCGATTGATGTAATGTGAATCGGTACTCGGTAGTACCAACGGAATTCTGTCAGTGCCCTTAAAAGTACAGAGTTCGGTACCCAACCCTAGACCAGGGTTTCTGAAGACTGGAGTAATGAGGCTATAAATTGCTCTAAAGTTTGCTTTGACAAATCTCTGTAAGATGTGCCGAAAGAAGCAGAATTTTCCCACAACCCACAAAGGTTGCCTGTGGTTGGAGTGACATGTGAAGTGATGAGATGCAGGGTGGTGATGGTGTTGGCAGCCCAGATTCTTAACGTTACGCTGAGACCGGTGCTTCTAGTAGGCGTGACCGAGAACTAGAGTTACTGAGATCACAGTCTTGCTTTATTACTGCGCTGCCATTGAGACGAGTGCTGAACTTACTCCAGGGGCTCTTTTCGTGCTGTTAGTGTGCTTGGGATAAAAAGCCCCCACCAAATGCCAAGTAATATCAGATGCAGCACTTGTAGTGGTAAAATTAGATTTTTGGTTCCTCCGTTTCAGTGCTTTATGTGTTCACGAGAAGTCCCGGGGTTATTCAGTCATGGTATTGAATGAGTGGGAGTGATTGGGTTACCTCTGATCCCCTCAGATTTTTCCACAGGCTTGTCAAAAGTGGGAATATCCCTGTATCTGTGTGTGACATCACCTGATACGTGAGTCCAGTTCTTTTGTCTGCTAATGTCTTTCTCCTCACTGCACATTATTACCAGACCGACTGTATACACTGCCATGTCACATGACAGACTCTGAGCCCTGATTGGCTGCTTCCTCTGAACCTTGCCCTCAGTACCACAGCCTTGCCATGCGGCCTCATGTAAAAGTGACTGAACAAAGGCTGTGTGATGTGATGTGTCTTCTCCTGGGGCACATTGCTCTCTGTCTTTCAGCTTGTGCTGGGGCGACTCCAGATTTAATCAAACAGCAACGGCTCCTGCAGCAGAAGCAGGAGCACCGCCAAAGTCGGCTGATTTAGACCGCTGAAATGTGGGTAAACAGAATCATTTATCAGCCTCATTCTGACGCCTTCTTTGCCGGCCCTGTATCATGAATAGGACAAACCACTCAAACTCGAGTTAATGCTGCTTTGTAGTGGCAGGTAGCTGTTGTACATCATTTTTACAATACCCTAGCATAGTGGTGTCAGTTTTTGCACATTTTCTTCAGAAATGATTTTTAAACTCCTAAGACTTCCTTTTTACCTATAGTGTTTGACAGCCATATTTGGTCAATAACATATAAACAATCTTTTAAAAACCTAGTTTAAAACAGTTCTTATAAATGTATTCTTTGTGTGTGTATATATACGAATATATAAGAATGTCTTTTTTCGCAAACATCATTTAAATCACCAGATCACATTTAGTTTTAGTAGTATGATTATTCAAAGCATTTTAGATGGTTTATTCTTATATGTATAGTGCATTAATAGAGGGAGAGGCAGGACATAGTGAGCACCGGGAGAGTTGCAAGCACGAGGAGAGAATGCTGCCTGCATTGAAAGCGCGAGTAATGCGTGAGAGAAAAAAATGAACGTTTACGGAGTTTCAGTGACATTATTACATTAAATGACTATATATAGCCTGATGTTGAATATAATGTATAATAATGCAATGGGGGAATATTTGTGGGTCCTGATAATAATACACTAATAATAATATTATTTTAATAATAATAAAAAAGTAACAAAAAAAAAAAAAACCCTCTTCTTTATTTTGGCTTAAAATAGTTCGGTATCGCGATTTATATCGAATTGTGACACGAGTGTATCGTTACACCCCTAATTAGGCAGCAAGTGAACAAATTGTAATGGCTAGACGACTGGGTCAGAGCATCTCCAAAACTGCAGCTCTTGTGGGGTGTTCCCGGTCTGCAGTGGTCAGTATCGATCAAAAGTGGTCCATAAAGGAACGGTGGTGAACCGGCTGGCCCGTGTGGTCCGATCAAACAGACGAGCTACTGTAGCTCAAATTGCTCAAGAAGTTAATGCTGGTTCTGATAGAAAGGTGTCAGAATACACAGTGCATCTCAGTTTGTTGTGTATGGGGCTGCACTGCATAGCTGCAGACCAGTCCGGGTACCCATGCTGACCGCTGTCCACCGCCGAAAGTGCCAACAGTGGGTACGTGAGCATCAGAACTGGACCATGGAGCAATGGAAGATGGTGGTCTGGTCTGATGAATCACGTTTTCTTTTACATCACGTGGATGGCCGGGTGCGTGTGCATCGCTTACATGGGAAACACATGGCACCAGGATGCACTATGGGAAGAAGGCAAGCGACGCTTTGGACAATGTTCCGCTGGGAAACCTTGGGTCCTGCCATGCATGTGGATGTTACTTTGACACGTACCACCTACCTAAGCATTGTTGCAGACCATATACACCCTTTCATGGAAACGGTATTCCCTGGTGGCTGTGGTCTCTTTCAGTAGGATAATGCGCCCTGCCACAAAGCAAAAATGGTTCAGGAATGGTTTGAGGAGCACAACAACGAGTTTGAGGTGTTGACTTGGCCTCCAAATTCCCCAGATCTCAATCCAATCGAGCATCTGTTGGATGTGCTGAACAAACGAGTCCGATCCATGGAGGCCCCACCTTGCAATTTACAGGACTTAAAGGATCTGCTGCTAACGTCTCTGTGCCAGATACCACAGCACATCTTCAGGGGTCTAGTGTAGTCCATGCCTCGATGGGTCAGGGCTGTTTTGGCAGCAAAAGAGGGACCAACACAATATTAGGTCATAATGTTATGCCTGATCGGTGTAGGTATATATACATATACACACACATACATATGTATATTAGGCTTGCTACGATAGTCGGTGTTGCCGGTGTTACCGGTGTTACCGGTGTTCAGACTCAACACCGGTTACATCACTTGACCACCGTGGCACCACCCCCACTGTCGTTTTGATTTTTATTTTTTTTTATAGTAATAAAATAATTTAGTTCAGTTAGAGAACAGACAGTACAAATAAAAACTGAACGTGTCTGCTTAATAAAGCATGATCCGAACGAGAGTCTCAGCACAGACCAGCAGCAGGAGTCAGATTTCAAGATTTGGTTTCAAAGCGAAATGTAAAAGCACCTAATTAAGGGAGTTTGTCATTGTACTGTTTTGTTGTTGTTTTTCATTAAGAGTAATAGACTAATGAACCCACAATTCAAGCAACCCGCCCCCGAATTGGCGCTAATTCTAAACCGAAACTAAAATGTGCACGGCCGCACAGCACAGAGCGCGCATTTACGGCTGCACTGTCATTCATTCACGGCCGCACAGAGCACGCATTTACGGACGAACTGTCATTCACGGTGTGTGCGCGCTGGCACGTTTTCAGTTCATTGCTGTGGAAGCTTAACTTTCATAGGAATTCATTGAAACCACTCACTTTGCTCCGCTCCATTATGAATGCCCGTGCAGCCGTGTGCATGTTACTTTTGGTTTAGACAGAATTAGTGATTTAAGAGCCCAGTCGGTGATACCGGTATTACCGGTGTTGTCACACGTCGATTAACCGGTGGGAAAATTTCCTCACCGTCACATCCCTAATGTATATATGTGTGTGTGTATAATATATGTATGTATGTATGTATGTATGTACAGTGGGGAGAACAAGTATTTGATACACTGCCGATTTTGCAGGTTTTCCTACTTACAAAGCATGTAGAGGTCTGTAATTTTTATCATAGGTACACTTCAACTGTGAGAGACGGAATCTTGTATGATTTTTAAATAATTAATTTGCATTTTATTGCATGACATAAGTATTTGATCACCTACCAACCAGTAAGAATTCCGGCTCTCGCAGACCTGTTAGTTTTTCTTTAAGAAGCCCTCCTGTTCTCCACTCATTACCTGTATTAACTGCACCTGTTTGAACTCGTTACCTGTATAAAAGACACCTGTCCACACACTCAATCAAACAGACTCCAACCTCTCCACAATGGCCAAGACCAGAGAGCTGTGTAAGGACATCAGGGATAAAATTGTAGACCTGCACAAGGCTGGGATGGGCTACAGGACAATAGGCAAGCAGCTTGGTGAGAAGGCAACAACTGTTGGCGCAATTATTAGAAAATGGAAGAAGTTCAAGATGACGGTCAATCTCCCTCGGTCTGGGGCACCATGCAAGTTCTCACCTCGTTGGTCATCAATGATCATGAGGAAGGTGAGGGATCAGCCCAGAACTACACGGCAGGACCTGGTCAATGACCTGAAGAGAGCTGGGACCACAGTCTCAAAGAAAACCATTAGTAACACACTACGCCGTCATGGATTAAAATCCTGCAGCGCACGCAAGGTCCCCCTGCTCAAGCCAGCGCATGTCCAGGCCCGTCTGAAGTTTGCCAATGACCATCTGGATGATCCAGAGGAGGAATGGGAGAAGGTCATGTGGTCTGATGAGACAAAAATAGAGCTTTTTGGTCTAAACTCCACTCGCCGTGTTTAGAGGAAGAAGAAGGATGAGTACAACCCCAAGAACACCATCCCAACTGTGAAGCATGGAGGTGGAAACATCATTCTTTGGGGATGCTTTTCTGCAAAGGGGACAGGACGACTGCACCGTATTGAGGGGAGGATGGATGGGGCCATGTATCGCGAGATCTTGGCCAACAACCTCCTTCCCTCAGTAAGAGCATTGAAGATGGGTCGTGGCTGGGTCTTCCAGCATGACAACGACCCGAAACACACAGCCAGGGCGACTAAGGAGTGGCTCCGTAAGAAGCATCTCAAGGTCCTGGAGTGGCCTAGCCAGTCTCCAGACCTGAACCCAATAGAAAATCTTTGGAGGGAGCTGAAAGTCCGTATTGCCCAGCGACAGCCCCGAAACCTGAAGGATCTGGAGAAGGTCTGTATGGAGGAGTGGGCCAAAATCCCTGCTGCAGTGTGTGCAAACCTGGTCAAGAACTACAGGAAACGTATGATCTCTGTAATTGCAAACAAAAGTTTCTGTACCAAATATTAAGTTCTGCTTTTCTGATGTATCAAATACTTATGTCATGCAATAAAATGCAAATTAATTACTTAAAAATCATACAATGTGATTTTCTGGATTTTTGTTTTAGATATATATATATATACACTCACCTAAAGGATTATTAGGAACACCATACTAATACTGTGTTTGACCCCCTTTCGCCTTCAGAACTGCCTTAATTCTACGTGGCATTGATTCAACAAGGTGCTGAAAGCATTCTTTAGAAATGTTGGCCCATATTGATAGGATAGCATCTTGCAGTTGATGGAGATTTGTGGGATGCACATCCAGGGCACGAAGCTCCCGTTCCACCACATCCCAAAGATGCTCTATTGGGTTGAGATCTGGTGACTGTGGGGGCCATTTTAGTACAGTGAACTCATTGTCATGTTCAAGAAACCAATTTGAAATGATTCGAGCTTTGTGACATGGTGCATTATCCTGCTGGAAGTAGCCATCAGAGGATGGGTACATGGTGGTCATAAAGGGATGGACATGGTCAGAAACAATGCTCAGGTAGGCCGTGGCATTTAAACGATGCCCAATTGGCACTAAGGGGCCTAAAGTGTGCCAAGAAAACATCCCCCACACCATTACACCACCACCACCAGCCTGCACAGTGGTAACAAGGCATGATGGATCCATGTTCTCATTCTGTTTACGCCAAATTCTGACTCTACCATCTGAATGTCTCAACAGAAATCGAGACTCATCAGACCAGGCAACATTTTTTCAGTCTTCAACTGTCCAATTTTGGTGAGCTTGTGCAAACTGTAGCCTCTTTTTCCTATTTGTAGTGGAGATGAGTGGTACCCGGTGGGGTCTTCTGCTGTTGTAGCCCATCCGCCTCAAGGTTGTGCGTGTTGTGGCTTCACAAATGCTTTGCTGCATACCTCGGTTGTAATGAGTGGTTATTTCAGTCAAAGTTGCTCTTCTATCAGCTTGAATCAGTCGGCCCATTCTCCTCTGACCTCTAGCATCAACAAGGCATTTTCGCCCACAGGACTGCCGCATACTGGATGTTTTTCCCTTTTCACACCATTCTTTGTAAACTCTAGAAATGGTTGTGCGTGAAAATCCCAGTAACTGAGCAGATTGTGAAATACTCAGACCGGCCCGTCTGGCACCAACAACCATGCCACGCTCAAAATTGCTTAAATCACCTTTCTTTCCCATTCTGACATTCAGTTTGGAGTTCAGGAGATTGTCTTGACCAGGACCACACCCCTAAATGCATTGAAGCAACTGCCATGTGATTGGTTGATTAGATAATTGCATTAATGAGAAATTGAACAGGTGTTCCTAATAATCCTTTAGGTGAGTGTATATATATATTATATTTTATTTTTTAAATTATTTTTTATTTTATATATTATTTTTTTTGCATACCACATGACATTAATTCAGCAGCAATATGTTAATACTGTGTTGCAAAAACTGCTTAATTGACCATAATCTGCCGACCTCCCCCTCCCCAATATTTTTTCCCGAATTTTTGTTCATTTTTGCATTTAATAACATAGCTACTAGTGAATATAAAGTAAATATCAATAAAAACAACCTCCATAAAACCAAACAAAATGTCACAATGTTCATTTATACACTATCCATAAGTTCATTTTTGAAATGTTAATGAATCAGCTTTGTGTATGTTTGAAGATTTGCGGGAGGTTATGAAATGTGGTTGTCACTGGTTTATAACTGAACTGTGTGCGAAGTGAATGTAACCATATTTGGCGCTCTAAATCAGACAACCGTATTCTGCTGCTGTGTAAAATGTAGCCTATGAGACAATGTTTGAATAGATTATCATCATGGTGTAATAAGATCTTGTGACTCAAAATCAACCTCATACAAACAGATTCTGCTCTTGAGTTCATCCATTATTAAGCTTCAGCCTTCAGCTTTTGGTTCATTTTTCAGGAAGACACTCAGAGCATGTTCACTCTCTGCCTGTGGATTCTCTTTTTTGCCATATAGCAGGATTTAAAATTCAGCTGAATTTATCATAGCAGCGCATGTCATGCCGCATTTGTGATGGTTGCTGGGGGGTTGTTGGGGGTTTGATCGTCTACTTGCCTGAAACAACTGTTGGGCCAAGTGTGTGCAGAGCATGAAACAAACAAACGCAAAGGATGCCATCTCTGACCTACATAATGCACAAGGACAGGGAAAGGGCTTACTGCTATTATTTTGAAATCTGTCCAACATGAACTTTGCCAAATGTGTGTCTGTTCAGATTTAAACGATTAATATTGTTATTTCCAGTAATTCTATATTATATTAATTTGTTTTGAATGATGTAAGATTAAAGAGTAAATCTTCACATCAGTTGCTACTTCTACATGGACACTTTAAGAAGATAGGCACCTGGTCTATTTTTAATGGACGCCGCGTCCAAGTCGCACAGTTCATATACAAAAGCCAGTGTTTTCCTCCTGCTCACAAGCACTGTATGTGAAATATAGATACAAGATAATCGAAGATGTACTTTAAACGACTAAAACACAGCTACAAATCTTTTATCCTTGTCGTTCATAACTCAACTTTTAAGCGTATTAGCTTTTAGGTAGGATATAGTAGGACATAGCAATAAACACAACAATCAAACTGGACAAAACATAACCATTTAGCTAACTTAACCATGGTAGAACCCCAAAACCCAAGAAAAAACATGAAAAATCAAGAAAAACGACGTCGGACAGGCAAATCACATGGTCTCACGAATCCAGTCGCTTCATTTCTGAAATGCTCCTGGTGTGAGTTGGCACCGCGTGGAGGACGGAATAAAACCTCGTCGGAGCCGTAATGCGCCGCAGACGTGCAGTGTAAATAAGAGGTTAGAATGACACGACAGTCATTTATGACACTATATTTAACAACAACAGCTCATTCTGTGCGTCATATGTCATTTGTACGGCATTGCACATGCGCAGAAATTTACAGTTTCTGTTTTCATTATGATCAAGTGTTCACATGTCCTATCAAATGGATCAGAGAAGGTTTAAACCACACCTTACAGTCTGAATGAAATTTCAATCGTATTTGGCCAATTCATTCCTATTGACGTGGTTACAGGTCAAAATTGATCATATTTACATAAGGGCTTGTCATTCCAGTCCTAATGTAAACGCAGATCATGTCATTTTAGTATTAATTATGTACTGTTTGTTTCACACAGAAAGAATGCTATGCTCAATATCTGTTGCTTTTTATATGGTCAAACATTCAGTTTTTACTATCTTATTGCATGTTCCCATGTCTTTAAAAACATAATTTGACTTTGTACTAATTTGACTGTACTAAAGCATAAAATTACCATAATATGCTTGCAGATATTTAGGACACATGCTGAGTTCACATACTCGTTTCTCTGAAAACCAGTGCTACAGCCAGATATTTTACTTTGAAATGTGCGTTCCGTGTCAGAATGTCTGTTTTTTGTTTTGGTCTGTGCGATAACGCACGTTGCCAATTTACCCAATAGTATTTCGCCACCACAGGTTGCCAGTTGGTAAAAACACAGCGTAAAGCTGCCATGCAAGCCAGCAAACAAACTGGGTCAGAGATTGCAGATTCTGCCCAACCTAAAAAGCCTCAGCACCCATCTAAAAATCTCTATGAACGGGAGCATATATTAAAACGCGATATCAACTCATAAATCATCAGCTTACAGTGTGTAAGTCTCCTCGCCTTCCATTGTGCTCGTTCCTGTTGCGTGTCCTCAAAGTGGCAACCCCCATGAGCATCGACTCGAGGAGGAGGGGGCGGGGCAAACAATATTTTGCAGTACCCATTTCAACCACTAGCTGTCATTCTTACATACAACACCTTTAGTCAAAATGTAACGCCTTGCTCCACCTCTGAAACTGCTTTCCTTTCAATCTAATGCCATGAATATTTTTCATGTTGACAAACTAACCTTCAACTTACGGTAATCACTACAATACAATATTTTATCATAATCACAGATTCAGCATGATTTTGTTAATTTCACTAGCTTGTAGCCATCAAAGAATTTTTTGCTAATTTGCATTGATTGAAAATAGGCCAGTTTTTGTGCCAGACTTTCCCTTAGGCCTTTTAAGTGATGTCTGTTCTCTATAGCCATTGAATAATTGATGCATTAAGTTAGTGCAGCTCCATGTGTTCATGTGAGTGTATCTCCATCCATCCTCTCACTGCAAAGTACCTTTTGTTTGGAGTGCATTAAAACCAGGGTGTCTATTTCTGAAGCCTACTCCCTGTACAGGACTCGCAGGACTTGGTCTGCTTTCAGACGTTATACAGTATCTATTTATTCCATCTGCCTTTCACCCCACCAAAAAAACCTTGCAACTTGCACTTGCTCTCAAATCATTGCTACCCTGAAGTTATTTCAGGCTACAGGAGGCATTGAAGTCTGCTGCTGAAGTTGCTCTTTAAAAGCAGAATTGTGTCTCGGATGATGTGATAAGAGAGTGAAGGAAGAGCCGAGTGGCTGTGATCTTCTGCGGGCCGGACTTGGGTGAGTGTGTGTGGACAGTGGAGTCAGGCCTGCTGCTACTGGAGGCCTGTGATAATGAACCGTGTCCTTGTCACCACACGCTCTGCTCATTAAAAGGAGGAGCCCTGCAGTGGAGGAGCTGCAAACACACTGAAAGATTCAATTATCCATTTCATTATTATTCATATTTGCTTATATATACTCGGGTGTTTTTCGCAGCAATGCACTTTGGAATACTCCTGTTTTCCCATAGGGTCGGTACTAGTTGAAGGGTTTTTGTTGTGTAGTGTTTTTTTTTAATGTCTTTCTGTTTGTTTTGCGTGATAATTTTTAAGCCTTAAAGTTTGCTGGGATTTCTATAAATGTCAGACATTGACTGATATTGTTGTTTACAAACAATAGTGATCATTTTTAACTTAAGTGTCTTATTTATTTGATTAGCAGAATGATATTATTTATAGAATTGTTTTTTTTAAATGGTTTTAAAATGGCTTTTTTTACACACAAAATCAGCACTTACACGGCAAAACATTCATTATGGATATTTTAATTCTAAATATATGATTTATTGTAATAATGATAATATATTTATAATATTAATACTTCATAATGATGATTTTTATATTATTTTTGTAATAATTTTCCAAAAATAATAAAATCATCATTATGAAGTATTAAATATAAATAATATATTTTATATGTATGCATATATGCATATATATATTTAATTTCTTCTTTGTTTTGGGCTAAAACAAAGTCTTCTAAAACTGTTAGGCTGTGTGTTGGTCACCTTTAGAATGAGTGAAGTAAAACTGCTAATAATTTATGCAAATAAAATAATAGACCCTGTGTTGATGATTTGAAGTGTAAAAACTGATAATAAAAATCACTCAAACTGACATATCCAATAAATGTTCAGGTGTGATGCTGTAGATGGAGTTGCAGATGAGTTATTATGTATTTTCTAAAGTGCTACCTTTCTGCCAGCATTGAGCATTTTGTTAATTAAAGAGCTGTAATAGTCAGCGTTGAGTTATTAATCGTGTTTTCTCTCCTCCGCAGGGTCTACCTACAGTGTCCTGTCCACAATGCCATCAGACTCTGAGAGCAGCAGCTCCCTCAGCAGTGTCGGTATGTCAGAGTTTCGTCTCCCACCCTTGACACCTTGCACACATTGTCATTGTGCCTTGCTTGCATGTGGGTGTGTATGATGCATTTGTAATGTCACTCAAGTCAGACTGAAGGCTCAGATGAACAGTGATAATGGGTGTTGGAGGGCATGGCGGAGCTATCTGGAGGCCAAGCCCTGTTCTCCTGGTTTGGTGCCAATGGAGAATGTGCTCTGAGGCTGACTGTCATCCAAATGACTTGGCAGTTTTGTTGTGCCAGAGATACCCATAATGCCCTCCGCCTGTTTGGGTCTGATGAGGAGCAATGTGGGTTTGATACGACGAGGTCAACAAAAGCCCTGTTCAGAGTCAGTTGCGAATAAATGACACGAAAGTATTTACACAAAGCATTTTTTATATCAACTTTATTAGTCGTCATATGCTTAATTTTTAAATGTTTAATTAAAATAAATCAACCTGAAACAATGAACGATTGCAGCATGATTTTTATTTTTATTTTTTTATAAAATATGATTTCACATGATATTTTACTTGTATAGAGACATTTATAAATATGCATTATTTTGTTTTAAAATCTTGTCATGCATGTTTTCAACTTGGATTTCTGTTTTAAAATCAGCTGCTATATGCTTTAAAAATATTCAGACAATTTTACACAGTGAATTTAACCATTTTCACCATATTGAGGATTGCCACAAGCTATCAGAAGTATCTGGTAGTTTTAAAATTATGGTTTCTATAGGCCTGCAAAATTGTGTGGAAAAAAGCTTTGTGGTGTTTATCCAGATATCTCATGTTAACCTCCTAATAAATCCCTAGAAAGACAATGAAATGACATCTTGACAAATACTATGTTCTCTGCTTAGCGTTTTATCTAATGTAGATTATCCTCTTTGTTACTGCATAAAGCTGAATTAATTCTCTGAATATCTGCAGCAGATTGTCCAATACCAAAAGATTATAGTGGAATTTTAGTTGCCGCTCATCCCGAAAGATCATCATTTACATAAAGTGCTCAGAATGTCTGCCAGTGTGACCTCAAGCATGCGCACATTTTTTTGCTCATGCTTATTTATGCAGCTTTCTTTTGCTCTGCGTTTTATTTTATTTTTTTTACACTACAGTCAAGCTTTAAAGGTCAGATTTAATTTTAAGCCTTGTTGTTTTTTTTTTTTGTTGTTGTTTTCCCCCCATAGTAGCTCTGCTCTAAAAACAGTGAAAACTATTAACTATTAGACTATTAAAATAGTTTTAAATAAAGCTTAAATAAAATAAAAGTTAGATCCCTCCATTGTGGTCTTAGTATTTTGGGGGAATCTGTGTTGAGCTTAGCCCTGCATTAGTGCTGGGTGAGCTTGTCTGTGCTCCGGTGACGTGCTCACTGTTGCAGGTACCAAAGCCTCATCACCTCCACCTGCGCTCAGTGACACCCGGCCGGCCAGCGAGAACCTAGAGACCATCCTGTTCCAGCTGAGACAGGTCACCAGGGAACGAGATGAACTTCGCAAGCGCTTGGCTCTCGCCTCCCCTGGCACCACCTTCGATGACTGCAGGTACCAACCTTGGTTTAAAACAGAACCTTAAATGTTTCACTGGTTCTTTTTCAGGAACATTCTTCCCGAATAACCAATACAAGTGTCGTTTTGCACTATATACTGACACCTGCGTAATGCTGCATCCGTCTAGCCTTACATAGAATAAAACGACCCACATGTTGGATGTAAATAAAGTCTATGAAAGTAAAAAGGTTTCATTTTTATTAAAATACGAAAGCTTTTCGTGCATGAATCTTCTTTTATACTCGCCAAGGCTGTATTTATTTAATCAAAAATACAGTAAAAGTAATATTGTGAAATATTATGACTGTTTTCTATTTGATTGTTTTAAAATGTAATTTAAAGGGTTAGTGAATTTTCAAAAATGATTTTTTCTGTCATTAATTACTCACCCTCATGTCGTTCCAAACCCGTAAGACCTTCGTTCATCTTCAGAACACAAATAAAATATGATTTTTGATGAAATTTGATACTTTCAAGGCCCGGAAAGGTAGTAAAATAGTACATGTACATGTGACTCCAGTGGTTCAATCTTAATTTTATGAAGCGACGAGAATACTTTTTGTGCGCAAAAACAAACACAAATAACGACTTTATTCAACAATTTCGTCCTAGCCTGTGGCAGTTTCCTACGCAGTTTACGCAACAGTGCAGCGCTTTCGAGTTCTGCGGCACGTGAGCAACACGATGCAAACGTGTGATGATGAAGCGGGAGCTGCACTGTATTTACAACTTAATCCACGTAGGAGACTGGCAAAAGGCTAGAGCGAAATTGTTGAATAAAGTCGTTATTTTTGTTTGTTTTTGCGCACAAAAAGTATTCTCGTCACTTCATAAAATTAAGGTTGAACCACTGGAGTCACATGGACTATTTTAACGATGTCTTTACTGCCTTTCTGGACCTTGAAAGTGTTAATTAAATTGCTGTCTATGGAGGGGTCAGAGAGCTCTCGGATTTCATCAAAAATATCTTCATTTGTGTTCAGAAGATGAACGAAGGGCTTACAGGTTTGGAGCGACATGAGGGTGAGTAAATGATGTTTTGGTGAACTAACCCTTTAACCTGTGTGGTAGAGCTGCACGATTAATCGCTAAAAGATCGCAATCTCGATTCAAGCATCCACGCATTCTCATTACTAAATGACAACAATTCGCCTGTGTCTATTAAACCTTTGACAAAATCACAGCGGAACATTTTGTTATTTCTGTGTTACAAATATTCATATTATCACAGAAGTACTGGGATAAAAGTTTATAGTTTGGATGTAAATGGTAACGATCAAAATAGAGCAAATCACCTTTTGAAAGTAACTTGGCGCTTCAAATAACGATTGTATCGATTAAGTCGACAAGTTACTATTAAAAAATGTATTTGTCATTGAATCGAAAACTCTGTTTGATCCAGTAATGAAACAAGTGAAGTATTTATAAGTGAGTCATTGAATCATTCATTCAAAACCTTTAAAAAAAAAAAAAAAAATTAAACATTTTAAATAGACTGCAGCAATTAACATTTTGTCAGAATCTCTAGTAAATTGTTATTTTGTTTACTTGTCTGTCCAGAATTGTGATCTCTGTTTGAAACTAAAAAAAAATTGTGATTCTCAATTTATCCAGAATTGTACAGCTCTGCTGTGATGGCACACAGATTACTCCAGTCTTCAGTGTCACATGATCCTTCAGAAATCATTCTAATATGCTGATTTAGTGCTGAAGAAACATTATTTATTAACAAAGTTAAAAAAGTTGTTTTTCCTGCTTAATATTTTTGTGCAAAATGTGATACACTACCATGCAAAAGTTGGTATGGTTAGTGAGATTTAAAACACATTACTATTAGCGAGGAAGCATTAAATTGATCAAAAGTAAATACCTTTATAGATTTCTATTTCAAATAAATGCTGTTCATTTAACAGTTTTTACTGTATTTTATTTTTCAAATAAACACAGCATTGGTGAGCATAAGAGACTTATCAAAAACATTAAAAAATCTTAGTTATTCCAAACTTTTGCCCAGTAGTGTATCTCTGTTATCCCAATTAACATTGGGCCACCCTTGCAGACTGAGGGACACGCTGCTGATGTATTACTCTTGTCTCTAAAAGGCCAAATTCCAAACCTGGTCATGACTACGAGCGTCTAAAATCGCAGTGCATGAAGGCCATGGCAGACCTACAGTCCTTGCAGAATCAGCACACCAAGACTCTGAAGAGATGCGAGGAGGCCGTGAAGGAAGCAGACTACTACCAGTGAGTACAGGGGACAAATGTCTCTCTTAAACACAGGGAGTTGATGCTAAGAGCCATCTGCTGCATTTGTAGCACAGTTTTTAATTAGTGCTTACATCATCTACAGGTAAATTATGGCTTTATTAAATGTCTGAAGCACTTTGTCCTGTTGTAATATTGATGTGTGTAATTCCAGTATGATTTATATTATATTTATATCTACATGAATAGAACACACAAAAATCTAAATCCTTTTTGAGTCATCCACATATCATTCCAAACCACAAAAAACAAAAAATAGAATTATAGTTTTTATTATTTTTTTTTTTATTGTAATTTTAATTTTGTGATAATTTACTCACCCTCATGTCGTCCTGCAAAAGATAAAATAAGTATTTTTTGATGAATGTTTCAACTGTTCTTGTGCATGCAATCAACGTCAATGGGGTCCAAAACAACACTGGACCAAAGCTATATGAGATATTTTTAAAATCTCTTCTTTTGTGTTCAACAGAAGAACGAAAGTTATGACAGGTTTGGATAGCAAGTAAATAATGACAGAATTTTCGTTTTTGTGTGAACTATCCCGTCAGTGTCCTACTGACGTCTTATGGAGAAAGCACAGCCACAAGATATTGTAAAACTGCACTGTCATATGTCATTAATTTAAATGGCATTGGTTTAATGTAGCCTCGTTATCTAAACCAGTTGGCAATATGTGAACGTGTGCAGAAGGAAGTTTGTTCTGCTCCGTTGTCTCTGACTCACCCTTGTTTGCCAGTGTGCGGTCATCCACACACCAACATAATATCGTCCCTCCATACACAGATGTGCACCGGCTATAATCTGAGTATGATGTAAGGACACATGCCCTCCTGTCCCCATCTTTGCTGGGCACATAGAGATGAAGATTGAGTTGACGAGGGATTAATCCCATATTCCCCGTTCCCTCAACAGTGTGTGATTACAGCACGCACGCACTCACACACACACACAGACAGAGCCATTCTCTGTCATGCTGCTTGCATATTACTAAAGTCTTGAACGGAAACATTCATTCAGTTTGAGTCTCCTTGTTGTCTACTGGTAGCATCCAAACTAAAATGGAACTGATTTGGAAAGTTCTACATGACCAGAAACTGTGCATCAAATAAAAAGCATTCCTTAGACCAAGACACAACTCCTAATTGATTTCAGTAAAGTTAGCCGATAACATATTATGTTGGATGGAGTTTGTTGCAATGCATTGTGGGATTGCACGTGTGATGGGTATGTGTGATCTAAAAATTTGTCAGAAAACAAGGTACAGTGGGGAGAACAAGTATTTGATACACTGCCGATTTTGCAGGTTTGCCCACTTACAAAGCATGTAGAGGTCTGTAATTTTTATCATAGGTACTCTTCAACTGTGAGTGACGGAATCTAAAACAAAAATCCAGAAAATCACATTGTATGATTTTTAAGTAATTAATTAGCATTTTATTGCATGACATAAGTATTTGATACATCAGAAAAGCAGAACTGAGGGAAGGAGGTTGTTGGCCAAGATCTCGCGATACATGGCCCCATCCATCCTCCCTTCAATACGGTGCAGTCGTCCTGTCCCCTTTGCAGAAAAGCATCCCCAAAGAATGATGTTTCCACCTCCATGCTTCACGGTTGGGATGGTGTTCTTGGGGTTGTACTCATCCTTCTTCTTCCTCCAAACACGGCGAGTGGAGTTTAGACCAAAAAGCTCTATTTTTGTCTCATCAGACCACATGACCTTCTCCCATTCCTCCTCTGGATCATCCAGATGGTCACTGGCAAACTTCAGACGGGCCTGGACATGCGCTGACTTGAGCAGGGGGACCTTGCGTGCGCTGCAGAATTTTAATCCATGACGGCGTAGTGTGTTACTAATGGTTTTCTTTGAGACTGTGGTCCCAGCTCTCTTCAGGTCATTGACCAGGTCCTGCCGTGTAGTTCTGGGCTGATCCCTCATCTTCCTCATGATCATTGATGCCCCACAAGGTGAAATCTTGCATGGTGCCCCAGACCGAGGGAGATTGACTGTCATCTTGAACTTCTTCTTTCTAATAATTGCGCCAACAGTTGTTGCCTTCTCACCAAGCTGCTTGCCTATTGTCCTGTAGCCCATCCCAGCCTTGTGCAGGTCTACAATTTTATTCCTGATGTCCTTACACAGCTCTCTGGTCTTGGCCATTGTGGAGAGGTTGGAGTCTGTTTGATTGAGTGTGTGGACAGGTGTCTTTTATACAGGTAACGAATTTAAACAGGTGCAGTTAATACAGGTAATGAGTGGAGAACAGGAGGGCTTCTTTAAGAAAAACTAACATTTTATTTAATTATTTTATTTATACTCTAAAAAGCATAAAATACAAAATGCACGAATATTGTGTAAAATAGTTCATTTTAATTAAATTTAGAATGGATCATTCGTATTTTTCAGTATTGAATTATATTCATATACAAATTCCTTTCATTTGCTGGCCATCTTGGATGGAGTTTGTTGCTATGTATTAGGAATTGCATTCTCTTTGAAGGGTGTGTGTGATGCTTTCTTAGAATTTGGCCATATCAAGATATCTTAGAACAGCAACATCATGTTGCTTACGTTTTGAAGCACTCCTATGATGCCTTAAAATGTTGCCTATGTAGACGGCTTACTAGATTTTGGAACCGAGTCCTGTTTAGTTACTAATATACTGTAGAGTTACCACTCTAAGTCAGTGCTCTGCAGGGCTGGGTTTTATTAATTTCTTATTGCTTTTACAAGAGTTTCGGCTGTAACATATGTAAACATATGTAAAATAGCTAATTTGTTTGTTTGATTGTTTTGTTTGTTTTTCAGCATACAGCACAGCCGCCTCTTAAGTGAACAGTCTCAGTTAAAGGAGGAGATGGAGGTTGTGAAAAGAGAGAACGCCAAGCTGGTTCGGGAACACAACCATCTGAAACAGAGCTGTGAGGAGCTCAGGAGACTTCACTCTGAAGATCAGAGAGAGGTGGCTGACATGAGACTACAGCAACAACAGGTACTGACTTTACATACAGTCCAGGGACAACTACGATGTATTTCATACACGCACAAGAAGTGTGTAAATGAAATTCTGTAACAGAAACACACTGACCAGTGTTGAGGAAAGTTACTTTTAAAAGTAGTTAAAATATTCCATTACTCCCTAAAAAGTAACTAATTGTGTTAGTCGGTTACTTTTTATGGAAAGCAATGTGTTAAATTACTTTTGCACTTTTTTTGACCTGGGCTGGGCTTAGTATAAACACAAAAGTTCTTGGCAAATATAAAGGCCCTTTCTCACCAAAAGTAAAATGAAAAAGCCTCAAGCCTCGCGCACGCTTATCGCCAGCGTTTTTTTCGAGACGTTTTTCGGTCTTTGTGTTCATACCCACGCGATTTTCACTGGCGATGCGCTGAGTGAATGTGCAGATTCACTCCCTGACAGTAGATGGCACTTATTGAAAGAAAATTAAGTGAAATGAAACTCACCATCGAATCCTATTTGATCTGCAATTCCTCTCCATAACAACTCCCTCTTATCAAGATTTTTGTAGTCGCTGTGGCGTTTGTCATAAAGTTCTTTGTGTTCAGACACCAAAGAGACCAGCAGCTCTACATTCATCTTGCCTCGTTGCATCTTCTTCTTTGTCTATTTACTTCCTCTTCATCGACTTCTTCTTAGGTATCAGTGTGTGCTCGGCAAGACCATTTGTGCTTGAGCGCCACCAAGTCGTGTTTTACTGTAACTTCAGCAGCTCCGGGCATGTGAACAAAAGCGCCAATCTCATTGGTCGACCAGTTTTTAACGCGGCGCGTCAAACCAAAAAAACAAACCCGAGGCTTTTTTTTTTAAATTATGCTTTTACGCCTGCCATTTTGTGCGTCGGTGTGCACACTCACATTGGCACCCTTTGTTTAGACACGAGGCGTTAAACGTCAGTGATAAGTGCGCGATAATCATCCCAGTGTGCACAAGGCTTCAGGCTGAAGGAAATGCAAATTCATGCCTGTAAAGAAGAGGGCGCAGCTCAAACAAACCTTTCAGCTGTGCTGCCATTCTGGAACGCAGAAGAATAAGACACAGGAGACGAAAGTTCAACATTCTTACTTTAGCATAAACGTGAGGTTTACCTAAAGTCATTTTTGCTTAGTTTGGTTGAATTGGATCATCGAAGGTCAACAACAAAGACATTGGTTAATCAAGTGAGATTAAATAATGCGTCATTCGTTGCGTCGCGTCGCTTGCGGCAGAAGTTGAAACCTTTTCAATTTTTCAAGCACCATTGCAGGCTTCAGCCAATCAGATCGCCTATGCAAATATGCCAGTGCAGACACTAGCCAATTGCATCTATGCAACACCGGAAAAGTAATGTGATTGGCTGTTGTCACTATGACGGTTGCGTCAGCACCAAGATTCAGACATGCCCACTGCCAAGTGTCGACAACGATGTAGCGTGAATGATGTCTTTATTTCAAACAATGGATCAAGTTCTTGTCCTATTATTTGACATTGCTTCATAAACAGTTGGTTCAGTTCAGTTCTTGGTATCCCCACCATTTGCATTTATTTGATCAAAAAATACATTAAAGACTGTGAAATATTATTAAAATAAATTTTATTTTTTAATTAATATATTATTCCTTTGATGGCTGAATTTTCTGCAGCCATTACTCCAATTTCAGGGTCACATGATCCTTCAGAAATCATTCTAATATGCTGATTTGGTGCTCAAGAAACATTACTTATTCTCATTAAAAACAGCTGCTTAATATTTTTGTAGAAACCGTGATACGTTTTTCATGATTCTTCTATGAATAGAAAGTTCAGAAGTTCAGCATTTACTTCAAGTAGAAATCTTTTGTTACATTATAAATTTAAATTTAATATGTCCATGAGGAATATAAGTATTAGTTAAAAAATAAATCTTACTGACTCAAATTTTGAATGATAGTGTTGGTTTATAGTGATTTTTTTTTTCACCATGTTGTCTGCTAGTTCAGCGTGCTATAAGCAGAAAAAATGGGCTCAGTGCCGAAACTTCCAGAACCTCTTCGCAGCAGCGCCCTGCTAAAGCACACAGTGTGAATGTAACCTGTTAATACGGGCACCAAAATACATATGCGCTTCCTACGCTTGCAGTGTGAAACGGGCTAATGGTACTGCCGTCAGCCAGAAAGTGACGTTAGTCTGCCAAAATCGATCCCTGAGTTTTTCGGAGAGCTCCAGGGATGGTTAATTAAATTGCAGATTTTGTCATTCCCCCGCTGCGCAGACTGTTGTGGGTTTACTGCGTCTGTTGCATCATGAACAGCAGCGTTTATGTTGTAAATCCGGAGGCTGGGCATCCCATGGTAGTGCAACCAAATCTGACCTTGACATAAATCGGAAGCCAGGGGACAGGAGATTATTCAATCAGATGCCACCGTGTCAACACACTGTCTGCTGTCTGCAGCTACCATGAAGGAATGAACCTTTTCCTGTCGGATTGATTTATCAGGCTTTCTTTCCGGATTAAACCCACAAACACAAATGGAAAGGTTTAGCGCATTAGGATATCTCCTGCTTGTGTGTCTGGAGTGGTCTTAATTGTCACAGAGAGGTTACATCAGGCATGCCACGGGATCTGTACTGTAGCATACAGATTGAACCGTGTTTTGACCCGTCAGCAGTGCTTACGCTGCCCACAGGCTGCACAAAACGCACTCCGCCTGCATGGAAAAGGTCAGCCTGGAAGGGCAATTGCTGACTGACTGATGGAGAAGGACAGAGGCTTTTGCAGTTAGTCAATACTCTAAGCACTGATTGCATGGCCTAGAGGAGAGTTAGATACAGATGTCTATCACTTATATGAAATCCCACTGTGGCTTGGTCAGGCCCCACTGAGGTGTGGCTTTATTGCCCGGACAGGGAATTGCCTTCGATTATGTCATTAGGACATATAATGTTCTAATAGGTCAGCAGTTTGCAGAACAAGTGAACTTAATGCTGTTTGTTTAATACTGAATGCAGGGTTGCCTTTTTGTGTATATGTGCAGTGACAGCATTTTGCATGCGAGTACAGTAAATGTTTTATAGACTCATGATCGCCATCTGGTGGTTGCATTGTAAAAGTTTAATTCAAGTGACGATAAAAGCAAATTTATAACATTGATAGTCCAGACTCTGAAATATGATATGATGAACCACATTCAAAACCAAAATAGGCAATATATTCAGACATGTGACCACACATCAGTTGGATTTTACATTAATGCATAATGCCTGCATATCAATATCAATACAATATCATTTGGACTGGTCAATGTAGTCAAGAACAAATAGTCTCTACATTTTTTTTTTTTTTAGTACAAATAAGTAGTCAAAAGGCTAAACCTTTAATAATAATTTTTGTATTTATTTTGTTTTTTTGACCACACGATACAGTTAATCAGCGTTTTTTTTTTTTTTTTTTTGTTTCATCAAAGCTGTTTTCAACACAGGCAATCAGGTTTTTTTTTTGTTTGTTTGTGTTTCTTTGACACCACACAGTAAATCAGGTTCATCAAAGCTGTTTTCAACACAGGCAATCAGGGTTATTTTGTTTGTTGTTTATTTTTTTTGTTTGTTTATTTGTGTTTCTTTGACACCACACAGTAAATCAGGTTCATCAAAGCTGTTTTCAACACAGGCAATCAGGTTTTTTTTGTTTGTTTTGTTTTTTATTTGTTTCTTTGACACCACACAGTAAATCAGGTTCATCAAAGCTCTTTTTAACACAGGCAATCAGGGTTATTTTGTTTGTTGTTTATTTTTTTTGTTTGTTTATTTGTGTTTCTTTGACACCACAAAGTAAATCAGGTTCATCAAAGCTGTTTTTAACACAGTTAATCAGGGTTTTTTATTTATTTATTTTTTTGTTTATTTGTGTTTCTTTGACACCACACCGTAAACCAGGTTCATCAAAGTTGTTTTCAACACAGGTAATCAGAGTTTTGTTTTGTGTTTTTGTTTTTTGTTTTTTTCTTTGACACCACACAGTAAATCAGGTTCATGCAAGCTGTTTTTGACACAGGTAATCTTTTTGTTTCGTTTTTCTTTGTTTTTCTTTCTGTTTTTTATTTGTGACTCTTTAACACCACACAGTAAATCAGGTTCATGAAAGTCTTTTTCGGTGCAGGTAATCAGGGAGAGTGGGTCATCAGAGATTTTGAACAAGCTCTACGACACAGCGATGGACAAGCTGGAGGGGGTGAAGAAGGAATACGACGTCTTGAGCAAAAGATACAGCGAGAAGGTGGCCAGTCACAACACTGATCTGAGTCGACTGGAGCAGGTGGAGGAGGAGAACAGGCGCTTGCAAAAACAAATAGACGCTCTTCTGAAACAACGTGACACGGCCATCCAGTACCAACAGCAGTGGTCTTCATCTATGAGACGGTACAAGCAGCATCAGTCGCCTTCAATATCTGCTTTAAGTGTTGCGTAACACTCTAGGAGTAACTTTAAAGATTATACATCAACAACTTTTTAACTTTAGACACTAGTCATGTTAAACTTAATCTGTAGCCTTTTTTGCATTTTCTGCTCTGAGTCTGAGGCAAGAAGTGCGGAATGAATTGAAATATGGTAAAATATGTTAAACCGAGCTGAAAGCATAATCAAATTTGTCTGAATATTTAACACATTCACACAAGGATTGAGAGGTGTTTGTTTTGTTTGATAGGCATTACATAGAATAAAATATATCGGCACACAGTTTATACAGTAATTTATAAATAGTACTTAAGAATTATAGTACTAAAAATCATTCATAAATTAAAATAATTACTAATTAATTTATATGTTTAATTTGAACCCCCTCAGATTTGACTCGGTGCAGCAGGAGCTGAATAAGGCCTCAGCCCAGAACAAGGAGCTGCAGAGAGAGATGGAGAGACTTCAGTCGGAGGTGACGCGCTACAAGAACTTCCAGCTGAAGGCGGTTAAGGATGCAGAGAAGTACAAGGAGGAGCGGGATTCTGTGTTTAATGAATACAGACTGATCATGAGCGAGAGGGACCAGGTCATTAAAGAGGTGGACAAGCTGCAGACGGAGCTGGAAGCGGCAGAGGCCCGGCTCAAAAACACCTCCTCTGAGAGGATGGTGGCCAGTGAGGAGCTGGAAGCTCTCAGACAGGTAACACCTCCATAATAACTGATGTCATTCAACATATTAGCTGTTTTCATTCAAAGTTGCGAGTTTAACTTGTGTGCAAAATTGGAATATGGAATAAAACATTTGCGAATAAAGCAGCGTTTCCATCCCATGTGTTCAAGCGAACAAAAATGTCACTTCTTAGGAAATTGGCACAAAATATCTGTAATAAAAATGTAATTTGCTGCAATCGGGCTCTTTTTTCCTGCATCATAAATGACTTGTGTCTCAGAGCATGCAGATGAAACGCTCATGATATCTTGCATTCGGATGCCTGATGTTTGGGAATGCAATCGTGTGAGACGCTTCTGGGAGGTCATTATCCCAAATCATTCTGATGACAAACTTTGGCTCAGGCATTTCAGAATGATCAAACCAACATTTGAGATGCCGTGCAATGAAATTGTTCTGCTGGTTAGTCCAGTTATCCAATCATATCCACTGTTGAGCAAAGTCACATGAGGTTTTAGTTGCGCATTGAGGGATTTATTCAATAAATGTGTTTCTATCATAGTTCATGCACATGACCTCTTATCGGATGAAAAAATTATCTGACTCATTTGAGCGCATATGTTTTTTTTTTTTATGCACATTTTTAGAACCTATGCGCTTCTTGGCATTTCCATCCAGCGTTTTTTTTTAATGCAATATATCAAAATGCACCCAAAATCTGATCTTTACGGTCAGAGTCACTGTTTCCCTGTATATAGTATTCAAGATCAAGGTGGGACTGGGCCTTGTTATAATATGCTCTCTGTTCTGTAAATCACCTTTCTGTTGCCAAGTTTGAGCTAGGCGGCCAGACAACATGCCGTTTTGGAAAAGCACTTTAAATCAATAGCGTATAACTGTCGCTGACGTTGGTGTCTTTTTGTAGGAGCTAAATTCATCGCTGGTGGATCGAGACCGTGCCATCTGTGAGAGAAACGAGCTGCTGGAAAAATACTGCCATGAAGTGAAGGACAAAGCGGAGGCCCAGAAAGAGCTGAGTCAGGCCTGTAAAGACATCGAGACTGTGCGGGAGGAAAGAGATGTGGCCAGGAAAGAGAGAACCGAAGCCATCATCCAGAGAGACCAGTTACTGCGGGAATACTATCAGGCCAGACAGGTGCTTACAGCATATGGTCACATTAATGACATTTATTAAAAAATATAGTTCAAATTCTGATGCTACATCCAGTCTTCTATGTAAACCTAGAAGATGCAGGGAATTTTCCAGGCCTGGAAAAACAATGATAAAACAAATCATGGAAATGTTTATTGTAAAGTAATTTATTTTTAGTGGTGCTTGCGAAGCGTCACTGTTGTTCTCTTGCATACTTATTTTTCTGGACAAAAATTTGGCGCGTAACTTGTCCCGCACAGTTTGACATAGACCCATGAATGAGGTGTCAAACACACACACACACACATACACACATGGCCTTAGGAACCCTTTCTCTCAACCACCCCATAGCCTGGATGTCAGCCGAACTTAGCCCCGCCCACAACATTTGAGGTCGGGAAGTTTGGTCTGGACTTGATCCGTTGTGGAGCAACTATGCTCGAACCAGAGCTGTTCGGACCAATCAAATTGTCAGGGCGGGCTTTATACGATGATGGACAGATGATCAACAGTAACGTAATCATCCACGTCACCAAAGAGCGCTTGGTTTCGTTTAATCCTAAACGGAGAACTTGTTCGTATATGCATTCGCCTTTACTATTGCTCTCAAAAATGATGATCATGTGGGTAAGTACTCCGTGTATCCTTAAATTCTTATCACAACACCGGCAAAGATCGTTTACACTCATCTTCTTCTTTTACTTCCAGCATGCGTGCAGTTGAGTTCTGTTGACAACTATGCGTTGCTCAACATACGTCGCTTACTCCGTTGCTCTGATTGGTTGTAGGTCTATCCAATTGAGTGCAGAGGCATTTTCTTTCCTGGTTCGGTTGAAACACGCCCCATAATCACAGCCCAATGGAGCAGGATCAGACTCATATTCTGACTAGAATCTGAGTATGACGACGTCAGGCTAACCACCCCATAGACTTCCATTGAAAAATAGATGAGAGGGATATAAATGAATCAGAACATCATAGAGACACGTGTGTTTGGCTCTTTTGATTTGGGCAGACATCCAGTCTATTAGTTTAACCTTGCTAACTGTCTTGCCATGGCCTAGCAACAATTTAGAGCACCCTAGCAACCGTATACCATCATGAATAAGCCATATTTCAGCACCAGAACATTATACAGATTTATGGTTTGGCTCTCTTGCAGTAAAATGTATCACGGTAGCGACTGCCTAGTGTAGAGTCTAGTTAGTTATGCCGTTCTGCTCAGCGCTTCAATGATTCATCAATGAGAAATTGCCCTTATTGATTGCAACCTCTTATCGTTATCTCAAACACATGGAAAATTCATATAGATTTTGTTGGTTGAAAGGAATAAGAAATGCTCTCTGCAATGCTAATTCGGCATTGTTTATCAGGATTGTGGAGAAAATGCTCAATAATTGAGTAGTTACAAAAAGACACATCTGATCTGACAATAGCATCTGTTCATTTTTCAGGTAGTTAAGTTTTACCAGTCATTTCACTTTTTTTCCAGTGCTGTGCGTTAAGGGAAGTGTTTTAACATTACAGTGCTTAAATTTCTTGTCTACTACAATGCACTAGGAAAATGAAAGGGTCTAAACTAATTAAACAAACAATGATAAAGAAGAATAAAAAATAGATCCTAAATCTGTAAAAAAAGTTATTTCTTTAAATAATGCATATCACGGTTTCCACAAAAATATTAAGCAGCACAACTGTTTTCAGCATTGATAATAATAAGAAATGTTTCTTGAGCATCAAATCAGCATGTTAGAATGATTTCAGAAGGATCATGTGACACTGAAGACTGAGTGAATAAATAATTGATAGTTAAAGGGTTAGTTCACCAAAAAAATGAAAATTCTGTCATCATTTACTCACCCTCATGTGGTTCCAAACCCGTAAGACCTTCGTTCATCTTCTGAACACAAATGAAGATATTTTTGATGAAATCCGAGAGCTCTCTGACCCCTCCATAGACAGCAATTTAATTAACACTTTCAAGGTCCAGAAAGGTAGTAAAGACATTGTTAAAATCGTCCATATGACTCCAGTGGTTCAACCTTAATTTTATGAAGCGACGAGAATACTTTTTGTGAGCAAAAAACAAACAAAAATAATGACTTTATTCAACAATTTCTTCACGTCTGTTTTCAGCATTGATGATAATAAGAAATGTTTCTTGAGCATCAAATCAGCATATTAGAATGATTTCTGAAGGATCATGTGACACTGAAGACTGGAGTAATGATGCTGAAAATTCAGCTTTGCCCTCACAAAGAAGAAATTACATTTTAAAATATATTAAAATAGAAAATAGTTATTTTAAATTGTAGTAATATTTGACAATATTACTGTTTTACTGTATTTCTGATTGAATAAAGGCAAACTTGGTGAGCATAAGAGACTTCTTTCAAAAGCACTAAAATCTTACCAACCCCAAACTTTTGAACGGTAGTGTATATCATATTCAGCATCCTTAATCTATTAAAATGTGTTATTGAAATAGTTATGTAATAGATTCAGAGTAACGTGTTTCTTCTGCACCACGACTCAAAACTAAGCTTGATTATTTTATATTGTATTTTACCATTATGATTCAGGTTTTTATCTGATATATTTATCAGCTGCTCTGTCACTGCAGTTATCTGCTGTTCTATGAGCAGAAATGTCCAAGGGACATCCTCACCTTTGTTCCTGCCTGTCTCGATTTTTCACACCAGTCTTCACACACAAACAAACACTACAAACTACAAAGCTCATAAAAATCTCATAAACTGTGAGCCATTGGATTATTCCAGTAGAAAAAACCCCAAAACTGATTTATTCAGTCAGCTTGAAGCTGTTGAAGCAGCAGTGCTGCTAGAGTCCACTAGAGGTCTCTCTAACTTCTCTAGAATCGCTGTAAGGCTCAAAATTGCTTTTATCACCTCCCTAGTGAAGCTCGTATAACTCATTTGACTAATATGACTTTACAGATGTCTTAATTTGGTGGATGAAATCATCTTGCAGTCATATTCATCATGAATGTTTTTGCTATAGAAACAAGATTCTGCTACCCTGGACATGGAGCGTGCCAATAAGGAGATTGATGTGTTGAGGAAGCAGTGTGAGGCCATGTCTCAGGAGCTGAAGGAGGCCGTGCAGGAGGCAGAGGTGGCCAAGTGTCGCAGAGATTGGGCCTTTCAGGAAAGAGACAAGATTGTTGCTGAGAGAGAGAGCATACGGTACCATTTGACATTGAGCTTATCTAAAATAAGCAACTGTTGTTGCTGATGCTTGAGCGTGTGTTTGCTGTGTTTTGGCAGGACGTTGTGTGATAACCTGCGAAGAGAGAGAGACCGTGCCGTCAGCGATCTGGCTGATGCCCTGCGTAATCTTGACGACATGAGGAAACAGCGGAACGATGCGGCCAGGGAACTTAAAGAGCTCAAGTAAACACTTTTTAGTCCTGCTTTTCTGCCAATCTTTCAGTCAGTTTTTGACAGATAATATACAAATATTTTTTTACATTTACACACAAATTTGACACAAATGTATTATCAGTGTTATTATTATCAGTGAATGCATAAATTAATAAAGTAATAAATAACATAAATAAATAACATCATAACGTTATTTAATAAATAAATAAATAATTGATAGTTAAAGGGTTAGTTCACCAAAAAAATGAAAATTCCGTCATTAATTACTCACCCTCATGTCGTTCCAAACCTGTAAGACCTTCGTTCATCTTCTGAACACAAATGAAGATATTTCTGATGAAATCCGAGAGCTCTCTGACCCCTCCATAGACAGCAATTTAATTAACACTTTCAAGGCCCAGAAAGACAGTAAAGACATTGTTAAAATAGTCCATATGACTCCAGTGGTTCAACCTTAATTTTATGAAGCGATGAGAATACTTTTTGTGAGCAAAAAACAAACACAAAAATAACGACTTTATTCAACAATTTCTTCACGTCTGTGTCAGTCTCCTACGCTGTTGACGTAGTAAGTACAGTACAGTGCTTCCGAATTACGTCAGAGCTACGTCAGCACGCCGGCTTACCATTGGCCGATGCTGTTCACGTGAGCACCACAACGCATGTGTGTGATGCTGACGCAGGAGCTGACCAAAGTAAACTGCGTAGGAGACTGACACAGACGTGAAGAAATTGTTGAATAAAGTTGTTATTTTTGTGTTTGTTTTTTGCTCACAAAAAGTATTCTCATCGCTTCATAAAATTAAGGTTGAACCACTGGAGTCACATGGACTATTTTAACGATGTCTTTACTGTCTTTCTGGGCCTTGAAAGTGTTAATTAAATTGCTGTCTATGGAGGGGTCAGAGAACTCTCGGATTTCATCAAAAATATCTTCATTTGTGTTCCGAAGATGAACGAAGGTCTTACGGGTTTGGAACCACATGAGGGTGAGTAATTAATGACGGAATTTTCATTTTTGGATGAACTAACCCATTAAAATATTCATGACTTTCCGTGTGGGTTTTTTTTCTGTGCATGTGAACTGACAAGCAGCAGATCATTTTGCACTTATAATGCCCAATCATATTAATTTATGGCAAATGATTCATGGTCTTGGTGCAATTAATTTTGGGTCTGAGTCGGTTAATTGGTAACAAGGCTCACGCTGCATCCCAATTCGCCTACATATAGTATGCCCTAAAAGTATGTACTGTTTTTGTGAAGAAAAAGTACATACCTTTGAGTGTGTAGCAGAATAGTATGCAAGCTTTAGGACATACTACTTCATCATAATTGCGTCTTTAGACAGCTCTGTTGCTTAGTTACGTGCATCCTGTCACCGTTTAAACTGCCCTGTCAATCATCTCGTTACAGTTAAAATCGTCCACATTCAATTTAATTTAATTTCTTGCCATTTCGGAGAGAAATGTAGTAGCACGTTGATCTGCCAGTTGTTAAATGCATCATTATGCAAATTGCATAATGACCAAAAGTATCTTTATAAAAGTTCACAATGCTGTTGCAGATGAAATATAATGTAGATAACATTGAATATATATCTTTTCGTCAGGTTAGATACTGATTATTAATCACTCAAACCCCTTTATCTAAACCTCTCTACTTAACCATCAAGTTTGTACTTTTTTTTAACACTTTTTATTCGTGTTTGTAGTTTCAGTCGAATCCTCGTCCAATGGGTTGTGGGCAATATAAGCAGTTAGAGTGTGCACAGATCTGCTCTTTGGATTCTAACCAGAAAAAGTAGACCATCCGGGTATCTTTGGAATACTCATTTCAACATACTACGATTTGGGACGCACTAATTCTAATTTTGAATACTATTTAGGACGGATAGTATGCAAATTGGGACGCAGCATCAGTCTCTTTTCTGCTTCAGATGCCCCCTAGTGGTTATTCCATCCCCATTAAAACTCCAGAGCACCCCCACCCTCTTGCACTAGACTTTTCTTATGTCACTGATGCCCTCCAGGCTTTCCTTTCTCTAAGTCTATGAATCTTAGTGACAGTTTGCCAGTATTCCCCATCTACTTGATCCTGTTTTGTTCTACCCAGTTTTGAGGTGCGACCTTGATGCGGCTTTTATAACATCTCCATCTAGCACAGGTCTTTCTAGATTGCACAAACTGTGCCAAAAGTTGCCCTGATGCCAACCCGTATTATCCAACTGGCCTGTAGGACAGAGGCTTTCCCAGTCTTGCATCAGCAGCTTTTTAAACAAAGTGGTGGTCTTCACAAAGACTGTTGACATTTGACATTCTGTTTTGTGTTGGTTTTTGTGGGCGTGAGATGAATTAGATGACTGTTTGGAGAGATGAGAGAGAAAATAATCTGTCTTGTTTTGTGCTCTCTTTACCAACAAAGGGAGAAGATGGAGAGCCAGTTGGAAAAGGAGGCGCGTTTTTGCCAGCTAATGGCTCACAGCTCCCATGATTCAGCCATAGACACAGACTCATTAGAGTGGGAGACTGAGGTGGTGGAGTTTGAGAAGGATCGGGTAAGAATACAGAAATCCAAAGCACTACAGCTAAAAGTGATGAAGAAAAATATTATGATCTTATAGGTAGATTATAGTAAGGGAAAATGTCTGGAAATATGTTTTCAATGCCTGGAAAAAGCAAGAATATTTCAGTAGCACTTTATTTTACAGGCCTGTTCTGCATGTAGGGGTGAATTCAGGGTGATTGGGACACTTTTTGCCATTGAGATGACTTGGAAAAAGTGTCCCAATTAACCCAAATTCACCCTACATATTATGTACTTGGCAGTTAATTATTAATTAATTACCAGTAATTACAATAACTGGGTAATAACTAGGTGCTAACACTGAACCTAACCTTAACCTGTGAGGTTAGCTTATATTACTCAGTGATTTCTTGGGTAAGTACATCATAAGTGGATCTACTGTAAAATAAAGTAAAGTAAAATTTCCTGTAGAGAATACACATTTTTGTAGTTTTAGTTAGGCTAGATATTACTCTCTTTTAGAACAAAACTACAAATTTTATATTTTTGAGAGAATCATTCTTTGTAGTTGATGTCTTTTCAATGAATCTGTCGAACTGGTTCATACCTGCAAACTCATATTGAAATAGGCTATTCACGCGATTCGTGATTCAAGTCTGCAGTTTTTATTTGGGGTGGTGAGGGGAGGGTTTATATGAATGTATCTCTGAAGAGAACTGACTGTCTTCAGAAACATGTTGAATCTTTTCATCTTACCTCCGTATGATGCCTAATAAATTAAGGCCAGATATACTAAAAAGGGTAAATTAGCGTGAGAGCACAATTCCAAAAAAAGCACTGATGGGAGTGGAAAGTTCTGCACGTGATCTACTGACGACGTGCAAATTGAACACTCAAATTGATCATTTTCATAATGACCAGCGCAATCTACCAAGATCAGCGCAAATTAGCTTCTGGTTTAAGACATGCTTATTTTGGGCGGTAAATAATAGTGCAAACACCAGTAAATTGACTAGCGCAAACCTTAGTAAATCACCTCGCATAATTCATTTAAATTCGCTCCTCCCATAAATTTTGCGTCTGAAAGGAAACTTTCAACTTTTTTTATACTACAAATGCATATGCAATAAAGTCAGCTGCAAAAATAACCCTGTCCACACCTTTCTAGCGCTGATTTTTCACTGTGTCTTATTCGTTAATTGTTTTTATTTTTTATTTGCTGTTCCAGGATGCTCATTCACATCACTTTACCTTCATTTTAGTTGATTTTTTTCTCCATGTGGAGAGGTCTCATCTGTCTCTCCATCATTATCCTCCCAACAGGACGACATGGATTTGAAGGCAATGGGGTTTGATATTGCAGAGGGGGTAAATGATCCATATTTACCAGGGGATTGTGGGATATTTGTGACCAGGGTGGACAAAGGAAGTATCGCGGATGGAAGATTGAGGTGAATTCAGATATTGAGTGTTTCTTAGATAATGCCTTCTGGAATGATTATACGGTCATTTCCCTGCTTATAGTTTTGTCCTGACCGGCTGTGCCTCTCTTTCAATAGGGTGAATGATTGGCTGCTGAAGATAAATGATGTGGACCTGACTCACAAAGACAGGAAGCAGGTCATCAAAGCCGTACTTAACGGAGGCGGACTGATCAATATGGTCGTTCGCAGGAGAAAATCTTTAGGAGGAAGACTAGTTACTCCTGTCCACATTAATCTCATCGGACACAAAGGTATCACTTGCTTCTGTGACTTCCCACGTCTTCCCCAGCTCATTTTACCGTTTCTATGACTAATTCTCTTTCCCTTATTTTCTTATTAATGACCCTTAATTTGGTCTGCACCCTCCTAGACGCTGGTATCACTCTTGAGGGTGGCGTGTATGTGGCTGCTATCGCACCGGGCAGCCCAGCTGCCAGAGAGGGATCTCTTACCATCGGAGACCGCCTCATTGCCGTAAGTCATCAAGCAGTCATGCGATCCTTTCTCAAATTGAAGGAAGATCGCTGCTGTCAAGGATACATTTTACTCTTATAAAAGTCTGACCTTAGTTCTCATCACAATCTACTAACTGAAGCACATTTTTAATCCTGTTACTTATCTTAAATGCATGAGGGCTCATTAGATGAACTGCCAATCAAATCCACTCCACTCCCTAAATGGAGGTGACGAATATAAGACAGGTGATGTGCTAAGCGATAGCTGCCAATCTGGTGATAAGTAACACAGATGTTAATCCTGAGAGCAGATCAGGTGTTACTTTAACTGCCATGCTAGATACTAGGTGGTTGATATCTGTAATCTTTTGGCTCCAGTATTGGCCATGTCAGACGGCTCAATCAATAGTGCTACTACATCTGCCAGTTCTTATCATGAAAGGAATAGTTCACTCAAAAATGAAAATTGTGCCATGGTTTACTCGCAATCATATTGTTCTAAACCCGCATGGTTTGCTATTTAGGAATACATAAGCACAAAAAAAGAAACTTTGATGAATGTACTGGCTGCCTTTTTCCATATAATGAAAGTAAATGTGGACTTGTGAACTTCAAAATATCACAAAAACACCGTCAGAGGTAGCATAAAAGTTGGTGCAATTATTTTCGAGTCTTAAAAATAACCATACGATAGCTTAATGTGAGGAACAGACCAGCTTTATTTTTCAGTGTTAGTTTTTATTTATATTCTCAATTAGCCTTTATTTTTTGTTTTCAGTTTTCAATTTGATTTTTTTTTTGTCAGTTTATGTGCTTTTGACATTTATTAGTTTTTGTTTTAAAAATATTTCTAAATAGTTGTAATGTTGAAATTTGTTTTCAGTTTTAGTTCAAAGCAACATTTCCATTCAGTTTATTTCATTTTTTTCATCTTTATTTCAATTAACAAAATATATTTTAATGGTTTGTTTTAGTTAACAATAACAACAGTGATAGACTTAAATAAAAAAAAGTCCACTAATAACGCCCATGTTTAGTACTAAAATGTATTACTTCATTTGTATGTACTATAAAATCACATAAATGCCATTTGAAATTGGTTCTTGTGTGTTGTTGACATCATATTTGATTTGAGAGCTATTTTTGATGAATAACAAGTTCGTTATCTTATGACTTGAAATATAGTGCACAAGTAGTCTGGACTACTTTTATGATACTAGGGCTCTTTTTGCCGTTCTGAGTCTCCTACAGTTTCATTAAATGGCGTTTACAATTCTTCAACACTCCTCTGTTTTTGTTTCACAGAAGAAAGTCTAGGTTTGGAATAACTTGAGGGTGAGTAAACAATGACAGAATTTTTATTTCTGAGTGAACAATCCCTATAAGTTTAAAAAGATGGAAGGATTTATCTGAACTGGAGATCTTAAAAGTGCACCATTCTTTCATTCACTAGGAATCAATTGTCTCTGTTCACAAGTTTCCGAAGTCATTTCTGGGTTTGAAAATAGAAGGATTGAAAAGTCTGCTGGCACTTTTCTTTGGTGAAGCGCTGACCTAAATTTCTTCTTCCCTAGATAAATGGGATCGCTCTGGATAACAAATCTCTGAGTGAATGTGAGGCTCTGCTGAGGGGCGGCAGGGACTCGCTCGCGCTCTCCCTCATGAAGGTGATTGTTCTCTCACTGCTGTCTGAGCATGAGCGCCGCTCTCATTACCACATGCCAAGGTGCTGCCGTGACATTTATTCTAAGTCGGTTTTGAGACAGCTGTGTCTGAGTTAGAATACCAACTCTGAAGCGTTACTGAAGTCAGGTTTGGAAAATACGCTAGTATGTAGTTGTTCTCATTACTGCTTTCAGTAATCAGTTGAGCCTTTGCTAAGCCTCTGCGTAATGCCAAGTTACTGACCAAGTTACCGACAATTATTTAAATAGTTTTAAACAGAATTTTACAGAAATTTTTCCAGAAATATATATTTTTGTTTTGTAATGACTTATGATTTCTCAATAATAGTTGCGCAAGGTTCCCTAAAAGCATAAACACAACATTTTATAACTTTAAATAAATGCTGTGGATTCCCAAAAGCCCTCATTCCAAAAAAAAAGCATGAAGAACATGAAGTGGGGCAGAGCTTAGTGATGAGTCAATTTGTTATTGGATGAAATAACTCTTAACAGACCTGTGGCCTGTTACACAAAGCTAGCTGAACAAACTCTGAGTTTCAGAGTTGGTTTAGAGTTGCGAAAACCAAACAAATCTGGAGCATGTGCACCTGAAAGTGTGACAGCCAATCACAAGATGCATGAAGAGCGTCAGTTTGATTCACTTCTCGCTAGAGAGTTGGCACAATTCACTTCTCTGCTGAAGATTAAGAGATCGTTCTGAAAAATATCATGAATTGAAAGACTATTAATGCGAGTAAATAGACTAAATAATTTTTAATTAATAATTTATGTAGGTTCACAGAGTATAAATGAAAATGTACATTTAACAATTTTAAAAGTTATATATTCTAAAGCTCGTATTTAAATGCATGTATTTATATTAAATTAAAAGTTAAAATTGTCAAAATATAATTTCTTATGTTTTTATATATAATTCATATAAAATAAGTAAATAGCAGCAAAAGCCAGGCAATTTCATCACTAAAATGCTTGCACTGTAAAGTACTTGTATATGGAGCAAGAGATACAGGGGCGTGACTTTATTGCATCAGATACATCACTTGTCATTTTGCTTTAATCCGATTGGTCCAGTTTTGGTTTGCAGTCTCTTATCCAGAATAAAAACTTGCTCCGGAGCAGGTTAGATGTGTAGCGCAAGATACCGTAGCAATGAACACCGCTAAAACCAATCCATTTTATTGAAGCTGGAAAACCAGAGTTTTCTCAAACTTACCCCGGTAGCCACTAAAACTGGCCTTTTGTGAAATAAGCCACTGTCACAGTAGGTTATGTACCTCTGAATGTTTGTATTATTGATGTTGTGGGGTTTTATTTATCCAGTTATGCTGAACCTGTCCATTAACAGTTCTTTCCTCAGAGCACATCGGGGCAGAACATCTTTGAGAGCCTGAGGGAGGCCGAAAAATCTAACGGCAGAATCCACCTGTCAGATGTTCATTCACGAAACAGCAGAAACCTCAAACACAACAGCTCCACTCAGACGGACATTTATAGTGGGGACGCGGGCAGCGAGAGAAGAAAGACCAGGACAGACACAGAGGAGAGCGTTTTTTCCGAAAGGAAGGTCTTCCCAATCTCCACCTTGCACTCTAACACACTCCGACCCACTTCAGAGCTGGGGCTGGCTCGATACAGTGGCAGTGCCTTTCAGGAGGTCTGTTATACCCGCTCTGAGTCAGTCGGCCCCGAATGTGTTACCCTGGAGACCACCCTAGAGAAGAAACACAGTGGTGGCACTTGGCCTAAAATGGTGGTGGGTGTTTCCATGACAACTGACAGCCCGGCGCAACTCTCCATCTACAGGTCACCCAAGCAAAGGAAGTCCATCTTTGAAGCCGATGCCTTCAAAAGGCCAGATACACCTTCGAAGGCGGACTACCATTCGCCTCAACCTTTGAAAGCAGACTCCGCCCCAGCACCTCCGACCCCGCCCACACGTAGCGACTCCTTCAAGTTCAAGCACAAACATCAGGGAAGCTCTGCCTCAGAGTCCACCATCACCACGATCTCTATCCCCGAACCCAAGCAGGAGGACCGCAACGGTAACCTGTACTTCACCGAGGCGGGGCGTGAGGGCAAGGTCTTGAGCTCCAGGAAGTCCTGCGAGGAGGACATTGGTCGGATGCGGCCGGAGGAACCAGAAGTGAAGCGTCCAAGGCCCAAATCAGCCCCGGCACTCAGGCGCAGGATGACTCCTCAGACCATTGCTCTCCAGAGCTTCCAGGTGAATTTATAGATCCGCTGGGCTTGACACAGCCAGCGCCCCTGTTTTAATTAGCCTCGCAGCCTGAGATTGATCTCCCACTGCACCAGGAGGAAAGAGAGAGGGGAAGAGAACATTAGAAATGCTGACACACAATGATGATGATATGCAGAAGACTAGCTTAGCGTTATTGTATTAGTATGCATGTTTTATAATATGAATTTGCTAATTATAGTAATATAATTTAGTATTTTTCACTAACTAAAATATATATTTTAATATAAGATATGTATTAAGTCATAAATGTAGTAGAAGTAGTATTAAAGGAATAGTTCAGCCAAAATTATCTCGTAATTTACTAACCCTCAAGCCATCCTAGGTGTATATGACTTTCTTTCAGCCGAACACAATCAGAGTTATATTAAATTCCTGGCTCTTCCCGGCTTTGTAATGGCATTGAATAGAGTTTTCATGCTAGAGTTTTTGAAGCTCCAAAAAGCAGATCCATCCATCATAAAAGTAATCCATATGACTACAGTGTGTTAATAAATGCCTTCTGAAGCGAAGTGATTGGTTTTGTTACAAAAATAGCCATATATAAACTATAATGGCTGGCTTTCGGCAACGGCCGTATACACTTTCACAAGAGAGTCGACTTCCGGCAGAAGGGTGACCTCTGACCCAAAGTATGACGTAGGCGTAGCATAAGCTTAGGTGAGAATTGACAAACGCAGAAGCACAGAGGATAGAGGTTTTGTAACAAAAATAGCCATATTGAAAACTTTATAAACTATAATGGCTGGCTTACGGCAACGGCCATATGCACGTAGGCGTAGCATAAGCTTAGGTGAGAATTGACGAACGCAGAAGCACAGAGGATAGAGCAAAACAAAATGCTAGTCATGAATTAGAAGTCTAAAATGTCAGAAGATTACGTCAGGTCAGAGGTCACCCTTCAGCCGGAACTCGTTTTTGGGTGAACTATTCCTTTAATAATAATGATTATTATTTACATGTATTCATTTATCATATACTGCTGGCAATTTAAAATCGGCAAACATTATAAATTTCACAATTATATTAATGCACTAAAGCTATTAGGCCATTTTAAAGATTTCTGAAGACCATGGCAGAAAGCTGGTATGAGACACTGAGACAAAAATGTTTAACAGCATCACTGATTTTAAACCTCAGTAGCAAAAATGCAAATATTCTTAATACATTTAAACTGTCCAGTGAATCAATTCAATGCTTTGTTGAAAAATAAATTATCATTCTGAATCACATTTTGACTTGCATCATTACTGTTCACATGCTTCAAGAGTTGTATTGTAATATTAGTGCATATAGACTACAGTTCAAAAGACTACTGTTTTAATTTAATCACCAAGGCTGCACTTATCTGATCAAAAATACAGTAAAAATGTGAAATATTATTACAATTTAAAATGGTTTTTAATTGCTGATTTCTATTTTAATGTTTTGAAATGTTATTTTTCCTTTTGTGACAAAGCTGAATTTTCAGCAGCCTTTATTCCAGTCACATGATCCTTCAGAAATCTTTCTAATATGTGGTGCTCAAGTAACATTTCCTATTATTAATGTTGAAAACGATTGTGCTTCTTAATATTGTAGAAACATGATAGATTTTTTTTCTGGATTCTTTAACAAATAGAAAGTTAAAAAGAACAGCATTTATTTGAAATATATATTTTTTGTAAAAGTCTTTACAATGTAAATGTCTTTACTGTCAATTTTGATCAGTTTAATGCATCCTTAATAAAAGTATTAATTTCTGACCCTAAAACTAGAGGACAATTCTTCCTTTTAGTGTGAAAAGAACAATGTGACATGATTCTTAAATATTTCAAATCTATTTGGCTACAGTGGCTGTTTGGTCAATTGTGGGTTTTAAGCCATTTCAGAGCAAATACATAAATATTTTGAATGATTTAAAGAATGAAAAATGTTGAGTATATTTTACTAGCCAACCAGCCGTTTTTTTGGGATATTCTATAATACGTAGAAACATTCATTATAACTTTCTTTAGAACTGTAAACTGCATTATCTAATGCTGTGTGTGTGTGTGTGTGTGTGTGTGTGTGTGTGGGTGTTTGGCAGAGTTATTCAAATGATGGTGACTCTCTGGAGCAGAGGGAAATACTGCGTTCCTCTCCTAACCGACCTCATAGACACAGCGTGGGTTTCGTTCCTACAGCCTATAATGGAACCCTGCCTCCCAGTGAGTTACACCCGCCCAGGGTGCATTTCAGTGTACCTCTATCTACATGCTCTCTATCTACATTTGCTCTTTGGAGCACAGTTCGTCTTTATTCTGATCAAGGTGGCCTACAAAATTAATGTTTTAATTAATTTTATGGTGAAGTCAGTACTGAGTAATTGAATTGCTCATTTATGATAATCATGCTGAATATGTATGAACGGGCTTGTTGAACAAAACCTATTTATAATTTTCTTCTTTGAATCTTCATGCCGTCGCTTAGTATGAAAATGCAGGTCTCAACAATTTTATGCATTTATCTTTTTTCTGATTCTTTCTCTCAGCATAAGGTCATCCTTATTGTTGAGTCCTGAAACGTGTCAATTAGATCTTGTTTAATGCATTGACACACAGGACTGTCAGGACTGTAGACTTTTGTAGAAACAGGACAAACCACTGTGGGTGCTGCTTGATGCCCTTGTCATGTGACTATACAGTTCACATGGGGTTTGTGTGATAATGAGCTCTATTTTTACTTGATTTAAATGTTCAAGCTTTGGCCGGGATGGCAGCCTTCTGAGCTTCCCCGTCGTTGCTCATCTGTCGCCAAGAGCAGCTGGCTTGACTTAAAGGTGGAACTCAATTCTGAACACAAGCAAAAGCCAAAGCGAGGCATTTTATAACAATGTGTAATGGCTACACTTGGTGCCGCATGTAGTTGTTAGAGCATTAATGGCACAATTACCATGTTTTTTGCTATGGGAACTATTACATATTTTAGATTTATCTATTTATCTATTTAAAATTTTTTTTATTTTACTTAACAGGGACAGTGAACAGTCAATGACTGCCCCAGAATTAGCTATAACGCATGACATAGCTAAAACAATCATCAAAAATAACATTTATTATAATATTCCTCACCTAACAATTAAAAATGCATTCCAAATAATATAATACAAATACAAAAATACTTACAAAGAAGTTACATTATAATGAGTATTACATTTAAATTAAACATGAGAAGAAATAATAATAATAATAAAAGTACCAAAACTATATAACCAATTGCTAAGGCACAAGATGTTCAATGATCACATGTTTGACTCATATATTTAACCCTATTTTCAAATGTAACTTCAAATGTGCAAGAGTAAAACACTGGTATTAGTTGGTGTCTTGTTCCAGTTATTAACAGCTCTTACAGAAAAAGCTGAACAACCAAAGTCAGAAGCTCTAAAGTGAGGTTTGCAATTACCTCTAGAAGAAGCTTGTGTTTGTCTTGTGATCTCAGCACACAGAGATAAATTCTTTCAAGGATGGAACAATTATGTACATTAAACAACACTTGAAATATAACAAAATTATCAAAAGTAAGAAAATTTTACTTTTTGGTTATATAACAGTGAGTACATCTATTTGGTTTAAAGCATATATATATATACTGTGTAAAGGTCTGATAGTGGATTTTCCTGCTTGTGACCATGATGTAATGCAATAATAAAATTCAAGTAGAATGCAAAAACACTTTAGCAGCTTCTATTGAAAGTTGATTCTGTATAAATTGAAAATTCTTAGATTAAATGTCACTGCACAGACTATTTTTAACATGCTTTTCGAATATCAGGTGAGACTAAAATAACTCAAAGATATTGAACATTTTTCGCCATTAACTACGATATCTGGTTGGACCACTTCCTTCTTTTTAATTTTAAAATACATGCATGCAGTTTTCTGAACGTTTAATATTAAGCAGCACTGAGTAAGCCAGTCAGAAATGTTTTGACATTGCAAAAGATAATTTACATGCCACCTGTTCTTTCATTTTGGCATGTATATAAATCAAAGTATCATCTGCGTACATTTGAGTATGTACATCTGGACAGGCTTCTGGGAGATCAATCAGGTTCAAACTAAAAAGTAGGGATCCCAGGGTAGACCCCTGAGGAACCCCTGTGGAACAGTCTCTTTGGGAAGATTTATGTGTTTCAATCTGAGTGCACTGTTTCCTTGTAAAATAGGACTCAATCTATTTAATTGTATTAACTGAAAATTTTAAATATAATCATTTAGATAAAAGTATGTTATGGTTTAGTGTATCAAATGCCTTAATGTAGGCAAAACTGCTTTCAATCATGCTACACAAGTTATTGAAAGTAAAAATAATAGCATATTTTTCTTTAATTTAGGAGAAATATAAATTTTTGAAGTACAAACCAACATTTGGTCCACAATTAGCTATTCTACAGCATAATTTAGGCTAAGTTTGAAAACCCTAATTCTTATTAGCTTAGTTAAATGTATTTATTTTTGATGCTTTAATGTCAACATTTTCTGAAGGGTAAACACATTTCACTTGATCACAGTTTTGACTCTCGACTATAGTCTCTTGACTCAACCGTGTGAGGAGAGCAGTAGCCACCCAATAAAAAAAGGGCAGAAATGAAAGATCTGAGCTCACTGGGAAGTTGAAGGTTCTCATTTTCATTGGTTATGTGGTTGTGTTTATGCTTTAGACTCAGCACATCGAGGACTGGCCCCCTGCCCTGCGGTAACAGCCGTTATGAAGAACCCTGTTTACATGGTGCGCAGTCACAGAGTTCACACTAACAACTGCCCTTCCGTCACCAGCCAGATCAATCAGCAGCACACACACCCCAGGTACCACAGTTCCCACTGAGATAACCAACACACACATATATATACTGTACTTTCACTGAAGACTGTACCTCCATTAAATATGACAACTCTGTCAGAGTCACAGAGTGAACGTGATTTCACCAAGTACAGTAGATATTCCTGGATCAACATCCTTGGGCAACATTCCAATCAACCAATCAGATTAGAGGAATTGGTTTACAGTTAATGTTAAGTTTAGGCTTACAACAAGGGTTAGGGGCTTCTACACCATTCTTATTCACCTATTATTTCCCTCTGATTTTAGGGTTATAGTATGGGTAGGAATAGAGTCAAGACTTTTGTTTTTGGACAAAATGTTGTTCTAGGATCAACAAAAGATGTTGATCTAGGAACATGTCTTGCATGGCAAAATCTCAGCGACCCATCTCAATACAGGACAAGTGCATCCTAAATGCATGAGTTGCATGAAAATGCAAACTTATGTAATACTAAGTACAAATTAGCTGTTGTAGGTCAAAAACAGGATAATTATTTTCTTTCTCAGGGGAATAATTGTTCCCTCTCCCCATAATGAGTGTTTGCTGATCTGGCCTGCTCAGTTTTCTTCTCTCCATCTTAGTCCTCAGCATCAAGGGCATCTAAGTCTGGACCTGAGCCAGAAACGCACCGCAGAGTACTCTGAGTCGTCCCGTAGCAGCCGGGCCTCACACGGCACCAACTCCCTGCCGTCCAGCGCTAGACTCGGTCAGTCTCTGTCTTTAATAATATATGTCATCTGTTCCCCTCGCAACCTAAACCATTGATTTTAAATAGTGTGTGTTTATTTTGGTCTCCTCATCTTCTCCCTGTTGTATCCTTAAGGTTCAGCAAATAACTTGCAGTATCGCACTGAAAGGATAAAGATTCCCTCCACACCACGCTATCCTCGCTCCATACTTGGCTCAGACAGAGGTGAGTCTCCTCCCATGAATCCAGCATCTTTGAATTCATCTTGGCTACGTTCTGACTGCAGTTCTAGTATACTCCTTTCTACATACTGCACAGTATAGACTGTAGGCTTTATGCAGCGATAAATGTTTCATGTAGTATGGAATATTGTCACCTGACCTCTGTGTGCAAGTTTAATTATTTCTGAAATATTTTTGAAATAAATTAATTTAGCATTTTAATCAAATTTTTAATCCAGTGTTTTTCTTCCACACTGCAGTCAGGTGAAACTGTAAATAACCACCACTAGCAGCAATATGGTTCAGGAAAGGTAATTAAAATGTTAGACTAAGCTAAATCAAGTAAAACATGTCAAGTAGAGAACACTTTGCACAAACAAGCCTGACATTTGTGTACACTGAATTATTGGAAGCCTGAATAAATAACCGGAGGGAAAGAGTCTACACTTAACATAGTGAATATAACATTTTCTTTCTTTAACTAATGATGGATCATACACAGTTTAATGCCAGGTTCAGACTACACAATATTTGTGTCTGTTACGATATTCACTGTGTCAGATTATGCGATTTTGACTCCTAAATTCTTGTGTCGTCGACAAAAAACATGTCAGACTACATGTTGCTTCCCGACAAATGATCGCTTGCCGTCTTTAACAACTTGTGTGTGATGTCATCGAGAAGGCGGAACATACAACTGACAGGTGTTGTGAGCGTAAACAATGGCTGCCGAAGCGGCGTGTTTTGCACTGGATGTCTTGTCGTCAGAAAAGCCCCGGGTTGCTGGAGCGCCTCCGCTATCGTTCATCTTTATTCACTCTGTCGTGGTAGTCCCACGAGGAAACATCATAAAGGCAGAAGTACTGCCATAAGAACTGCTCCACGAATCATTTCCCCTGTATGTAAGTTTTTCATTTTATTAAAGCATAAAAATACCATAATATGCTTGCAGATATTTAGGAAACATGCTAAATTCACCTACTTGTTTCTCTGAAAACCAATGCTACAGCCCAGTTATTTTACTTTGAAATGTGCGTTCCGTGTCGGAATGTCTGTTTTTGTTTTGGTCTGTGCGAAACAGCACGCTGCCAGTTTACCCAATAATATTTCGACACCACAGGTTGCCAGTTTGCGGAAAACACAGCGTATTGCAGCAGCCATGGAAGCCAGCAAACAAACTGGGTCAGAGATCTCAGATTCTACCCGACCTAAGAAGCCTCGGCATACTTCTAAAAATCTCTATGAACGAGAGCATATTAAAACACGGATAAATCAACTTAGTGTATAAGTCTTCTCGCCTTCCATTGTCAATTGCGCTCGCTCCAGTTTGCGTGTTCTCAAGCTGGCAACCTGCGTGAGCGTCGAGTCTGAGGAGGAGGGGGCGGGGGAAACAGCAATCTCCAATATTTTGAATTTGGACTGCAGTACCTATTTCGACCACTAGCTGTCAATCTTACATACCGCACCTTTAAAGCTGTGTACGCAAGAGCTTCTGTGCTCCTATTGGTCAATGTCACGGAACCCGTTGTGGAAGACTGGAAAAAAATTTAACATGCTATTCTTTCTGTCGTGACGTCGTGAAGCATTGCAGATGCGGTGTCGGTTGTCGTCAACTATGACACTATACGAGATAAAACGATGCCCATTGTCGTCCTGACGCCAATCCCCACGAGACCCTACGTCAAACAGATTGTGCCAAAATCAGGCTAAAATTGTGTAATTGTCTGAACCGGGCATACATTTCCATTGGCTTCCAGGGTCAAATATAGATGAAGTAGTGGAAATTAATTGTCCTTTATCCCAAAGTTTCCTTTTGTACTAGGATAGAGCAATATATTGTACATTCATGGTATATTTGTGATAATTTTGTTGGCAATTTGAAATTGGCAAATATCGACACTGTGAAAATCTTGATTATTTTAATCAGGTGATTTTTATTTGGCCATTAAGCTGTAAAAAGTGTGCCATTTGACTAATTTCACAATCTTTTCTTGTTTCACGACTTCGTAGGGTCGGTAAGATTAATAAAAAAAATCAAACACAGAAAACACGGCAATATTGTAAAATATTATTACATCTCAAATAACTGTTTTCTATTTAAATATACTTTAAAATGTAATTTATTTTTGTGACACAAAGCTGAATTTTCATCATCACTACTCCAGTCTTCAGTGTCACATGATCCTTCAGAAATCTGCTTAAGAAACATTTCTATTATATTACATTACGTTACGTTACATTACATTATATTAGATTAGATTAATTATTTTATTTTATTAGCACAGTTGTGCTGCTTAAGAAACATTTCTTCTATTATCAGTGTTGAATACTGTTGTGCTGGGTAACATTTTTGTGGTATATTTTTTTGTAATTCTTTTTGATGAATAGAACGTTAAAAAGGAAAAGCATTTATTAAATGTATTTATAATAACATTATATTTACTGTATTAATAAAATAAAAAAAATGACCCCAAACTTTTGAAACTGTAGTGTCTGTGAGTAAATATTGCTGTTCATTACTGTGTATTGTTATATTGGTACATTAACTAAATTTATACTCTGTTTTAACGGCATTCAGCATTTTAAATCTAATACATAACATAAAGATATATTATGGCAAATTCATAAATTTAAAGATTTATATTGATTACTCCAAAGGTGTCAAATTTGTTTCCTGTAAATACGAGCTTTTGTCACTAAACACATGCTGACGGTTGTTTATCCATGTTGTTCATCAGGGTCCTTGTCTCATTCAGAATGCAGCAGTCCCAGTCTCATCACCCCACCCCTGTCTCCTCTCAATCTGGAGACGTCCTCATTCGCCTCCAGCCAGTCTCAGAGCTCCATCTCCACCCTGCCCAGGATCTCCGTCAGCCCTGTTCCCACGGGAGAGCGGAGAAAAGACAGGTACACTCCCGCTGCCTCTGTCCCTTCCTGCTGCGCACCCCACACCACCCAGCCCCTTCATCAGGTTGCCAAGCAACAGCTCGCTCTTATCTACGTACAGCAGCCCGGCGAGCTCAGAAGCCCTTTATCTGACTCGAATAATTGGTCTGTGCATGAATATGGAATAATGTATGTTGAAGGATCAGCCATTCATATCACCGTCGCTCACTGCATGAGAACTTATTTTAATCTGCACCATCATATAAAATTCAGATCAACTTTTAGTGGAGATTTGTAAACTAGGTCACTCATTCCAGTTGTTCCTATGCATTTATTATAATTCTTCTCTACATATTTGTCTTCCTCCAGAGTCCCTTGTGTGTGTCTCTCTCTCTTTCACAATCTGTTTTTCTCCTCTCTTCTTTGCTCCTCTGAATCTTTCAGATCTCTGTACCATAACAGATCCTTTCTGAGAATCCCTCTGGCTGCTAGGCCTAGGTTCTCCTCTCTCAGAAGCTTGAGGTTTGTTCCCTGCCAGTTACGCACAGGGAATGCCTGACAAACGTACTTGTTTGCTCCAAGTGGTTGGCTGTAGAAATCCTTGCTTCTCTGTATTGTGTTGGTATACAACCCAGGCTTTGTGTTAGTGGTGCTACGGATAATTAGATTTACCACACGGAAATACCAAATTACAGAAGTAAAATGAGTTGGAACGGCACTTTACATGACTCTGACCAATTAGTCAACTAGTTGCTCAAGCAACCCAAAGGCTGATTTTGAAAATGTGCAGTTTTGCGAGTCCCTATTTAGTAAGTTTTATTTAAATGGTTAGTTCACCCATAAATGATAATTCTGTCATTTACTCACCCTCATATCCAAACCAAATCTTTGAAACACTAATGGATTTTTGCACCTCTATTGAAAGTGCATGCATCCAAAACTTGAACGCTTCAGAAAGTTCATAAAGACATACAAATAAATCCATATAAATTGAGGGTTTTAATCCAAGTCTTCGATCAACGCACATACATGTGATTAAAATAAATAATCAGTTGATTATTTGAAAATAATCAAAAACTTTGATTAAACCGTTCGATTGATATTGATGACACTTGCGATTTCGGAACTTGAACGTTTTGGTTGAGTGAACTATCAATGCTGGGACTGAAATCTCTAATTTTTCATAAAAAATATTTTTCATCCGTGTTTCAAAGATGAACGAAAGTCAATTATGTTTTGAATGACATAAGGGTGAGTAAATGATGACAGCTTTTTCATGTCAACTATCCCTTTAATATAGAGATGCACCGATTGCAATTTTTCTTGGCTGATTCTGATTTCCGTTTTTTTTTTTTTTTTTTTTGGTATGTATGACCTGCTGATACCGATTTTTGCCGATTCCGATTTTCTTTCTAACAGCATATACAAACAAAAATCGACTTTTCTTCAGTGCAAAGTTTTATTTTCATAAAAAAACAGAAAAGTACAAATTCTATAATAAAATAAGAACAAATAAACAAATTGCAAACAACAGCACAATTACAGGAATATTAGATTGCTGTAACTTTAAAGGGATAGTTCACCCAAAAATGAAAATTAAATGAAAATTAATTAAATTAAAATTTATGGAAGTTATATTAAAAAATGTCCTGGCTCTTCCAAGCATTGTAATGGCAGGCATATATAGGTATATATAAATACACCTAGGATGGCTTGAGGGTGAGTAAATTATGGGGTAATTTTCATTTTTTTTTATGCATGGATCCAATATACTGTTACACAACATGCGTTATCTTTCTCAACTATTTAACATTCCTAAACTGACTTTGTTTAACTGAATACTCGCCAAGATGGGCATTTTGACAACATTTTGTATGTATTTGACCGTTTAAGCGCAGTAAGCCACTCATTTTGGTACTTACGACTCACAAGCTGTTTGAGAGGTGGCTTGTGCGCTCCACTTATATAGATCAGTGGGGTGAGCATGAAACCTGCGCGAATGACTAAAATTATGTGCAATACAAGCACTATTTAACTGGAGTGAATGAGAGTGAGTGAAAGGAGGTGGGTGGGTGTCACTTTGCTGTCGGAGAGAAGAGAGTGAGAACGTGCAGCTGACGTTATTGCCTGTGCCACTGGCTACAAAACGGACCGGCTTGGAAATCGGAAAGACGCGAGACTGATCGGCCGGCCGAAAATCGGTCGATCGGTGCATCTCTACTTTAATATGGAGGGGATCAAGTTTATTAATCTGTGTCAACACTTTCCTTAAAGTGGAGTTTAATTGGTGTTATTGGGTAATTTTACCTGCTGCTACTACTTTACTTTTTTGATTAACCTGCTCAGCAAGAGATTCCTCATGAATGTTAAATCTGTACACAGCAGATTTAGCTCTTTTTGGAGTAAATGTCTTCTTAAGTGCTTAAGGTTCTTGATTGGAGAGACATTCATGATTTGCATGTCAGTTTGGCTGCTCTCGTCCTGAAAAGATCCAGATTTTATCAATCATAAATGCTAAAGGTAGTTTAAAGCTGCTGTAAGGAATTATTACCATGCGTGAAATGACAGGTATGTCTGAAATAAGTGTCTTGACAAATCCAACCTGGCTATGATGATAGCAAGAAGGCTGTCATCATTTACAACAGATTCAATAATTTCTTTACTCAGGGATACAGAGGTCTGTTTTGAAATTTTGTGTACTTGTCAGTGAAACGTTGGTGTTTTGTCTGGACTCGGAGCTGTAGCATTAAAGCATGCTTTTATTTGTTTGGGCAGTAAATAAGTCTTTTGTACAGGCGTATTTAAATATTTAGGTTAGAAGAATAAATGTACAACCTTCTGGATCTTTTATTGAAGTCCTGTATGCACACTCCCTCGGCTTCCTATCCTGTTTTTGTGCCTGTGTGGCAGTTAGTCCTCCAAAGTACCCGTTCAGTAAATGTCTCTTGCTCTACATCCACCTGCATGGTTCTCCTCTGTCGCAGTATTTCAGCATCTACCCTGGCTAAGACCTGCAGACCAGATTCTGTCTCAGCTGTTGATTATCTCTGATCTTGAAATTCACACACTTTTATCGCTCTGGCAGGCCGTACTTGGAGGAGCCACGGAATGTCATCGTGCACAAAGGGGCGGAGCCTCTTGGCATCTCCATCGTGAGTGGAGAGAATGGTGGAATCTTTGTCTCCAAGGTGACTGGGGGCAGCATCGCACACCAGGCTGGACTGGAGTATGGGGACCAGCTACTGGAGGTTAGTATTACATCAATACTGTACATCCATAACCCAGATGGGCTTTAAGAGTAAAGAATAAAGAAATTGGAAGGTTTGCCAATGACTAAAGTTTTTTTTTTTTTTTTTTAGGACAAATGTAAATTCATGGCCATTTTTATTTAAATATAGCCCAATTAGAGAATTCCACATATTTGAGTAGTGTTTCTGTTCACATAATTTCAGTCACACCCTAGTACATAGTACATGTTTTACATGTTTTTATTTTATGCCTTTTTATTTTATGCCATTTTATTATATGCAGTTTTGTTTTGTGCAATTTTATGCACTTTTTATTTTATGCAATATTATGCAGTTACTTTAGCCATTTTATCTTTTTAATTTTATGCAGTTTTATTTTAAGAAATGTAATTTAACATTGTTTCTATTTCACGTCATATTTTTTGCTATTTTATTTTATTGTTTTATGCAATTTTATCGGAATGCAGTTTTATTTTATGCAATTTTATGTGCTTTTTAATTTATGCAATATTTATGCATTTTATCTATGTAATTTTATGCAGTTTTAATTACTTAATTTAAAGAAATGTAATTACTTTTATTTTTATTTTTTTTTGTTGTATGTTTTAAGTTGTTTTGTTGTATGTATTTTTTTGTTTTGTTGTAATTTTACTTACTTTTGAAAAAAATTTCCTTTTTTTTTTCTTCTTTTGAGATTGTGTAGCTCATTCATTTTTGTTTCTTTCCCTCAGTATAATGGGATAAATCTGCGCAATGCCACTGAGCAGCAAGCCCGGCTCATCATTGGCCAGCAGTGTGACACCATCACGATCATGGCCCAGTACAACCCACACATGTATCAGCTCGGCAACCACTCTCGCTCCAGGTACAGCCCTTTTCCCATTCATTTTTTGCTCAGGTAAATGCAGATTTGATCGCAAAGCAGGTGTGGTTTATTTTTGGCTATGTTGTTCCGTAGTTCCCGCTTGGAGCCAGTGAGCACTCAGTCCACACCGCAGGGCAGTGGAGCCGCCACCCCAGATAACCACTCCACCATAGACACCCTGAGTGAACAGGATGAAGGCACGCTCACCCCATCCTCCAAACAGACGACACCCACCACCAGTCCCAACAGCTTCATCAGGTACTGCACAAATGAATACACAGATCTTGCTGTCGAAATAAATGTTGTTCTTTTGAACTTTCTATTTACAAAGTATCCAGAAAAAAAATGTATCATGGTTTCCACAAAAATGTTCACAGCACAACTGTTTTCAAAATTGATAATAATAAAAAAAATCAACATATCTTCTTAAAAAGGAAGCATAAATATGGAGCTTACCTTTCAGGGTTACACAACATGAAATCCACTGACTTTGGGTGACCAGTCTGATTCTGTATCTCTCTTGAATGTTAGAATTTCTTCTGGGAGTTCCAAGAAAGTTCCGGAGCCTCGCTTGGTAACAGTTAGGAAGACTCAGGTGGAGCTGGGCGTTCAGCTGTGCGGAGGAAACCTGCGGGGGATCTTTGTGGAGAGGCTGGAGGAGGACAGTCCTGCCAGAGGAGCAGATGGTCTCGTGCCTGGGGACATGATACTTGAGGTAAATGGAGCAACTTCTCTGTCTGTGTAATGCTTTTTAGGGACTACTGTGAACAGAAATAGTGAGACAGCAGTTCTTTGTAAGACAAATAAGATTTTTTTTGTACTTCCTTTGAGTTTTTTTTTTGGAAGTGATAGATGCTTTATGAATGGACTAATACACTTTTAGCAACAGCCCTGTTGGCTGCTGTTACAATCAAGAGTCAAGACGAATTGGTTCCCGGAGTCATCTTAGCATTGGCACTGGTGCAGTTAGACTTTTAACTTAAGTTGAACATATATCATTATGAACTATAAACCATATAGTGCTGCAGTGATAATATATTTCACCCTGGTTCGCTCAACAAAAAGCCAATAGGAATTTTCCATTGGCTTTTGAAAAATAAGCTCTTTGACCAACAAAAGTTTATGAATCTTACACGTTTTGTTTATCAAGATAACTTTATGCTTCTGACAACTCTTTCAGTCTTTATTTAAATTCTACAAGTTGGAAGGTTTGAATATTTAGTGAGAGCGTGAGTATGGTGACAGTATAGTGTATAGAGTATAGTGGATGTGACAGACCAACATCAGTGTCAGGCCGTTGTTGAGCGTCTGTCAGCTCAGTTTTTGCGGCGTGTTCTTCACCGTCAGCGCAAGTCGAACCCTGTCGGCGAGTGTTTGGCTAATTGAGCATGTTGAATCGGCATCAGTTAGAGAGAGAGAACTCTGATTGGATGTTCAGTTCAGTGATGCAAGCAAGCTAACAATGAAGTCAGAGGGCATACAGAGAAGGCTGTTCTAATGTTGTCATCTTACCTGAGCATTTCAATACGTGAATATTTTCATAACAACATGGCCATCTGGAATGAAGAATGTGATCACCCTGATTCACATTTAAAATGGTAAGCAAGCACTTTTACGGTCCGCAGTCCTAGTTTCGTTTTTACTTTTTTGAATGAAGAATATAGACTACTGCCACCTGCTGATGTAGACAGTTATAATTGGCTGTAGTCTTTGCGGTGTGTTCAAGAGCAGTGTTTTAGCCTAAATGCACGCGAGCTGAGGTTTGGTCTGTCACGGCCTTAAAAGCAGACTAGCGAGTAGTTTTCCTGTTTGGCGTGATATGTAATGTTCCTGACAGCCTCTGTAGTCCCATTTACCCATGCTTTAGCAACCGCTAATTCGTGTTTGGCATTCCAGCCTCATCCACTGACTATATTGTTTTCCTCCAATTCAGATGTCAGGATGATGCATTCCTAACTATTGTTTTTATTGATCACTTCTTTGCTTTCTCATATATGGTGTGAAATTGGTAATATCCCATTCTTGGCATGGACATATTCAGACCTGTGTCAGCCACATTATTACACACTTAATTGCTTCACTAAGACAAAGCGAAGAAGTCATCTTGTTTCTCTACATGTTATATTAGTTCTGAAATGGAAATCGACCAGGAACCCTTAAAAGTGATGCATGAATTTATTTATTTATTTTTATTTATTTATTTATTTTTTTACCTTTGTTAAAATAATTTAGTACAGTATAATTCATGCACAGTGGCCATAGAAGTTCTAAACTTCAAGAAGTTGGCAAAGAAATTTTTGACAAGCGATTGACATTTTTTTTTACATTTTTTTTCTATCATTCTTTGTTCATCCAGTATGGCTCAGTTAATATGAAGAATAAGACAGTGGAAGAGACGTACCTGGAAATGCTGAAGCCTGTGGAAACAGTGACTTTCAGAGTCCAGCATCGTCTGGATGAGTTCAACCAGGTGAAAGACACTCCTGGAGATGGATTCTATATCAGGTAAAAAGAAAAAGTTTAAAATATCAGTTCAAAAATAAGAGCTCCAACACGTTCATTGTGCAAATTGAACAGAAAAAAGTCAGTAAATTGACACGCACCTGAACTTTAAAGGGGTCATCGGATGCAAAATTCACTTTTATATGGTGTTTGCGTATAAATGTGTCTTTGCAGTGTGTGGAAACAACCACCCTACAATGATAAAAATCCATTCACTCCTTTTTTTTAATCCTCAAAAAGCCTAAAGACTCTCAATAATAAAATTTCATAAGTATGCTATAGTAGGAAAAATTACAATACTTTTGTCCTAATTTCTACACTTGCAAGAGATATACCCTTGACCTTTTATTTTGACTGAAACTGCAGTTGAGCTTTTATTTTGGCAGAAAACCACTGTTTCTGTGAAAACAGGTTTACAAACGCGTCTCATTACAAATCTAATGAAATGCTGCAATCATCTTCCTACAAAAATGTTGGAAATTATGCAAATGTGAAAATAATACGCAACTGGTGCCCGCTACGTTCCCAAATGCATGCACATTCAGAGATGGAGTTTATTACATTCACTGTGAACTGAGCCGTTCTGAGACACGGAAAACACCGGATCACGAGCTGATCGTGTGATCAATACGATCAGTGCACACTTTGCTTTGAAACACACAGCGCAGACAGACTATATATTTATTAAATTAAATCACAGTCTTTTGCGATTTGATTAGGGCACAAAGCCATATCTCGCTTTCAGTTTTAGTTCGTTTGACAGATACTTTGCCAAAGCAATAGCGCAAAACAGCAATAGAGACCTTTTATGTTATGAAAAGTATTTTTGGTTCATTGTGAAACTGTGGCGGCACAGATTAGACTATGGTGAGCCGCCAGAGTCTAGGTGATTAATGGGAAACGCTGAGGTACAGCATGATCTCAACAGTCTAACACAACAGTCTGCACATCTGCCATTGACATACATCACCATACATGGCCACTTGCTATATCCCTATAACCAAATGCCAGTATTTGTGCCTTGTGCATGCTGCTCTAAATATAGATATGTGAAAAAACTGCAGCAACGGGAATCTTTTAATCTCTTTAATTATGTTTAAGATGGAGGGTGAGATATTGTATCTGGCGGTGAAGATTATATCACCAAATCTCAATAATTTGTGTTCTATAATAGTAGCCGTGGTAATTAGACGGTTCGAGACAGAGATGCATTGTGTCTGCGCGGTGGAAAAAGAATAATGGAAGAGGGCTGTTCGGAAATAGCCGTGTTTGTCTTTGCAAATGAAATTCTGGGGCCTGCAGCTGTTGCAGGCGCTTTTTATGCCTGTGCTCCCATGATGTCATACGCAGTAAATAATCTCTGTCGATCCGCATGTCATGAATGAACCGGGATGAGGAGTTATGGGTGGGCGCTAAAAGCCGCCTCGTGCTACTCCCAGGAATGAAGGATCGGTTCTGTCCCGGCCTCTTCCTGAATTTTTCATTCGTTCTTTCCTTCCTTTATTTTTCTTTGTCTCCTGCACTCTTTTCATTTGTCTCGTATTACCTCTTTCTTGCAGATGCCGCACCGCAGTCTTTGCCTCATGTATAATGCTGTCACTTGTTGAATTATTCATTTCCTCTTTCTCTTGCAGAGCACTTTATGACAGAGTGGCTGAGACTGAGCTCGACCTCTCCTTTAAGAAAGATGACATCCTCTATGTGGATGACACACTACCAAATGGCAACTTCGGCACCTGGATGGCCTGGCAACTTGATGAAAATGCACAAAAAATTCAAAGAGGGCAGATCCCTAGCAAATATATGTGAGTCCCATCCTTAGACTCAATCAGATGATAATGATATTCTTCATTGATGAATTATATTGATCAAAAGTGACAGTAAAGACATGAAAAAATTAAAGTAATGAAAAAAACCAACACTTTCCATGCTTCATTTAGCAGCCCAAAAAATTATTTTAATGAATTATGAAATTATTATTTTAATTAAGTTATTTCAATTAATTCAACTAATAATAATAACAGGAATAAATGATTCATGAGCACCATATCAGCTCATGGGACACTGAAGACTGGAGTAATGATGCTGGAAATTCAGCTTTACCAAAATTTACCTGAAATTCAGCTTTAAATTATTTTGTATATTAAAATAGAAATAAAAGTTATTTTGGTAACACTTTACTTAAAGCCTTTATGTATAATGCATTATTAAGGTATTCATAATGTATGTAATGCATTTAAATATTTTCATAAATAATTTGTAATCAAAGTTGAAATGCATTGTAATATTTGCAGATTTCTTGTTACATCTGAAATTGGTTTTGTCATGTGTTTTAATACATTATACTTTCCAAAGGCATAACATAGGTATTATAATGTATAAATGGTTACAATTATTCATGAGAAAATACAATGCATTATAAGGTGCATTACAAGGCGTAATTAAAGCATTAAAAATAAAATTAAAAATACTTTTATAATGCATTTATACAAAAAGGCTTCAAGTAAAGTGTTATGATATGTATGTATATGCCAATTGGCCATTTTAAGATTATTTTAAGATATTTACATTTAGTTTTTAAATATATTATTTTAGATTTTTTTATGCTATTATATCATATAATTTATTATATACTTTTATATTTTATTTTTCTGCATGGATATTATAATAATTGGTGGTAATGTTTTAATGTTAGTGTTTAATTTCAGCAATTTTGTGTACATATAATTACACAAAATAATGTACATAAAAATTGTGTATATATAATTCACAGTCATTAAAATGTATTATGTATAAATCTGTATCAGCCTGTCAGCCACTTAAAAGCTCTCTAGATATTTACATTGATTTTTGATTTTATTCAACCTCTAGTTAAAAACAACTTAATGCAACTGAATCCTGAGAATAGTGCATAAGCTTACTGCAGACATACAAATGTGTGTATACATAGTTTTTATATGAACACGTCTGTCCCAGGTGACAATATGAAAACATACAGAAGACTGCAGAAAGGCAGTTGTGAAACCTGAACTTCTGTTCTGGTGCAGGATGGATCAGGAGTTCTACCGCAGACACAGTATGACTGAACTGAAGGACGAGACGGGCTCCAGTAAGACCCTCTCCGCCGCCGCGCGTAGATCCTTCTTCCGCAGGAAACAGAAGCACAAACGCAGCAGCTCCAAAGATGGGAAAGACGTGGTAGCCTTGGACGCGATCAGCACAGACTCTATTCCATTTTTAGATGGTAAGACTTTTCAGTATCCCATAATGCAGTGCTGCAGAAATGAGCATTTTGATGAGACTGATGTTGATTCTGTTTTGTTTTTTTGGGGTGTGCTTAGACTGTGTGAGCCTGGCCTATCAGAGAGTGCAGAAGATTGACTGCACATCTCCCAGACCAGTGCTGATCCTTGGCCCGCTGGTGGATCCAGTTAAAGACATGCTGGTCAAGGAATCTCCAGGGAAATTCAGCAGATGTGTGCTTGGTACATGACTACTAGATTTTAACTGCAGTGTGATTGCTGTTAAGAATGATCTTTGTCATTCTATAATACGGTTAAATGTCAATACATTTATGGTATTGAGATTCATCAGTACTGGTTGTCAGTAATACCACCCTTAGAATACACATATGATCATAAGATTTTTCAGAGAATGAGAGCAAATAACTGGAGCTGTTTCAGGCATTTTAGTTGATCAAATGTTTGCTGCTGTTTGTTATAACTTCAAAGATAAACTGTACATCAACTCTCCAAGCAAATTTTCTAATTTCCTTAAGCAAAAATGTATATGAGATTTTTGTCTGTTATCATTTATAAACAGCACTATCAAATGCTCTAATGGTAATTATGGCAAAAGTACCTGTATTATTTCAGATAGTTTAATTGAATAGTTACTTGGTAAAAACATTTGGAGTAATGTTCACTTAATTGAAAAATATTTAAAGGGTCAGTTCACCCAAAAATGAAAATTCTGTCATTAATTACTCGCCCTCATGTCGTTCCAAACCTGTAAAGGCCTGTTCACACCAAGGACGATAACTATAAATGTAACGATAAAGATATAGTTCGCTATTCTTTAATATTGAGAACGATATTTAGAAGTTCACACCACAGCTATAATGATAACGATATAAACAATATCGTTGGAATCACTTTCAGAACGTTTTTATCCAGGTGATGAACGATAAAAACATTGTCAGCCAATCAGAATCAAACCTCACTGGTTCTTGAGGAAGCTCAGACATGCTGCGTAACACGAGAATGAACCTCATTGGTTTTTGAGGAAGCTCCGACGTGCTGCGTAACACGAGAATGAACCTCATTGGTTCTTGAGGAAGCTCCGACGTGCTGCGTAACACGAGAATGAACCTCATTGGTTCTTGAGGAAGCTCAGACATGCTGCGTAACACGAGAATGAACCTCATTGGTTCTTGAGGAAGCTCAGACGTGCTGCGTAACACGAGAATAAACCTCATTGGTTCTTGAGGAAGCTCAGACATGCTGTGTAACACGAGAATGAACCTCATTGGTTCTTGAGGAAGCTCAGACATGCTGCGTAACACGAGAATGAACCTCATTGGTTCTTGAGGAAGCTCAGACATGCTGCGTAACACGAGAATGAACCTCATTGGTTTTTGAGGAAGCTCAGACGTGCTGCGTAACACAAGAATGAACCTCATTGGTTCTTGAAGCTCAGACGTGCTGCGTAACACGAGAATGAACCTCATTGGTTTTTGAGGAAGCTCAGACGTGCTGCGTAACACGAGAATGAACCTCATTGGTTCTTGAGGAAGCTCAAACGTGCTGCGTAACACGAGAATGAACCTCATTGGTTCTTGAGGAAGCTCAGACGTGCTGCGTAACACGAGAATGAACCTCATTGGTTTTTGAGGAAGCTCAGACGTGCTGCGTAACACAAGAATGAACCTCATTGGTTTTTGAGGAAGCTCAGACGTGCTGCGTAACACGAGAATGAACCTCATTGGTTTTTGAGGAAGCTCAGACGTGCTGCGTAACACAAGAATGAACCTCATTGGTTTTTGAGGAAGCTCAGACGTGCTGCGTAACACGAGAATGAACCTCATTGGTTTTTGAGGAAGCTCCGACGTGCTGGGTAACACAAATTAACCTCACTGGTTCTTGATGAAGCTCAGACGTGCTGCGTAACACAAGAATGAACCTCATTGGTTCTTGAGGAAGCTCAGACATGCTGCGTAACACGAGAATGAACCTCATTGGTTCTTGAGGAAGCTCAGACATGCTGCGTAACACAAGAATGAACCTCACTGGTTCTTGAGGAAGCTCAGATGTGCTGCGTAACACGAGAATGAACCTCATTGGTTCTTGAGGAAGCTCGTGCTGGGTAACAAGGCTGAAAGGTCTCAAATTTAATCAAAAATATTTTAATTTGTGTTCTGAAGATGAATGAAAGTCTTACGGTTTTGGAACGGCATCTGGGTGAGTAATTAATGGCAGAATTTTCATTTTTTTGGTGAACTATCCCTTTAAGAGTAAAATCCATTGTTTTGATTAAATTTGTTAATATTTGTGTTAATATTGAACTATATAAAGGAGTATATTCAGTTGCATATATGTTTTTGCTGTTGTTTTGAAACTGATATCTAGATTACTAGTATTACTATCTAATAGTTTTGGCATCATGAAAACTGGTAGTATTAATGGAGTATACTGTCAGTGTCAGTAATGGATAAACGTCATTGGTTCAGCCTTAATCATGCTGTTGAATATGAGTGAGCTGACCTTTTGTTTGTTCTGCTCATCCAGAGGTGATGAAGGCTTCTCAGCAGGCCATCGAGCGCGGGGTGAAAGACTTTCTTTTCATCGACTACAAACGGAGGAGTGGCCATTTTGATGTGACAACTGTTGCCTCGATCAAGGAGATCACAGACAAGGTTTGTCCACATTTCTGCTGACTACATCTCAGTCAATTTTTTTGTGATGTTAAATTGAAATAGTACCACGATCTGATAAATGAGTAGATTAATCTCAAGAGATGAGGTTCATGTTACTTGGTTGTGTTTGCAGGATTGCTGTCAATGACTGTAAGCTTGTTTCTCTGTTTGCAGTCGCTCATGCTGTATGTGTGTAACATGACTCAGACCTGTTCTGTGCTGTGTCGTTCTCTCTCGTAGGACTGTCACTGTTTGCTTGACATTGCACCTCACGCTATCGAACGGCTTCACAGCGTTCACATTTACCCAATCGTCATTTTCATTCGCTACAAAAATGCAAAGCAGATAAAGTAAGTGTCCACATTCCTCTTCACACGTACTTCTCGAAATAAATGCAATGGGTACGAATATTTCAGCGAGTTAAAGAGCCAGCTAAGCTCTTGGGTGTCCTTGCAGACCCTTCCAAAAACACACACTCTCTGCTGAAGGCACTCCTGGTACATTTTTACGCCAAGAAGTTCCTGTGCGCTCCCTCAGGGCCCCGGAGACATTTGGGAAATGGAAAGCAGTTTTACTGTGTAGGCTGCATTTGACTTGGAAGAACTGCTGTTAAATGGATGAATATCTTGGCTCACTTGTGACCATAACCCTAAACAGATATAGGACAAGATATATGACAGCGTAGGCAGCTGCTTCACTCTTTCTGTCTGTGTCTCTCTCCTTCGCTTATGCTCAAGGTTGTCCGCTGAAGAGCGCTTTGTGAGATCCCCGGCCCGGGCAAAATTAAAGCCAAGTCTTAATATGCATATCACGGGTTCGCAGCATACTGTACTGATAGCTCTCTAGGGGTGTGAGACTTAAAAGAACAATAAATCCCTGCTCTATTCTCCTGATAGTGCTGCATAACTGTGCCTTTAGGTCTTTTCAGCGCTTCCGTGCAGAGTTGTCAGAGCGCTAATGGTGCAAAGTCGTCCCAACAGAGGTCTTTAAATGGGTGATTTCCCAGAAGGATTAGAAAAGCAAGCCTGCACTCGAACACTATGGGGATTAATGCAGGTCGTCTTTGACCTGCTGACTAGCACCTACTTAATATAAAAGCAACCCGAGTTAATCAGTCCTGCACTTATTAACACTCAGGATCATGACATCACGTCATGTACAATGACTTAATAGGCTCTTGCATTTCTTGAAACTCAGAGGCTTTCTATGAAAACTCACAGCAAGGCTGGGTGGTATATTAAATATTCATGATATGTTTGCCATGATTCTGTGCCAGTATGAAAGGAAAAATTAAATATTAATGTGGTTTTAATAAAATTTCTGAAGTCTAAGTTTTTTATATTTTTATATATATATATATATATATCCCCCCGTTAACTTTTCAAATCAATTTTCAAATGTTCATTCAAATTTTCAAAATCAAATATTCAAAATTCTCCTTCTTTCTCTCTCTCTCTCTCTCTCTCTCTCTCTCTCTCTCTCCTCTTTCTCTCGCTCTCTCTTTCTTTCTTTCTTTCTCTCTCTCTCTCTCTCTCTCTCTCTCTCTCTCTTTCTCTCTCTCTCTTTCTCCTCTTTCTCTCGCTCTCTTTCTCCTCTTTCTCTCGCTCTCTCTTTCTTTCTCTCTCTCTCTCCCTCCCTCTCTCTCTCTCTCTCTCTCTCTCTCCCCCTCTCTCTCTCTCTCTCTCTCTCTCTCTCTCTCTCTCTCTCTTTCTCTCGCTCTTTCTTTCTCTCTCTCTCTCTCTCTCTCTCTCTCTTTCTCTCTCTCTCTCTCTCTCTCTCTCTCTCTCTCTCTCTCGCTCTCTTTCTTTCTTTCTCTCTCTCTCTCTCTCTCTCTCTCTCTCTCTCTCTCTCTCTCTCTCTCTCTCTCTCTCTCTCTCTCTCTCTCTATATATATATATATATTAAAGACTTTGTAAGCATATTGGGTAGTTGTGCTTGGAGTCAATTGTTTTATTTGTGATAACACAATGAAACATGCTAAATTGTGCAGACATAATTTTTGGCCAAGCTGTCATACGAAGAAATTGTGAATGCATGCAAAAAAAGAGAGAACCAGCTAATTATGTTGTATTCTATGCTCTTCCATGTGAGATTTTTGTTTTTATATACACTTTTTGCATAGTAAAATAAAAAATGCCTGTTTTTGCCAAATAATTTTGTCAGATAAATACCTTAACCAAGTTTAGTGTTTTGTTCTTCCCTCATATTTAAAATATTTCTAAATAAGTCTACCTAATTTTCTCATTTTCATCTGTATCAAATTTCCCCTCCGGACATCACTTTTGGCCACTACTGTATATATACATGCATATATTATATTAATGTATACATATTGTGATTTTTACTAGATAACTATATAATTATTATTATTTTTTTTTTTAAGCTAACACACTCTCACAGACTTACACATCACATGCATAGTCTTTTTTTAACTAGATGACTATTTTATTTTGATTTGTTTTACTTCACCTATATCGCCCATCCCTAACACACACTCACACAGACGACACCTGTCACAGCAGTGTGTGTACATAGATGTTTGGTGTTTAGTTGTTTTGCCCTGCAGGAATCTACTTCTCAAGGGAGCTGCACACTTTTGCTGAGTTTTAGTGTAAAGAACTGATGTCTTCATTTTACACGTTTTATTATTATGTACAATCACCCGTCCAAAATGTTGCTGCTTAAACCACGTTTGTCTCAAAAGAACAATGTCATTGTGCCAGTTTAATCTTGTAATGTCATTATGTGTGAAGTGTGAATGACTGTTTCTGTTTCCCTCTGTAGAGAGCAGAAAGATCCGGTTTATCTCCGGGATAAAGTCTCTCAAAAACATTCCAAGGAGCAGTTTGAGATTGCACAGAAGATAGAGCAGGAGTATAGCAAATTTTTCACAGGTTTGTGTTTTTTATTTTTTATTTTTTATTTTTTTACTATAAAAAAATGTATTTTTTTTTTTTTTTTTTTTTATTACATTATATTAGTAATATTATCAAATTTGGTTAATGTAATTTTATATAATGAACAATTCATTCTACTATTTTAATGTGTTAAATTGCAAGTATTTTATTCACCACTATGGTTTTTTTTTTTTTTAATTAGAAGAAAGGAAAAACAATCTGCATATACACTATTGGTTCAAAAGTTTGGGTCAGTAAGATTTTTTTGGAAAATTGTACATTTTATTTAGAAAAAAGCAGCACAACTGTGCTAATAATGACATAAGAAATGTTTCTTAAGCAGCAAATCATCATATTAGAATGATTTCTGAAGGATCATGTGATACTGAAGACTGGAGTAATGATGCTGAAAATTGAGCTTTGCATAACAGGAATAAATTACATTTTAATATATATTCAAATAGAAAAAAAAATTCAAATAGAAAAAATTGTTTTACTGTACTTTTGATTGTGGAAAAAATACCCTTGGTAAGCATAAGAGACTTTTTGGTAGCACTTTTACAGTCATGTTCCCAGTGTACATACTATGTATTTATTATAGTAATTGCAATAACTGGGTAAAAACTAGGTACTAACCCTGAACATACCCCTCAACCTAAACTTAAAGGGTTAGTTCACCCAAAAATGAAAATTCCGTCATTAATTACTCACCCTCATGTGGTTCCAAACCTGTAAGACCTTCGTTCATCTTCTGAACACAAATGAAGATATTTTTGATGAAATCCGAGAGCTTTCTGACCCCTCCATAGACAGCAATTTATTTAACACTTTCAAGGTCCAGAAAGACATTAAAGACATCGTTAAAATCGTCCATATGACTCCAGTGGTTCAACCTTAATTTTATAAAGTGATGAGAATACTTTTTGTGCGCAAAAAAGCTAAAAAAAATTACGACTTTATTCAACAATTTCTTCTAGCCTGCGTCAGACTCTTACGCTGTTGACGTAGTGTAAGCAGTGCAGCACTTCCAGAATGCCGGCTTACCATTGGCCGACGCTGTTCACGTACGCATGCGCACAAGTCGTTCTGCTGTAGAACTGTTTACACTACGTCAACAGCGTAAGAGTCTGACACAGGCTAGAAGAAATTGTTGAATAAAGTCGTTATTTTTTTTGTTTTTTTTGCGTACAAAAAGTATTCTCGTCGCTTCATAAAATTAAGGTTGAACCACTGGAGTCACATGGACTTTTTTAACGATGTCTTTACTGTCTTTCTGGGCCTTGAAAGTGTTAATTAAATTGCTGTCTATGGAGGGGTCAGAGAGCTCTCGGATTTCATCAAAAAGATCTTCATTTGTGTTCTGAAGATGAACGAAGGGCTTACAGGTTTGGAACGACATGAGGGTGAGTAAATGATGACAGAATTTTCATTTTTGGGTGAACTAACCCTTTAACCCATGTTAGTTACCTTATATTACCCAAGTGCACGTACTGTAAAATAAAGTGCAACTGACTTTTTTTTTTTTTCCAAAAACATAAAAAAATGTTTTTTACCAACCCCAAACTTTTGAATGACAGTGTAGTTTTGTGAAAAATTTAATTTTGTTATTCTCAGTTGTGCTCTGAACTTAATTTGCTTTAGTATAAGGACAATACAAAGGCCAGTTCATTAATTTCAGAAACATGTTGTCTTTATAATATTACACAGTATTTTTCTCACAAGCATAAAATGGGTTTTACATCACCTTTTTATTTTAGGGATGGGGTCCCATACTTTCAGCTGAGTTTTTTTTATATATAGTTTTGATGACTTGTCTATTATTCTAAAATGTGGAGAACATTAATAATCGCTAATGATTAGGTATGTCCAAATATTTGACTAGTAGTGTGTAAAATACAAAAACAGTGATTCGTGTTTTTTATTTATTTATTTTTTTTGTTTCCTGACAGGTATCGTTCAAGGAGGCACCTTCCCTTACATTTGCACTCAGATCGTGACTATTGTGGATCAGGAACAGAGCAAAGTTCTGTGGACGCCGCTGGGCTCTCCGTAGGGCTCTGACACTTACAAACACTAGACTTTATACACAACACACTCAAAGGTACACTAACGTTACGAGCAACATGTTAAAATAGTGATTTTTTTTTTTATTTTTTTTGTCAATATTATTATGTTATTAATTGTAACTCTTATTTGTATATGTATGTGTGTGTGTGTGTGTGTGTCTGTATGTGTGCGCGTGTGTGTGTGTGTGCAGAAGCAGGATGATAGCACTGAAGTATTTGTTCATTTCCTTTGGTCTTCCTGACGGACATGTAAAGTTTTAGCAATGCTGCATTTTAAGACACTCGTTTACAGAGCAATCAGTTGGTGAACTGTCCAGGGCCGCCCGTACGCAGCCCTGTACCAAAACGTATGCGTGACACCCTCCCACGTCCCACATATCAGCTCAAGGACTGAATCCTCGTCTTGTGCTTTAAGAGTCATTTGTGGCCAAGTTTGTTGTGTAGATGTCAGTGAGCGTTGCTTTGAATCGTAGTGCTTATCTATCAAGCTGAGACAGACAGCAGCTAAGCGGTTTCTACGGGCCAAATGGAAGTGCCTTCGGAGATCTACTGAGCGTATGACAATGGCATGAGGTGAAAGCCTGGTATTTAAACAGTAAAACTTCTCAGATTGCACTCCAGGGCTAGACAGACCACTGTGTACTATGAGATCTCGGAGCATTCTCATAGCAGAGCTTATATTTAAAGAGAATATCCCACGTAACACTTGTACACGTATGCGTATGTATGCAATTTCATCAAAATATATAGAAATATATTTACTGTATTTTTACTAGGCTATAGGCCTAGGGGAGTGTGACGGAGCGGTCACGTCTTAGCAAATATTAGCATGTTCGAGCGCGTGCGAGAGAGCGAATGCACATGTTTCTGTTTGCGTATGTTTGTCAGTCACTTTTATATGTACTACACACTAAAAAAGCGTCACAGAAAGAAAAGTTGCAGGATAAACCTGAAATGGTTTTCTTAAATCTGTTTAAATGTTAGTGGCTTTTCATTGCTATTTAAATCTTTTTTTTTATTTTTTATTCAAGAGGCATGTTATGTCTCATGCAGACCAGTAGCCCCATTAATGTTGTGCCAAAAACATGTCATTTACTTTCGTTTTTCTGTTTTGCACTTCCAATGTTCTGAACCCTAAACAAATGACTGTTCGTAGGTTTCCAGTAGAATGGAAATAGGTACTATAATTTTTACTGTAAAATAATATTCATGTGTATCACTCCTGTTCCATACATTTCATGAACTGCCTTTTTTTTAAAGAAAAAGAGAAACGCTACATAAAAAGGGATTTCTTATTGCACATTTTTTTTCACACAGCAAGATATCAGTCCATTGGGTTGAAATTAGGCATTTTGTCAAAGTGAATCTAACGTCTAACTATTTTTCTGAATAGCTAGCGTATGGTTTTACATGAGGGATTCATCACCACAGAGTATTTCCAACGATTAGAACACAGGTACTGTTTCCATTGGGATTTCTTTTATTCTAAAAGAATGTGATTTGTATGAAAACGTCATTAATGCGAGAATAAAAGTTGTTTTCTGTACCACACAATGTCATTAAATGAATCAAGATGGTGTGTGTTTGATTGGGCGTTCATCTGGCTGCGGGCTGAGATCTCCATCATTTTAAGGGTGTTATTCAGCTGCTTCTACAGCAGATTGACGTGTGCTGTAATCGAGTGTGGAGCTGTCTTATTTGTTGCGCCTCCTTGAAGCTGATGCACCGCGTCTAACCATGGGGAAGATGTGGTGTTAATTACTGGAACTAAGGTGAGCTCTCAAACATTACCTGCATCTGTACGGCTGTCAGATGCTGTTTGGGGTGAAAGAGTTGCTGTTAAACCTGATTCTGTACGACGTGATGTGACAGCGACATTTTCTCTCTTTTTTTGCAAAAAAAATCTTGTCAAAGAGGTTTAGAGTCCTGAATGTTGACAATTTGCCCAGTCAGACCATCAGCTGACTGAGGAGAACACTACAGTACATGCACTGATGGGACTGAAAAGCACTGGTCTAAGGTTCTGTAGTTTGAAATGCTTGTCTTTCTGAAGTTTTCTTCATGTTAGTATAGAGAGACAGACAGATGCAGTTAGAGATGGAAAGGTAGATGGATGTAGTTAAAGATAGACAGTTGTAGATAAACAGATGGACAGAGAATAGACAGATGGTTTTCTATTTTCATATACTTTAAAATATAATTGATTTATTTTTTATTAATAATTTATACTAATTATTAATAATTTATTACTTCAGCAAGGATGTGTTAAATTGATAAAAAGTGATAAAGATTTATATTGTTAGAAAAGTTTTCTATTTTGAATAAATGCTGTTCTTTTCAACTTTTTATTCATCAATGAGTCCTGAAAAAAACTATCACAGGTTCCAAAATATTAAGCAGCACAACTGTTTCCAACATTGATAATAAATCATCATATTAGAATGATTTCTGAAGGATCATGTGACACTGAAGACTGGAGTAATGGCTGATGTAAATTCAGCTTTGCATCACAGAAATAAATTATATTTTAAAGTATATTAAAATAGAAAACTGTTATTTTAAATTGTAAAAATATTTCACAATATTACTGTTTTTCTGTATTTTTGATCAAATAAATGCAGCCTTAGTGAGCATAAGAGACTTCTGTCAAAATATTAAAACTTTTGACCTGGATGGATGGATGATAGATGGATAAATAGATGATAGATAGATAGATGGATGGAAAATGGATGATATAGATAGATGGATAGATAATAAAATGGATGGATGATAGATGGGAAAATGGATGGATGGATAAATGGATGATAGATGGGAAATTTATGGAAAAATGGATGGTAGATAGGAAAAAAATTATAGATGGGAAGATAGATAGATAGATAGATAGATAGATAGATAGATAGATAGATAGATAGAAAAATGAATGGATGGCTGATAGATGGGAAAATGGATAGATGATAAATAATGGATGGATGGATAAATGGATAGATGGAAAATGGATGATAGATGGGAAAATGGATGGATGGATAAATGAATGATAGATAAATGGATAGATAGATGGGGAAATGGATGATAGAGTAATGGCTGATGAAAATTCAGCTTTGCATCACAGAAATAAATTATATTTTAAAGTATATTAAAATAGAAAACTTATTTTAAATTGTAAAAATATTTCACAATATTACTGTTTTTCTGTATTTTTGATCAAATAAATGCAGCCTTAGTGAGCATAAGAGACTTCTGTCAAAATATTAAAACTTTTGACCTGGATGGATGGATAGATGGATGATAGATGGATAAATAGATGATAGATAGATAGATGGATGGAAAATGGATGATATAGATAGATGGATAGATAATAAAATGGATGGATGATAGATGGGAAAATGGATGGATGGATAAATGGATGATAGATGGGAAATTTATGGAAAAATGGATGGTAGATAGGAAAAAAATTATAGATGGGAAGATAGATAGATAGATAGATAGATAGATAGATAGATAGATAGATAGATAGATAGATAGATAGATAGATAGATAGATAGAAAAATGAATGGATGGCTGATAGATGGGAAAATGGATAGATGATAAATAATGGATGGATGGATAAATGGATAGATGGAAAATGGATGATAGATGGGAAAATGGATGGATGGATAAATGAATGATAGATAAATGGATAGATAGATGGGGAAATGGATGATAGAGTAATGGCTGATGAAAATTCAGCTTTGCATCACAGAAATAAATTATATTTTAAAGTATATTAAAATAGAAAACTTATTTTAAATTGTAAAAATATTTCACAATATTACTGTTTTTCTGTATTTTTGATCAAATAAATGCAGCCTTAGTGAGCATAAGAGACTTCTGTCAAAATATTAAAACTTTTGACCTGGATGGATGGATAGATGGATGATAGATGGATAAATAGATGATAGATAGATAGATGGATGGAAAATGGATGATATAGATAGATGGATAGATAATAAAATGGATGGATGATAGATGGGAAAATGGATGGATGGATAAATGGATGATAGATGGGAAATTTATGGAAAAATGGATGGTAGATAGGAAAAAAATTATAGATGGGAAGATAGATAGATAGATAGATAGATAGATAGATAGATAGATAGATAGATAGATAGATAGATAGATAGATAGAAAAATGAATGGATGGCTGATAGATGGGAAAATGGATAGATGATAATGGATGGATGGATAAATGGATAGATGGAAAATGGATGATAGATGGGAAAATGGATGGATGGATAAATGAATGATAGATAAATGGATAGATAGATGGGGAAATGGATGATAGAGTAATGGCTGATGAAAATTCAGCTTTGCATCACAGAAATAAATTATATTTTAAAGTATATTAAAATAGAAAACTTATTTTAAATTGTAAAAATATTTCACAATATTACTGTTTTTCTGTATTTTTGATCAAATAAATGCAGCCTTAGTGAGCATAAGAGACTTCTGTCTTGAAAAACAACTGTAGCCAAAGACTTAATTATCATAAAAAGCTGCTTTAAAGAGGCATTGAATAATAGTGCGCTTCTAGACACACATTCCTTCTTGTTTTCAGCTGCCGTTCAAACAAGAAGGAAGAGCCATTAGGTGAGCCCTAGCAAACATTCTCCTGACAGAGAGGTCACTGGCTGTACGACAGCACATTTCCTTAGTAAGGGGTTCGTGTGGTCGTGGTGTGTAGCTCTGAAGAAGCCCTCGGCCATGCCAGCGCTGAATATCGCAGTTCAGTCATGAGTTCACAATGAAGCTCCTCCCCCGAGCGTGCGTCCTCATTTGGCTCATGCTGACTACTTGTCCTGAGCTCCCTCTCGAAACCACTCTCGGCCACAGGAAGCCCTAAGAATGCCTTTGCGGTGCTCTCCGGCTTCACCCCAAAAGCTACTCGTCCTTCAAGTCCCCTTCCTCTTCTTTTAGAAAGGGTCGAGTCTCCTGCTGGGGTATCTGTTTCAAGACAGCTGCTGACAGCTCTTCTGAACTTGAGAACTAGTACTAGGACCTGAGTGCTAGTACTGACCGATGTGGTCAACCACGCAAACGCTACATTTCTGAAAGTGTACTCTCTTCCACCATCTAAGTAATATTTCTGCGCAACTAAGCGTTTGCATCTGTCAGCTATGCCGTTCTTTGATGCGGCTCTTAGCCCTCTAAGCTGACAGCTGGGCACGTTTTCCAGGAAGATGACCAATCGTGGATCCTATTGCCCTCCATAAATAACCACTGAAGCCAGGTCTGGAAGATCCAGTCCCTACCAACTGGTGGCCTACCAGGACAGAGGGCTATGAGATGGAAAAGACGCCATTACACTACACAAGACAGTTAGCAATTTACAGCAGTTTCAACTCTGAACAGAAGGATGGAATATGTTACAGATAACAAACACAAAAATAAATTATTCAATTGATTCCCCCCCCCCCCCACCCCCCGGGAGTAGTATTTTCTGTCATGTCACCCAGGGAGGTTGCCTATTGGGTAACACTCAGGGTTGGTGTTGCAACATTCTTGATGTTATGAGGTAACCCTGATACTGGAGCTATTGGGAAACCATTTCCTTGTTTCTCCAGGTACACATGCCAAATCACCAAGCTGTTTTTACACTAAACTTGCACTTTCACTGTTGTCCAGTAGGAGGAGAAGTAACAGATACTGTTTGCAAACTCACTGACATGCTTACATTATCCACAAACACATCATGTCTTGTTAAAAACAAATACATCTCAATATTTGTTGGAAAGCATGTCATTATACATCTGTACTGATACTCACTAGGGTAAAGTCATGGTATTTAACATACAATTCTGAAAAGGATGGAAAATTAAAACAACAAAAGCACCAAAAGATGAAATTGAACCTAAAACTTACCCATTTAAAATGTTTTGAATATTTTGTAAAAGTGATATACAGTGGGGAGAACAAGTATTTGATACACTGCCGTTTTTGCAGGTTTGCCCACTTACAAAGCATGTAGAAGTCTGTAATTTTTATCATAGGTACTCTTCAACTGTGAGAGATGGAATCTAAAACACAAATCCAGAAAATCACATTGTATGATTTTTAAATAATTAATTTGCATTTTATTGCATGACATAAGTATTTGATCACCTACCAACCAGTAAGAATTCCGGCTCTCACAGACCTGTTAGTTTTTCTTTAAGAAGCCCTCCTGTTCTCCACTCATTACCTGTATTAACTGCACCTGTTTGAACTCGTTACCTGTATAAAAGACACCTGTCCACACACTCAATCAAACAGACTCCAACCTCTCCACAATGGCCAAGACCAGAGAGCTGTGTAAGGACATCAGGGATAAAATTGTAGACCTGCACAAGGCTGGGATGGGCTACAGGACAATAGGCAAGCAGTTTGGTGAGAAGGCAACAACTGTTGGCGCAATTATTAGAAAATGGAAGAAGTTCAAGATGACGGTCAATCTCCCTCGGTTTGGGGAGCCATGCAAGATCTCACCTCGTGGGGCATCAATGATCATGAGGAAGGTGAGGGATCAGCCCAGAACTACACGGCAGGACCTGGTCAATGACTTGAAGAGAGCTGGGACCACAGTCTCAAAGAAAACCATTAGTAACACACTACGCCGTCATGGATTAAAATCCTGCAGCGCACGCAAGGTCCCCCTGCTCAAGCCAGCGCATGTCCAGGCCCGTCTGAAGTTTGCCAATGACCATCTGGATGATCCAGAGGAGGAATGGGAGAAGGTCATGTGGTCTGATGAGACAAAAATAGAGCTTTTTGGTCTAAACTCCACTCGCCGTGTTTGGAGGAAGAAGAAGGATGAGTACAACCCCAAGAACACCATCCCAACCGTGAAGCATGGAGGCGGAAACATCATTCTTTGGGGATGCTTTTCTGCAATGGGGACAGGATGACTGCACCGTATTGAGGGGAGGATGGATGGGGCCATGTATCGCGAGATCTTGGCCAACAACCTCCTTCCCTCAGTAAGAGCATTGAAGATGGGTCGTGGCTGGGTCTTCCAGCATGACAACGACCCGAAACACACAGCCAGGGCAACTAAGGAGTGGCTCCGTAAGAAGCATCTCAAGGTCCTGGAGTGGCCTAGCCAGTCTCCAGACCTGAACCCAATAGAAAATCTTTGGAGGGCGCTGAAAGTCCATATTGCCCAGTGACAGCCCCGAAACCTGAAGGATCTGGAGAAGGTCTGTATGGAGGAGTGGGCCAAAATCCCTGCTGCAGTGTGTGCAAACCTGGTCAAGAACTACAGAAAACGTATGATCTCTGTAATTGCAAACAAAGATTTCTGTACCAAATATTAAGTTCTGCTTTTCTGATGTATCAAATACAAACCCGATTCCAAAAAAGTTGGGACACTGTACAAATTGTGAATAAAAAAGGAATGCAATAATTTACAAATCTCATAAACTTATATTTTATTCACAATAGAATATAGATAACATATCAAATGTTGAAAGTGAGACATTTTGAAATGTCATGCCAAATATTGGCTCGACATTTTGAAATGTCATGCCAAATATTGGCTCATTTTGGATTTCATGAGAGCTACACATTCCAAAAAAGTTGGGACAGGTAGCAATAAGAGGCCGGAAAAGTTAAATGTACATATAAGGAACAGCTGGAGGACCAATTTGCAACTTATTAGGTCAATTGGCAACATGATTGGGTATAAAAAGAGCCTCTCAGAGTGGCAGTGTCTCTCAGAAGTCAAGATGGGCAGAGGATCACCAATTCCCCCAATGCTACGGCGGAAAATAGTGGAGCAATATCAGAGAGTTTCTCAGAGAAAAATTGCAAAGAGTTTGAAGTTATCATCATCTACAGTGCATAATATCATCCAAAGATTCAGAGAATCTGGAACAATCTCTGTGCGTAAGGGTCAAGGCCGGAAAACCATACTGGATGCCCGTGATCTTCGGGCCCTTAGACGGCACTGCATCACATACAGGAATGCTACTGTAATGGAAATCACAACATGGGCTCAGGAATACTTCCAGAAAACATTGTCGGTGAACACAATCCACCGTGCCATTCGCCGTTGCCGGCTAAAGCTCTATAGGTCAAAAAAGAAGCCATATCTAAACATGATCCAGAAGCGCAGGCGTTTTCTCTGGGCCAAGGCTCATTTAAAATGGACTGTGGCAAAGTGGAAAACTGTTCTGTGGTCAGACGAATCAAAATTTGAAGTTCTTTTTGGAAAACTGGGACGCCATGTCATCCGGACTAAAGAGGACAAGGACAACCCAAGTTGTTATCAGCGCTCAGTTCAGAAGCCTGCATCTCTGATGGTATGGGGTTGCATGAGTGCGTGTGGCATGGGCAGCTTACACATCTGGAAAGGTACCATCAATGCTGAAAGGTATATCCAAGTTCTAGAACAACATATGCTCCCATCCAGACGTCGTCTCTTTCAGGGAAGACCTTGCATTTTCCAACATGACAATGCCAGACCACATACTGCATCAATTACAACATCATGGCTGCGTAGAAGAAGGATCCGGGTACTGAAATGGCCAGCCTGCAGTCCAGATCTTTCACCCATAGAAAACATTTGGCGCATCATAAAGAGGAAGATGCGACAAAGAAGACCTAAGACAGTTGAGCAACTAGAAGCCTGTATTAGACAAGAATGGGACAACATTCCTATTCCTAAACTTGAGCAACTTGTCTCCTCAGTCCCCAGACGTTTGCAGACTGTTATAAAAAGAAGAGGGGATGCCACACAGTGGTAAACATGGCCTTGTCCCAACTTTTTTGAGATGTGTTGATGCCATGAAATTTAAAATCAACTTATTTTTCCCTTAAAATGATACATTTTCTCAGTTTAAACATTTGATATGTCATCTATGTTGTATTCTGAATAAAATATTGAAATTTGAAACTTCCACATCATTGCATTCTGTTTTTATTCACAATTTGTACAGTGTCCCAACTTTTTTGGAATCGGGTTTGTACTTAATGTCATGCAATAAAATGCAAATTAAATAATTAAAAATCATATAATGTGATTTTCTGGATTTTTGAGTACCTATGATAAAAATTACAGACTTCTACATGCTTTGTAAGTGGGCAAACCTGCAAAAACGGCAGTGTATCAAATACTTGTTCTCCCCACTGTATGACTATATGCCAGCATACAGTGACAACTATTTACAAAGATTGTTTCAGCTGCTATTTTGGTCAAGTAATATCATCTCTCAGACAGTAAATCTCAAACATAAAAATCATAGATGGCAGTAAATCTCCTTTACACCTCATTCCGGTTTATTTTTGTTTATATTTTGAAAATGACTTGTTTTAGGGTCTCATTTCATAGCCTGTGAAGTAAAGGCAAGTCTAGTTTGTCATCTGTCTTATAATAATAACAAAGCCCAACATTTATTTGTATTTATACCTTGAAACTAGGCAAGCTATTTTAACAGGTTCCCAATAATGTACTAAGCTTATCTCTTATCCTTGACCTTTGGGGAAACCGCTTAGACCTCAACAATGAGACCACTACCAAATTACTGAGACAATCACAAGGATAATCAGGCTGATGTGTAATGAAGCATCACATGACATCTGAACGTGCAGGACACACTGCCATTGACCTTATGGGATTTAGGCCTAAATGCTAATTGTCCATATGTAGCATATGCTCAAATAAAGCGAGATTTTTCATTTAAAGATCTACCCCACAAATATTTTGCTCTCAGATGCTTTAAAACTAAAGCATTTGTGTGTTTTATGAAATTCTGGAAAAACTGCATATATTTTTTTTTTTTTGACAAAACAAATGAATTATAACAATGACTGTTAAAGATATCACTTATTACTGTAAATATGCCAAGAAACATTTTAATTAATATTAAACATTATAATTTTGATTGCTAGGTCAAAGCTACACTATGTTGGCCCTCTGGTGGTTGAAACACAAAACCGATCTTTTTCTTTATTTACAAACGTAACATATGGAAGCTTGTTTCCGCCACTGAATAAAAAATAAAAAAGTCATTGTGACGTCCCAAGTTTATATCTCACAATTCTGATTTTTTTTTTCCTTTCAGTTGCGATTTTATATCTCACATTTTGGACAATAACGAGTTTATCTAACGATTTTGAGAAAAAAAAAAAGTCAGAATTGCGAAATATAGAATTGCGAGGAAAAGTCAGACTTGTGAGATAAAAAGTCGCCTTTTTAATTGTGAAATTATTTTCTCAATTCTCGCCTATTATTTTCATATTATTATCTCATAATTCTGAGTTTAAATTCCAAGTTTATATCTCACAATTCTGAGAAAAAAAATCTACATTTTTAATTATTAATAAAAGAGCGACGCACAAACTTGCATGAGAAATGACGGAAGTAGCCTAAGCAATTTCCCGGGAAATCCGCCCCGGCAGCTCTAAAATATTAATCCTTATCATTTTACCATAGTAAATCAGATCGCAAATGTAAGCAGAATTTTATGTTTTTGGAAAGTCACAGCGTCCGTGTTTTCAGTTGCTCCAAAAGTATGTTTGCATAGTCGGTTTTCCTCACTAATTTGCCGGAGCGGCAAATGTAAAACCCGCAATGGAAGAAAGGGAAGTGATTACAGAATGTTTTGAGCGGAGGAGGGGAATCTCTCACTCCGCTCCACTCATATGGGATTCCAGACCGGTTTGCAGTCGGCCCGTTGGAACACGCACAGCTTGTTGCGAAGAAAAATATACAAATTAATGGGCCGTTTTATCTGAAGGTACATTACATTATATGTTTTAAATGTTTATAGAATTGTTATATAGTAAAGTGATTTCACACAAGCAAGAGTGCCATGTGAAACAGCCCTGCTGATATTACAACAGCATGACTGCAAGTGTGATAATATCCATCTTATTAGGCTATTTGTAAGCACATCTCTTTAATTCAGCCTTTTAAACAAATCAAGAATGGGTAAAGTACGCCTAGTGTAAAATATTATATGTTTTGTAAATATTATTAATCTGTGTGTTGTATCTATTTCCCCTAATTCTTATAGTTATGAAGATGCTTGCTAATGTTGCCTGTTATTGTGTTAGGTTTAATAAAAATAATTATTAAACGTTTTTTATTATAACGGTTTGGCTCCGCCCTCCTACCTGTAAATCTCCCCAACAATCTGTGGAGCAGAGGACTGCCTGGATCAGCTGAGGAAAGTGAATGGGGACAGCGACATGTCATTGAGAGCGGAATAGTCGCCGAAACGCCGATATTTGAACGTGTTCTTCCACCGAGCCTCGCAAGACTACAAAGAGCAGCTTGACTCCCAGCTGAATAGCTTTGGAGACATTGATTAAGTTGGCGTTTATGAGAGAAATATCGATTAGATACCACTGAGGCGACCCTGTCACTGGATGGACGACAGAGAGCTTGGACGTACACAAGCCGCCTGAAGAGACAGCCGTTGGTCCGCTTTTTTCTCACGAATCCACCGCGTTCTCACTGATAGTAACAGAGACTACACGAATATTGGGTTTAGACTCCATTTTATTTAGAAGATATGGAAAAAGACGAGGAAAACCCTTCAAAATGAAAATATAAAGTCGTCATTAATGCGGATTTAAATGTCTCGCGCTGAGGGGAACGGACGCGCGATTTCTCCTCACGCTCTCCAAGCTGCTGTATTTATCACACAAAAATATTATTTACACTGAGCAGACGTGGATAGAAAGACGTAGAGAAGAAAGGAGAGGGATATTTGAAGCAATATGGCTGATGGCTGGGGTTGGGGGCGCTGGCAGGAGCTGTCCAAAGCTTCTCAATGCTAGCTGTGGCAGATGGCAACGGATCCTATAGCAGCAGCTGCTCTAGAATGAGTAATAATATCAATTTTAATAAAAATCCGGACTCTTCTGTCTCTATATCGAAGATGGACGTGATCATTCCATTCTCACCAGACGTACCCTGTGACAACAATGGTCAGCGCATGTGGTGGGCTTTCCTCGCCTCATCCATGGTGACGTTCTTCGGGGGTCTCTTCATCATCCTCCTGTGGAGGACCCTCAAGTACCTGTGGACTGTCTGCTGCCATTGCAACATCAAAAGCAAGGTAATGCATCTCAAGCCCCTTTCCCTCTCCATGAAAAGCACCATTAGCTGGAATTAAATGGTCATGTTCTCTGCGTATCTTAATAACTAAATGACATTTAGATGGCAGTGGATTTGCATTGATATTGAAGTGATTTATTGTTGGGAATACACTGGATCTGCATGACAATATTGCAGAAAGCAGCAGTCAATCTGAATCAACTACTCAGAATGATGCACAAAGCCCAAAACATGTCAGTAAAATTGAATTCATGTAATTTTGTCAACAAATGAGAGCCTTTCATATAGGCCTCATATTTGCCTTCACGAAGATGTCAGCTTTCTGTGGAAATGGAGTTTTGTTTTGAATGATGTAGAATTTTGTTTTATACTTTTGCTTCATGTCAGTAGTTTGTTGATGGATAAAAATGATGAAAACTCAGAGCATAAACAAGTCTTGATGTGAATCAAGAATTAGGGATTTATGCAGGTGTGTATGCAATCAGTAACTCGGTAATCCATTTAAACTCTTACTAGATTCACTCTGTAAACAAGACGTTGAGACACAAGATTAAGGCGAAATGAAGTTAATATTAGACAGCTTGTGTTCATACACTGCCTGAAAGCCATATATGAACGTGTAAAACTGGGTATTTGTTAGATTTGTAAGCTGTTTATCTGAAGTATTTCAGGCTTTTAAAAAACATGCAATTTGATTCATTATGGTCAATAATATTAAAAGCAAGCCATCACATTTATAATGTTGCACACGGTCATGTAGGGACATGTTTAACTAAACATCCATCCTCAAATACAATCCAGGAAAACAATCCAGACCTGTTGCTTGCAATTGTGCAGTATGAAATATAGTTTTTTAAATTTTATTCTTCACATCCGTTCAATTTGGTAGTAATGCGATGGCTTCCATTAGGCACTCAAAATGGACTCTGTGAGGCACAGTGTGTGATTGCAACAAAAGTGTGGCTTATCTTCTGCGTGTCCATCTTTGACGGATTGGCTTCAGTCCAATGTAAATGGAAAAGTGTTATTCACTTCTCTGGAGACTCAATGCAGACATAAAAAAGGGCTGGTTACCCAAAGCTTTATTTTGGCTACTTCAAGTGGGATTTAAGGAGACAATATCCAGTGAGTTATAATTAACCACATGAGGCCTGCATGGATTCAAGCAGCCAATACGGTTTAATCCCTATTAGTATCTACTGACTAAGATATCTGTCTGGGAATGACTTAAAAGACAGATTAGATGTCGCCCTGTTAGTGTGTCAACAACCTTGGCTGTGAGGTGTTTTTGTGTTTAAATGGTTGATATGAATGAATTACGTGTTCCTTCTCGTTCGGATGAGACTGTGTTGAACTTTTTATTTATTTAAATGAAAAGGGTTAATGGCATCTGTGAAGTCACCAGTCTTCATTATCATTTAATTACCTACATGTACAAGCGTTCCAGCAAAGCGGAGTCTATCTGAAACTAACACTGTAGCTCAGCCTCTTCGGATGGAAGTTGTTAAAACATAATCAGGCCTGTGTTTATATCACTAGCCTTGATTAAGCCTTGTTGTCTTCTCTGGGATATGATGTAAACCGGTTATTTCGCAGCGTCAGTGTTCAGTGCGTTCATCAGTTCAGTGGTTGATGACAACCCGTTATGTGCCATTGGGAATGAGTATGTTGTGCCAAGTGATATCTCGCCATATCCCATTTCCAAAAAGAAATGAAAATGTGTTGTGTGCACTTGGTGTGTTTCCTGGTAGTAGGAGAGTCTGGAGGGTGACTTTGTGGACGGTTATTGACACTCTGTTGCAAGAGGAACATGCTTATTAGTAGCATTAAGAGGCTGAAACGTTATCCCTGTGCAGCTGACTGTGAACGGCAGGTCTTCCAGGCATGGTGTCAGTAATGGGATGCGCAGTAGAGGCCGGCCATGTTGAGCAAGTGGGTGAGACTAAAAGCATGCCATAATAGACTATAGACCATACAGGTGTAATGCACCTGGAAAAAAGACTAAATCAAGAGCACATCATCTTAGAGTTGTTCATCTGCACTTCCTGGTTTTGTATCAGACTTGATGGTTTGGTTATTCAATGAGTCTTTCCATTGTTCACTAGGTGATAACTGGCCCTAAGGTGCAGTTGCCATATGGAAGGAATGGTGACGTAATGTGATTCTCTTCTCTCTCTCTCTCTCTCTCTCTCTCTCTCTCTCTCTCTCTCTCTCTCTCTCTCTCTCTGTCTGTCCTCTGTGGCACCTTGCCTGAGGCTCCAGTTAAAATGCATGTGCTTTAAAGTACAACACCTATTGAGTCTTTAAGGGAACAATTTGTGTCCTTATTAAGAGGGAAAGTGGAATAAAGATGCTGACTTTTAGAGTTTGTGGGAATTCTATTTCTTGCACTGGTAGCAGTAGCAACACCACTGGCTGTAAGAAACAAAATTGCCATCTTTTTATTTTAGCCAAGGTGCGTTGAAGTCACTTTGGAAATGATCGTTATTCACAAGCGCATAATATGAATGCCACTATCAAGTTGTATGAAGTGGATGAAAAAAAGAACAAGCCATCTTATAATTTGCAGTGAAATTGAAGGAAGGAAGCAAGATGAAAACATTTAATGTATGCTCCAAGATGAAGTCTTTTATTGTTTTCTTTTTGTATCTCAGCTTGGTTTGGCAATCTTGCATTGACAAATAGGAATAGGTTGAATAGCCTTGTTAATGTGGCAGGAAAAGTTATAGGAGTAAGTCAGGGTTTTTCCTGGGTCAAAAATGGTCTTCGGTGGTGGCTGACAGACATGGTCATTCACACATACAGTAAAAAGTACCCTACCCACGTGATCTGCGAACGCAATACTGACAATAAATTTAAAATAAATGTAAAGAAACAGTTTGTAATTTTTGCTTATCTTATTTTGATATCTCATATTATGTATGATCTCTTACCTTGATGTTTGTTTCTTTTGTTCCTCATTTTTTACACTATTTACTGATAATTGTTTTGGTATATAATCATATCAATATTAAAAAGTAGCATAAAAAAATTAACAAATAGCCTAATTTTCTACCATATACAATTTAATAAAATTATCAGCTAGCTAACAACAACTTTGTTCTGGTTTCACCTAACTCCAGTCTAAACTAAATGATTTTATATATTCTACTACACATTGCCAATATAAATAACCTGAAAATACTGTGGATTATTAAGACGAATTCTTACTAACCACTCTTGCTAAATGGGGTAAGCACACTTGTGTTCTCATTTCAGAGGTGTTCTGAGTAAATGATTAAACTGATTCGTGAGTTCAGTGTTGAACAGATTGATCAGTTGTTTTAACCAGTCGTTAAAATGATTCGGTTCAAAGGAGTCATTAGGTCGCGAATCGGACATTAGCAGACGCGTTGTGTGCGAATCCTGTCTGTTAGAACATCGCGAAAGATTTGTCAACACAGAAAACACTTCATAACTGAATAGAATTTTTTCTGTTTATTGAAAGTATGGTTTATGTCAGCTGGTCAGAGAAGAGTCAACGTTTTTTGAGCGCAATTCACACCCAGCGGTAATTCAAGGAAAAAATTGTCCGAATGCGCCACGTGCAACATGGATTCGGTCTTCCGAGCTTTTGATTTTGATTAATAAATTAAATATGAGAAAGAGCTAAGACAGTGCTTATTTTGAAGACAGAGAGAGTGCGCGCGCGGGGGAGGAGCTCTCTGCTCGTTCTCTCGTCACTCATTTAACATGCGCCCTATCACAAGTGCAGCAGTCATCTACATCACTCATAAATCACAATAACTGATCAAATAAGGCTTTGGCGGACAAAAATTCGTTTTGGCAGCCGCCAAAAAAATTTCAATGCAGGAAAAACCCTGTAAATCAAATCCAGCCTATTGACATTTATCATAGACATGTTTTAAGTAAGGCACATTCAATTTTAAGAAAATTAGATGAACCATTATATAAAGAATTTCAATTGTTGCCTTTTAGAGTGCCAGGTGGAAGAACTAAACGATTTAAGGTTTTATTTTGTTTTGGTGGCTGTTGGTTTAATGAACTCTTAATAGATTACTTTGATATGAACTATGATTTGTGTGATGTGTATTATATGTGACCCTGGACCACAAAAGGGTCAATTTTTTGAAATTAAGATTTATACATCATCTGAAAGCTTTCCATTGATGTATGGTCCGTTAGGATATGACAGTATTTGGCCGAGATACAACTATTTGAAAATCTGGAATCTGAGGGTGCAAAAAAATCTAAATATTGAGAAAATCGACCTTTAAAGTTGTCCAAATGAAGTCCTTAGCAATGCATATTACTACTAATAATACATTTTTGAGATGTTTATCAAAAATCGATAATTTTGACCCATACAATGTATTGTTGGCTATTGCCACAAATATACCCGTGCGACTAGTGACTGGTTTTGTGGTCCAGGTTCACATATATTGTTTGTGTATTATCTGTTGTCTGTATGTCTGTTACCTTCTGCCGCAAAACTAGTTTTCCCTAAGGGGGACAATAAAAGTAAAACAAAACAAAAACAAAAACCGTCAATGACATTCCCAGAATTCCCTGTGGCACTTCATATTTGATGGTTTTTCAATTAAATAATGTTATGTACATGTTATTTTATGTTAAATTAAGTTTTACTTATTACCTTGGTGATGTTTTGTATTTGTGTGACATACAGTAGACACAGTATATTAATACTTACTTCAGCTTTTAACATTTCTATGAGTTAATGAAATATGTTTTTTACTGTAAATTTAAGTTCAATCCATAAAGCTCAAAATAATTCTACTGTATGTTTTATGGTAAGTTCTGGCAACCAAAGATGCTGTTTTTTTGTTTTTAACAGTGTACAATTCAGTTTGTACACATTTATTTGTACATTTGATGAATAAAGCTGGGTAGTAGCATGTTGCCATCTTTGCTTAAGGGCACTCGGTTTTGTGCACACTTTTTTGAGCCAATCATTTGAGCCGTGACTAATCATTCTGGAGCCACGGGAAAATTGTAACACTGATTGGTTGATGGCACCGCAAGAACGTGCACAGTCCCAAGCCTTTCACTGGCAACTGTCCCTCCGGTGCATGAGCTGTGACGTCAGAGGGAGGGAACATGGAAAGATAGGAGGTTTCCATACATTAGAATACATGGCTATTTTATATTGGGTGGCAGTGAAGAAAAATGCTCCTTGTTCACATATTGCTGTAATTATGATTACATCAATCAATCAGCTGAGGTTAACTGCCATTAGCAACACAAAAATGCTTGCATATCTACTGCACCTTTAATGATTTTTCTTAAGGCTAGCCACATTAAATGCACACTTTTTTTAATGACCCATGTTTAAAAATTTCTATTGACATTTTGCACGAGGTTGCAAAACCGTTACTGAAGCGGAGCTTGATATTGATTTATATTCCATGTTTATTTAATATGGTTTAGGATTTCTGCTCTAAATTGCTTTATTTATTTCCCTGTCTTGTTTTACTGGCAAATAGCATGAAGGTGTTTACCAAAAGGTATTGCTCCTTGAAATGAGCCTTTGCTTTTCGATCCAATGATTTAGTTTGATTGCTCCTTGATTACCGTTTTCCATTTAAAGCTCACGACTTTCTCTGACCCACTGGAGGGTTACGTCTCAAATGAGGCGTGTGTTTTGTGTGCATGTGTTATAAGACTACAATACAAAGATATTTTTATAGACCTAGGGCTGAACTTTGTATTTTCATTAAAGCACTCAGAATTACTGAGATGCCTAGTAAGTGGGTTTGTTATGCGCCTGTGTATCCCCTTGTGCTTGGCAACGCGCCAGCTGCCTTTGGGCTAACAGGCGGACAACACACACCCAAAGATCAGCTGTCCCTCTCACTAACGTTCTAACACAATGTACCCTATGAGTTCTGTGCTCGGTACATGCGCCTATAGGCTAGCTCTATTACAAGATAAACGTCAAATTATTTCCATTGTCAGTAGATACTTAAATTCTTATATAATTCTTAAAAGTTTGTGTTTTTAATATGCAAATGAGGGCAGTGGAAGAGCATGTTGTGAAAGGACACTTGGGTGTTACACTTCAGTAGTAATTCTGCTTTTAATGAAGCTTTTCAAGTATAATTCTTGTTTTTCCCTCTGGCTTCTTTTTTAAAGGTTTGCAACAAATTCCATCTTGTAACAGCTCAATAAGAATGGTGTGAAATTGATGTGTTATTGATCACAACTGACAGTTTGTCTTTTTTACGCTTCTTGAATTGATATTTGGAAATGTTTTTTAAATGACATATCTCCTTAGGATGTCACGTTGGCTGTTTGCTGTTGTCAATATGACAAATGAGTATGCATAATAAAAATGGGGAGGAGGCTTCTCATGCTATCATGTTGCAGTATAAAAATATAAAAACATGTCAGATTTGTATCCATTTGTTGCTGAAGCCACTAGGATGGATCATGGTTAAAGTGAGGGATAATGATGTATGAAGAAATTGAAACTGACAGTTGTACAGGGCAGTCAGGCATTGGAGAGATGCTTTAGTATACACTTAAACTATACTTTTAAGAGTGATTTATTTTCTGTCAAACATGTCCACTTATTACAGGACTTGTGTTTTTCCCCCTTATATGTGTTATTCTCACATAGTACTTTAATAACCGCAGGCAAAGACATGGGTTCAAAATTGGTTTGTGTTACAGTGTGTGGCTACAAAGAAATTACAGATCAGTTAATCTGTTTGCAAAGTTACTGTTTCATTGCTGGGAACAGAGATGATTTAGTATGTGAGTGATATTTATGCGCTAGGCCTCTTAGTTGCTTCTAGCATACCGTCCATAGAGGCCTGACATTACTGTCATGTGTTGTTGATATTGGCCTGGCATGAGCATGCTCTACAAACCCAGGGCAAAGACTGACCAGTTTCCACTGCTGTGGTCAAGACATGACAACCAATCCAAGTAAAACACTAAGGATTCGCCCACTTTTGCACTTTTTCAGGGACTGAGCTTCTGCCTTCTAATATAGCATTAATGAATTTACTAAATGTTACATTAAAGCTGCAGTCCGTAACTTTTTTTTGGTTAAAAACGATCCGAAATCAATTTTTGAGCAAGTACATAACCAGCCAGTGTTCAAAACGATCTCCTTACCTTATCCCGATTCAAAACGGTAAGCTTGTAATAATGTGTTCTAATTTGAGTGGTACTGGTAGCTTTCCGCGGGAAATACGAGCTTGCCACCATTCGTCTTTGCGTCATTACGTCACATCTGTATACATAAAGAAGGAGTCCTGGCTAGTAGGCTATATTGCATGTGAGGATGCTGCAGGTGGCGGATCATTTATAGCCTTTTCTCACAGCAACTGGAATAATTAAATGTATCATTTTGATGGCGGATTGTATTCCAGAAAGATCCAAACGGCAATCATCAATGACAATTGGAGATTCACCCGTAGTCAAATGCAAATCTGCCGGTAACGCTAATACACACTAAATACACGTAGTCACGCAATGCTGATGTTGTTAACCTTAACAATTTGAGAACAAAGTATAACAATAATAATAATTTACACGGTTTGATGTGATATGAGCTAAGCGATCGTTAGATTTAATCACCGTTGTTAGCGCAATTTACTGTTTTTCTTGGTCAGAACAAAAGTGCCAGACATGTTACAAACCCTATTCCAAAAAAGTTGGGACACTGTACAAATTGTGAATAAAAAAGGAATGCAATAATTTACAAATCTCATAAACTTATATTTTATTCACAATAGAATATAGATAACATATCAAATGTTGAAAGTGAGACATTTTGAAATGTCATGCCAAATATTGGCTCATTTTGGATTTCATGAGAGCTACACATTCCAAAAAAGTTGGGAGAGGTAGCAATAAGAGGCCGGAAAAGTTAAATGTACATATAAGGAACAGCTGGAGGACCAATTTGCAACTTATTAGGTCAATTGGCAACATGATTGGGTATAAAAAGAGCCTCTCAGAGTGGCAGTGTCTCTCAGAAGTCAAGATGGGCAGAGAATCACCAATTCCCCCAATGCTGCAGCGAAAAATATGGAGCAATATCAGAAAGGAGTTTCTCAGAGAAAAATTGCAAAGAGTTTGAAGTTATCATCATCTACAGTGCATAATATCATCCAAAGATTCAGAGAATCTGGAACAATCTCTGTGCGTAAGGGTCAAGGCCGGAAAACCATACTGGATGCCCGTGATCTTCGGGCCCTTAGACGGCACTGGATCACATACAGGAATGCTACTGTAATGGAAATCACAACATGGGCTCAGGAATACTTCCAGAAAACATTGTCGGTGAACACAATCCACCGTGCCATTCGCCGTTGCCGGCTAAAACTCTATAGGTCAAAAAAGAAGCCATATCTAAACATGATCCAGAAGCGCAGGCGTTTTCTCTGGGCCAAGGCTCATTTAAAATGGACTGTGGCAAAGTGGAAAACTGTTCTGTGGTCAGACGAATCAAAATTTGAAGTTCTTTTTGGAAAACTGGGACGCCATGTCATCTGGACTAAAGAGGACAAGGACAACCCAAGTTGTTATCAGCGCTCAGTCCTGCATCTCTGATGGTATGGGGTTGCATGAGTGCGTGTGGCATGGGCAGCTTACACATCTGGAAAGGCACCATCAATGCTGAAAGGTATATCCAAGTTCTAGAACAACATATGCTCCCATCCAGACGTCGTCTCTTTCAGGGAAGACCTTGCATTTTCCAACATGACAATGCCAGACCACATACTGCATCAATTACAACATCATGGCTCCGTAGAAGAAGGATCCGGGTACTGAAATGGCCAGCCTGCAGTCCAGATCTTTCACCCATAGAAAACATTTGGCGCATCATAAAGAGGAAGATGCGACAAAGAAGACCTAAGACAGTTGAGCAACTAGAAGCCTGTATTAGACAAGAATGGGACAACATTCCTATTCCTAAACTTGATCAACTTGTCTCCTCAGTCCCCAGACGTTTGCAGACTGTTATAAAAAGAAGAGGGGATGCCACACAGTGGTAAACATGGCCTTGTCCCAACTTTTTTGAGATGTGTTGATGCCATGAAATTTAAAATCAACTTATTTTCCCCTTAAAATGTTACATTTTCTCAGTTTAAACATTTGATATGTCATCTATGTTGTATTCTGAATAAAATATTGAAATTTGAAAATTCCACATCATTGCATTCTGTTTTTATTCACAATTTTGTACAGTGTCCCAACTTTTTTGGAATCGGGTTTGTACTTACTTGTTCAGATGACATTTTCTGGGGAAAATTATTATTTTGGTCATATTTGCAAGACGTAGAATCTGTGATTCTGAAGTACAGTATCCACACCGGTGTGGTGACTGACAGCCACACATACTCCTCAAAACATTAGATTCATCCACGCTGAGGAGCTGTGCCGATGCACAACCCACGTAAAGATGATAATTCTGCAATAACTGCAATTGCAGGTTTCAAACAGAGATGGTGACTAAGAGGCAAAACTTATGGTCTGCAGCTTTAATAAATACATCAAATCAATCTAAAGATGTTCTTTGTGATTACGGATGTGATTTTACTAAATTGCCATTTTACTAAAAAGTAAAGCTCAGTTAAATACAGTGGGATCCGAAAGACCATTGGTAAACCTTTTTTAAACTTCTTATATTATCAGAATTTCTTAGTATTTTGTGTCTTGCTTATGTGTTTCAGTGTCACAGTTCTGCTTATTTGATTAGTGACCTAGAAATAGTGCAAAATCATAAACATTTCTGCTTTGTTTGAGGTTTAAATGTTCCTTTTGTTTTAAATGTCTTATGTATTTAACAAAAAATTTGAACTCCAGATTTTTGTGGCCTCAAGACATTTGGCACCCACTGTATTCTTTGTTAAATTCTAAAAGGAAAGGTTTGCCTGAGTCAGGAGGGACATTCTTCACTGGTGGCGACACCGGATCTTGCTGGCTGGTCAAAACCGTTAGCACATGGGAAAAGATAGTAGGATGACCATTGCTGGAGCTCACAGAGGAAGCCGCTGCTGACTGGTTCAGCTGCTGTTGTCTTTAAAGAGCCGTGTGTGTGTGTGTGTGTGTGTGTGTGTGTGTGTGTGTGTAATCTGCAGTCAAAGCCACCATGTGCTCTCATCTCCACTAACCCCTGGCTAATATTAACTAGTTTATATTACCAGTTTGCCTTCATATTGTCATTTGGAGTTCAGTTGAGGATAGCTGTATGAAAGCTGGTTAAGAGTTACAATGAATGACTTTTGGTCCTTATTAATAATCACAAGACCTCTGTCGTAATTATTGTTGTGTTTGCATGAGACGAAGGAGCTCTTGAGCCTTGAGAGTAGGCTCTACTTTTGGTAACACTTTCCTCTCAAACATCTTTGGTGCTTCACCATTGTGAGATGAAAATTGATGCATAACTGATGGAGCAGTCCGAGCCCTTCATTTAGAGAGTTATCTGGGAGCCTATCTAAACGCTGCCCCTGCTGCCAGCTCCTGAGCTCTGATTCGCCCACATCTCAATGAGCTTAACATCATAATTGGTGCTTTGATTGGAAGCAGTGATGCAGTGTGCAGGAGAGAGGAGAGAGCGAAGGGTAGAGGACGTTCCTGTGACCTTCAGGGATGTGGGCTGTACTGCCGAAGCCTCGTGCTGCTCTGTGATTTGGCTCCATCTCTCCCGTGTGCTCGCAAGCTAATAACAGGTTGTGCTTCTGATGGCAGGCGGCAATTTTAATAACCTGCTTGGCTCTTAGCATGCACTACAGCACATTGGTGTGATGAGATGGAGTGCTTTTGATGTGCCTGCAAAGGTTATTCCACAAATGTCAAGGCTGGTTTAATTGAAGAAATGTTACAAAAGCATCTCTCAACGGCTGTTTTTCAGCTTGCAATACTGTTGAAAGCTTTTTAAATGAAATCACATTTTTTACCTTTATCTTTAGGATGTATAAAGATTTTTTCCGCAGGGCTCTAAGGGTGTTTCATATGTTTAAAAAGTAATAGTGGAAGGAATAGGGCTCGTGAAAAGTGAGACGAGTGTGCAGGCATGTTGACATCATGTAACCTACATATGTTGTACACACTGAAACTTAAGTTCGTTTTAGTAGGTCTTGGAAGGAAGCAATTAAAACTGGTGTAGTTTTATTTAAGCTGAGGTTGGCATGTTTCTGCCCGTCTTGTCTACATTACATTAGTTACTTTATGCATAATGTAAAAGTACAGCTTTATGTTATACATAAAGTGTAGTTGTTGCACTCTTGTGTTTTACATTTGTTTTCCCCTCAAAAATAAAGTATGTGATAATTTTAAGAATGCCATGTAGAGTAAACATGGTCAGTGCAAAACATCTTAAAGAACAAGCACTAACAAATATTACTGAAAGAAGAATTAGATATTACTCTGCAAATAGCAAGTCATTCTGATACAAATAGAAAATCTGAATACAGGTTATTAATGCTAATAGAGCACATACATAAATAATATTATTAATAATACTAGTAGAACTAAGGCTGTAGTTTTCCCCCAGCTAAACCACAGGGGACAAGGACCAGATGATCTGCTTACAGGTGAAATTGAGAGGTTTCAGAGGTTGTGAAACCACCTGACAGCAGTTTTTCCTTGTTGATGAGCTCTATATCGCTCATGAATCATATTCAGCACACTTGGAAATTTGGCTGTTTAATAGGCAAATGGGCTGGGTCCACACTAGCAATCTTTTTAACATTCAGGCAGTCCTGCACATCTTAAGTGCAAGAATCATTTGCTTCGATCTAGCTCTGCATGAGTGTAAAGTCTCACAGTTTAGATGAGATGAAACACAAGTGTTTCCAGCCTCAGTGATTCTGCTTAGAATCAGGCCGTCAGCACCATGGAGAGCTCAGTGGAAGAGTTTCAGCTGCACGAATCCAGACACTGGACCATTTAATGCTCAAATACAGTCAAACCAAAATTTATTCAGACACCTTCAACATTTTCTCACATTATCACAGTTTATTCGCTATAGTTTAGAAAATGGTATTACAATCAACCAATCAGCTGTCAGCTGTTAAATTTAAGTACACAATTAGATAATACCAATTTAGGTCAACCAATGACCAAGCAATGATTAATTTTGTTCAGTCTGTGGTGTAAAAGGTTGCATTAGCAATTGAAGAAAAAAAGAAGAAAAAACACTTAAGCAAAACATGGTCAGGTCAAAGTGTCTGAATAATTTTGGTCCCAAATTTTTATCAATTTTACTGGTAGTCCACTGAAGAATTTTTTTTGGTATAATATGTCACAGTTTACTTTATTTTGCTATCCTCACTTACATAAATAAACTATAGTGTCCTGCACCCACTAGTAAAAAAATATATCTGGTGTCTGAATAATTTTTGGTTTGATCTGCTTTGATGGAAGATGTACACTAATGTTTGGGATGACTTTTGCGCTAAACATCTGAGCTTGTCGTAATCAAGAGAGTGAAAATGGTGGCAATTGTTTTATTGAAAGCTAACATCTGTTTGCTCTGAATGAAAGCAGCTGCGACCTTGTCATCTGTGCAAGTACATCATGTTGAAATACATTTGATATGAATGGGCAGTAAATGACTACGCCACTATACCGCATGGATTTGGAAGACTAGTTTGTCTGCTCTCCAAGTTATGGTCTGCAATTTTTAGACATTTACACATGTGGCTGCTTCGTTTGTGCACATGCACAGCTGTTCATGTTTTGGTTATTAATTATAGCTTGTAGATGCCACTAATTGACTGCTATTTTTCTTCATTGTGAAACGATTGCCCTGAGATATACTTGTGTAAATCATACATCTTTTAAATCGTGTATATTTCTACCTGCCCTTAAAGTTAACAATTGAACTCAAATCATTTAAAATTAAAGATCAGTTCTGGTGCATTTCTTGAAAAGTGAAAGCTAAAAATAAAACCATGCTTTAAAATAAATTGTAGATGAGAAAATGTGGGGATGGCCTATCCTCAGTGCAACCCATTGGGTATGTGAACAGTGATGACTGTGCTCGATGTATTCACAGTGCAGGGAAGATAATGGCTTCTGTCATACGTTTTACCATGCTTCAGAGAGTTGCTGCTCTCTCGCAAGAGTTTGCTGCAATATTTTGTAAAACAATACTGATTAAAGAGCTTCCTTGATTTAGTATTAAAGAACTGTGAATCATATCTGGCATCTACCCTTGAATGTCCTTGTGTTGTTGGAAGTGCATGACGTGCATTTGAATGCACCCAGGACATGGAGGATGATTATGCATTTTACAAGGACGTCATTTGATTTGCTAATTCTGGTTTGGTTGGTGGGATAGAGGGGGCTAAAACCACACAGCTGCCTTTGCTGAGCATTGTCTCAAAGCAATACAACTGCAGAGAGATGAGAACTGGCACAGGCTCAAAAAACCCAGCTTGGTGTTTCTCTCTCTCTGTCTCTCTCTCTGTCTCTCTCTCTGTCTCTCTCTCTGTCTCTCTCTCTGTCTCTCTCTCTGTCTCTCTCTCTGTCTCTCTCTCTCTCTCTCTCTCTCTTCTTTTTTGCCTCCAGCAACAGCAACCTTTTCCAACATGGCCTCTCTCAAATTCTCAAAAACAAAAATCATTAGTGTTATTAAGAAGAATTAATTAAAATTGATTAATATTATTATTATTATTATTACATATGGTATTTCAAAGGCCTTCAGGTTACATTTAAGGCTACATTTTACAGATTTCCTGTCTGTTTACATTCTCAAACTGTTTACATTCATATCACATCAAGATAGACATATTGATCAGAAATTGTTATTTTACATTTGTTAAGATGGTATAGTCTTTAATAAGAACTGATATTTCAGAAAGAGTGGTATCCCTTTTTTAATTTATGTAGTGTCGACTTGGTACTAAAGTGTTGTTACTTTTGAGAACCATACTCCATTGCGGGTAACATTTTATTCTTTGTCTTTACTGTTTCCCTTTAAGGAAACAAAGGTCCACTCTCCACAAATAGTGAGTTAGGCTTGAGCTGTGGGACCCCTGCTGCGACCTTTGCCCTCTTCGAATAGAGTCAGTGTCATAGTTTCCCAGGTCACTGGAGAAATTAACCAGCCTCTCTCAAATTACAGCACGAGAACAGAACATTTTTTTTAACCTAGTAACCCAAGATAGGAGTGGCGGAGCAGTTACACGGACTCAAAAGACATGTAACATGCACTTTAATTACCTGCTACACTTTTTGATTGTGTTTGCTGTTCCTCGAGCTCACACATCCATTTCTGATGAGCTGTCTGTCCTCTTCAGTTTGTTTAAAAATACATGCGGAGGGTGAAACTACAGATTCTGCAGTCAGCAGCAGCAGTTATCCGCTTGTTTGTGCTCATAAACTAAATGAATAATGCCATGCTGTGTTAGTAACATGATTTAATTGGCGTGTTCAGATGCACTGTCTGTTGCACTTGCTGATTCATTTGTCTAATGTGATGGCCGTGGCAGCAAGCAAGGCACCAAAACAGCAAAGTGCACTAGTCAAGGTATAGCCTCTCAATGAAATGAACAGCTCTCTATATTTAGGAAAAGGTCTTATGGGGGATTTATTGCTGTTTCAGAGCTCACCCTGCCCTTGCTGTTATGATTTGGCAGGTACCTGCAGCTCTAGGAGCTTGACATTTAGCCAAAATAATGCCATGTCAGAATGTACCTGACACTGTCAGCTTTATCCTGCTAGATTAGACAGGCTGAGAGCTGCCTGACAGATGCAGAGCTCATTCACACGCAGCCTGAGCACCAGTGCTGCATGATGTACAACCAAACCTTTATTTTACCTGCAGAAAAGGCCTGGCCCTCAGGAAGTGGTCATGTGAATCATGGGACAGCAGCTTATTCCTTGTTTCATCCAGTGATTTCACTGGAGCAGAAAATGGCAGACCGAGGCGTTGAGTGGTGAGGCAGTTGACTGCCTGAGAGCTTGTACCCTTTCCTTCACCCCCTCAGAGGTTATGCACCCTTTGTCATTCATGCACTGGGGTGAGGGCTCATTTACTATGACAAGATGTAGAAACCCACCAGCTACAGGCAATGCTGTTTTTAAGCCCTGTTTTAAAGGCATTACATGGCCCAGTATGTTTGAAAAGCTGCTCCATTTGTGCAAAATAGTTTAAAAACGTGTTACTTGAAGCTTTGCTTGTCTTTGTAATTGATGCTAAGAGTTGTCTTTACCGCCACCGGCCTGACTTTGATGAGATGTTTGTGTTGAGGCAAACTGTGAATGCAATTTCTTTTCCGTCTCTCGAGTTCCCTTGTAAACAGGCAAACAATAAACCAAAGTAATCCAGTCTGAATGACAAACTATGCTCATCAGCCAGAGAAATTGGTGGAAACCAGGGTGCCATTGTGCTGGCCTATTGTCTTTCAAAATCAGCCATCCATTTTTTTTCCAATCAGGCCATCCTTGTACACTGTAGAAATGTTCTGTCAGGTAACCTAAAATATGTACTTTATGCGGTAAACAACTTATTTACTATGACTTCATTAGGTCACGCCGATGAAAGTCGTTTTAAAGAGTCAAGGTATTAGCAATGTCAAAAGTATTTTGGTACAAAGTCGATACTAAAATAAAACAATGCAATGATACCAGTCATTCTAAAGGAATTGGTAGTGCTGCCTGACTAACATATTTGCCTTGCGTTAATGGCATTAATGTGTCTGTGTTTGTGAACGATCAATTGCATCTTGACATGGTATTAATGTTAAGAGAGCTGGTTTGTCTTAAGTGACTGTAAACATGTAGGACAAAACTTACAAGTCTGCTAAGGGGTAATTAACTATAACAAATCATGTTAAAATGTATCATCTTTTATCGGAAAATTAAACAACATTTTATCAAACTTTGATAATTGCCTTAATCTTTTAAACTACTGAAGATAGTGATCAAACTACATTTCATAAAAATCACCTGTCAAGTTTATAATATATACATCAGCATATAAGAGTCAAATTGGATGACAGGGACTTATCTCAAGAGTCAAGATCACAAGAACAGTTAATCTATTGGCAAAATTATGAAAAAAAAAAAAAAAAAAACATCAGTCAAGAATAGAAAATTATTGAAAATATTCAAATCAGGAATGTCAGAATCAGAATGTGTGGTTTGTGCATAAAAATATCCATCCAAACCAACACGTTGAACGATGTTCACTAACCTGCCAAAGTTTTCAATTGGATTGGTGTTTATTCTCTTTAGCATGGAGTGTGAAGTGTTCACTCAAGTTTCCTGATCATTCTGATAAAATTTCAGTGAGTGAAGAACAAATTTATACTCGCATGCGTTATGTATTACCGGTACGCACGTTATCGTCTCTGACAGACAGCATGTTGAAGCTGATCAGGTCACTAGTTTCACCCTCCTCTCAGAAAGCGAACATCCGGTGGGTTTTCCAGGAAATGCGTGTACTCACTGGACCTCTGCTTCTCGTACATACTACCATGTATTGTGCACGTTATTTTTTTGAAATAGGCAATTATTATGGTATGAAATACATTTTTAAAAATATTTATTATATACATTTGTATAAATTAGGGCTAGCACAACTAATCATTTTACTAGTTGAACAAGTAGCTGGGTCAAATGTTTACTTAATGTAAATAAGAGTTTCCGTTAACTTATTTCTGCTAATTTCCACATTTTTAAAATGACACCCACCATTTTGAGAGAACCATTTAAACTTTAGTGCGTAAATGTTCCTATTTTTAAATCGGATATTTAAATAATCTATAAATAATCAAAATAATCTATAAAATTTATTGTTACAGATGTCCCCATGAGAAACAATTACCGTGCGAGGGTTGTACGATCTCTTTTGAGATGTCTTAAGACCAGTATGTTAATATTTTATAGAAAATACACTAACTAAATCAGACATCCAAGAAATTATGGGCTTTATATTGGTATGCATTTGATCCTTTAGATTCATTATGCCTGGAGCACAAGCTGTTTTCTTCTTGGTGCATGGTAGAATCAGCAGGAAGCATGGTGTATTCCTTTACGCTCATTGCAGGAGTGCTCAGGAAAGCCCTTGGATGATGAATTGCTACATCTGGTTTTGTTCCTCCGCCCAGAATCATACTTGAGGAAATAACTCACTTCACTATGCTATATAAGACACAGCAGTTCAGGAGTCAAAAACATGATATTTCAGTCTATAATACTCCTTTGAATGTCATCATGTGAAAATTATTTCTAGTTGTCGAGTTTTGTGCATGCACCAAAAGAAAATCCACTGAATGCAACACTCCGATAATATAGGGCTCACAAAAGCACTCTCTAGGTTACTGCCTGTCAATACTAATCTCTTTAAAAGCAACCATATTTCAATCAGACAAAAATGTTTAGTGCTAAGTGTATCCTACAAATAGAAAATTGTCATTCATAACTCATATGAACGTGACCTGCTGGGTGCCGGAGTATGTGTACATATATGTGATTGTTTATGTGTATCTGAGCTACAATACTAAAAGCTAAAAAAGCTAAAAAATCAAAAAACTCTCGCTACAAGTGGAATCCCATATGTATAATTTAATAGCCTGTGTACAGATTTGTTTATGTGGACACAGATACTTGGACTGCATAATTCATTATGTTTTGTGGTTTGCAACATAGTCTTTGTATTGTTCTAGGTGTTAATCAGTAGGAAGGAAATCTCAAATTGATAGTTTAACATGTCTGAACCACTACCCTGCCCTTGTCCATAGAGCTGAAAGACAAGCATGTGCAGATCAGCGTTTTTTGCCTATAGAAGGGGTATGTGCATTATCCAGACAAAACTGAAAAAAAATTTACTTTTTTTTTCTCTCTCTGATTTGCTAAATTCAGTCAGGTTTTGTTTGTGTACTGACATGTTATTGAATATGAAGCTCGGACAACAGATTTTTTTTCCTCATTAACCCTCTGGACCCTAAGGATATTTTGTGGCCCTGAAGAAGTTTGACATGCTCTGACATTTGTGTTTTTTTTCAGTTGCTTTAAAGCATATTAATGGCTAAATTCTGATTACACTGTATTCAGCACAAACAGGGCTACAGTAATATGTGAGCAACATGTATATAAAAGTTTGTAGTTTTAAGAAAATAATGTTTATGCGTAGTTTTTGAGAAAACTAAAATGTTAAATCACTGAAATCAGGCCATATAACACACAGTAAACATTTGTTTACAAGGCTTTTCAGAACTGGATGTTGCCTAGAGTTTTTTCTTCAAAACAATGTGAAAACCATTTTGATCACTCATTCATACAAAACAATATAGTCATTTAACTTTTGTAAGACACTAATGATTAAATTATTTACATAAAGACTTTAGACCTACAGTGCCGCTCAAAAGTTTTAGATCTGTATGTTTTTTTTTTTGTTTTTTTTTTAAATAAGTCTCTTCTGCTCACCAAGGCTGGATTTATTTGATCCAAAATAGTAAAAAAACAGTAATATTGTGAAATATTTTTACAATTTAAAATAAATGTATTCTATGTGAATACATGGTAAAGTGTAATTTATTCCTGTGATCAAAGCTGAATTTATCATCATTACTCCAGTCTTCAGTGTCACATGATCCTTCAGAAATCGTTTTAATATGATGATTTGATATATATGCTCAACAAACATTTCTTATTATGAATGTTGAAAACAGTTTTTTCATTTTTTTTTCAGGATTCTTTGATAAATCTAATAAATTTAACCCAGAGGGAATGGAAAGTTCAAAAGAATAACATATATCTGAAATAAAAAGATTTTGTAACATTATAAATGTCTTTGTGTTTTTTGATCAATATAAGGCATCTTTGTGAATAAAAGTATTAATTTCTTTCAAAAAATAAAACAGCAACAAAAAAACGAAACTCTTACTCAGAATGGTAGTGTATAATGTTACAATAGATTTCTATTTCAGATAAATGCTGTTGTTTTGAACTTTCTATTTATCAAAGAATCCTGAAATAAATTGTACACAAATGTTTTCAGCATTCATAATAATAAGAAATGTTTCTTGAGCAGCAAATCAGCATATTACAATGATTTCTGAAGGATCATGTGAAACTGAAGACCGGAATAAATTGCATTTTAAAAATATATCCAAATAGAAAACAATTATTTTAAATTATAAAAATGCTTTTTTGGTATTTTGGATCAAATAAATGCAGCCTTGTTAAGCAGAAGAATTTTTTTTGAAAACATTAGAAAATCTAAAACTTTTGAACAGTAGTGTATAGCTACTTGGATTTACACATGAAAACAATACATAGAGCAGTGGTAAAAAAAATACAGCGCAAAAGAGACAGTTGAGGGCAAAAGTGCAAACAGGGACAGTGCAAGATGAACGAAAACTAATTAGTCTCTACATTTAAAATAACGAACTTGAGCACGCAAAAGACGCAACATATGTGAACGGCCCCTTAGTCAGTGGTTACATCAGCGTAGCAGTCAATAAACAGGACAGTCATGTACGGGACATTTAGGCCCAATAAACGGGACGTCTCGGCTAATACGGGACAGCTGGCAACCCTACTTTTATATCATGCTGTGTTTAATATTATAGAGCATAAAATATCCCCATGTCGTACTGTATCTTTATTTAGCATTGAAAGTTTGCCTACCTATTTCATATTTCAACATGTTTCCGTTGATTTCACACATTTTAGTCTGGCAATAGTTCAACTAGTAGCCTACAATGTGAAGTTTATGCATCAATAACGCTAATATAAGTGAGAAGAAATGTTTTACCTTAAAAATTCTCATAAATCACGTTCTGTAAATCCAAGGTAAACTCACAGCGTGTCTTCCGAACTCGATGAAATCAGAAGAATGAAGAAGCTGATTCTTTGTTTTGAGGTGATGGGGGGCGTTTACAGGTTTGCGTTCCTTCCTCGTGGACGATTTGCATGTGACTCGCTTTGCGCGCATGGGTGTGGTCACATTAAAGATAATGAGGCTCCGCTGGAGAAACTCTACCTCTCGCTGTTTTCATACGGATTACATAAACAGAGAATATTTGTTTTTTCATTTAAAAGTAGACATTCCAAGCTTTATAAAGATATATCTGTCGTGTCTGTGTGACAAATATTCTCTGAGTTCTGAGTTCATTTTCAGACGCATTTTAGAATGGACTTCACAGGGAGACAGACGGGAGAACACGTATCCTGTTTGTTTCCTTTATTTAGCGAGAAGCACAACATTTAGTTTTTATTTTGAGTGTACATAAATAAAAGTAGACACTTTAAGCTTTGTAAAGACATATTGTTCATGTCTGTGAGGCCAAAAATGACGGAGTATTTTAAGTTGTTTTACACTGTCATGAGGAAAAATCCAGCAAAACGCGCGGGCGCGTTCTTCGGGTTCAGGGGGTTAAAGTCTAAAGGAGCCATACTAGCATGATGATTTGTCTGGAGATGTTGCCAAACTAGCCAATGAGTGAGCCAACTTGTCCTAAAGTGACTGACTGATTTCAGAGGCAGTTTGCTAGCAAAAGCCATGGCTCCTTTTGGCAGAAGTCAACTTTGCTAAAAGAGGATCATCTTTTAACTCGGAGCAAATTATAATTCACTCAGGAATGGCATAGAGGGAGATGTCTGGGAATGCCCACTATCTTCATCCCTCTTGGCTCAGAAGCCAATTGATTGTCCCCTCTTGCTTCCCTCTTAAAAGAAGCAGAGCTGAGCCCTAGAAAAAAGAGAGCATTTGCATGTAATCTCCCAACTGTAGTTAACAACAGATGAATTTATTTTAAGTAACTACCCCAAAAAGTTATCATCTCATTGTTTTTTAACCTGTAAGATGATAAGCAAGTACACTTACATTATGCAGGTGTATACTATTGATTACATAAGGGACACTATGGCTCCCTTTTAAAAGCTAGAACAAATATTGTATCGTCTTGACATATGTTGTATAGTTTTTTTTTATTTTATTTTTTAAATCCATTTAATGATTTATTGGTTAGACATAATGGCATATATTTTTGTAATATAGACCTATTTATGTTTTTGTTCATCCTGTAGAATTTGAATTAGTATTATTGTTCCTTTAGGTTATGTTCAATTATGTTTGTGCTTTCTTTCTGGTTATTTGTAACAGGTATTTGAACTTTTTTCTTTTTCTCATTTTAAATTCTATATTGGCTGCGTGGCCTTTGTCATTGTTATAAGCTGTAAATACTGTTACTTTTGCATTTTTTGTATGCCTGAGGAAGTCGATTGACCAAAACATTACTCAAAATTGTATCATTACAAAATTTTATTAGCAGCGTGTGGAATTGATACTTTTTTTAAACTAGTGAACTGCCTTGCTGTCTTCTGCCTACGTAGGTTGCTGTTTGCATCCTAACTGAAATAATACCACGTAAGAGACCTCATAAGTAACTTGACACAATTGCTTTGAATAGTTTACTGTTAAAAATGTGATACTCCAATAGTGCTGCAGTTATGACGTCACTTTGTAGGCCAACCGGCAGTTAGCATCACACTAGCTCCATCGACAAAATCCCACTCAGATTTTTCCACAGGCTTTTTGATTATCGCAAAAAACAAGCTCTGTAATCAACAAAAGTTATGATACTTACATGTTTTGTCCATCAAGATCATTTTCACAGATGAACACAACAATGAATTTCGAAGCCTAAATGCAGTTGCCAGAAGTAAAAAGCTAAAGGTAGGCAATTATAAGCATAATGAGGCTGTAAAAGCGGACTGAGTTTACCTGTTCACCGTGATGATGTTTAATCTCCACGACAGCCTCTGTAGTCCCATTTAGCCACTTGTTAGCAACTGCCTTTATAAAGACACATAACAGCTTAAAAAATCACGAGTGTGGTAATACTGATGTATTTTATGTAGTAGAATAAAACGTGAAAGTGTCTTGAGCTTGTGTTCACCACAGACCTTATTTCAGCCATTTAACCAAAACCCCATTCAAAAAACCCATTGACTTCGGGACGATGATACCAGAAGTGCTAAAATGCTAACTCATTTCCACGTTTTGACCTACATATCTATGTCATATCTGCACCACTCTATATGCTTAAAATTCCAAGTAATCACAAGTATTTTTATTAGATTCTTTATCGATATCAAAATTAAATGTATTATAATTGTAAGTAAAGTCAAATTTTTTTATTGCTTCATCTGCCATGATTTTTTCAATGAAGTTGTCACAATGCATTATGGGATTGACCTCTGGAGGTTGCATTTGTTGGCCACGTACGTCATTGATGCTGCTTCATTTCAGTAAACTGACCACTACATTCTAAAGTCATGAAACAATTTACGCTTCACTAGGAATAACGGTCAATTTTATAATGGTTACTGTTCTAAAATAAGACATCCCTTATGACGTATGTGGCCGACAAAAGTTTCCTCCGGAGAACGCAGCCTTCGAAATGAAACACAGCGGCTGTCTTATGTTTTTCCAAAGAAAGGCATCTTTGAAGGCAGCATATTGTTGGAACGGTTTTTGCGACAGGAGCACAACAATGTTACCTTAAAATGCTGACTACGTAGGCAGCTCACTAGGCTTTGGAACAGAGCCAGTAGCTCTTGTACTCTGTTTATTATCAGTATAAACATGTGAGACTTTTTAAACAGTGATATTGGAAAGAGGAGATTAAAATGGAAAACTGCATGCTGAGAGGACCAAACCCACTTAACCGACCCACACTCTAAAAACGTTTACTATGATTTACTCAATTTTTTTGGTGAAACATTTTTACGCTAAAAAAATTTAGTAAATTTACAAGCAGTGAAATCAATTACATACACCGTATAAGCTGAGTAAATGTAAGTCAAAAAATTAAGTAGATCTGAGTAACTGCATTTGGTACAATAACAAATAAAATTGAGTAGAAATAATTGGGATGAAACATTTAAAAACCAATATTTATGAGTAATATTAACTTTTTTTTAATTTCCTCTAAACCTTTGTAAAATACTCCACACAACCACAGGTATACATGACATTGGCCTTTATTGTCGATGAGTACAGCAATACAGCATATTTTATACTGTTTTAACATGTATACAATATTGCCTACATTTAAACTCATGTAACAAACATATTAGAAGTAAAAATGAAACATTTAAAAGTAATTCAGGTGTAATCAACCGGTCTGTTATCCATTTCCACCGTATCAGCGCTGGTTCTCGAGCCTGAGATGGACTCGTGCTCTGCGGGTGGACTTTGAACTTCAGACCGCCGTCCTGGGTTTCACTCGTAGCCGAAAGATGCTGCGACGCGCCTGACGCCATAACCTGCCAATAAACAAACAGTGCACAGTTCTGAGAACATTTTATCATCCAAATTAATTATATTCATTATCTTTAGGAATAAAATCGTGTGTTTTGAGCAATTTTTTTAATTGAGTAAACTTAAGTGTGTGTTAAAGATTAATAATGTTGATTTGAATTAAGTCATATTTTTTGTTCTTGAAACAGATCAGTTTAATTCTCCGTTCTAGAATATTTTGATAGAAATTTCACAAATATATTAAATATATTTTAAATAAATAATTGGTTAGTCAAATACTAAATTCTTTTAGTGAAAAAAACTTAAATATAACTGTAAATTTTAGACAATCAACTGTTGGATTTTTAGTCAATTATTTTGGTATGTTCAACTATACTAAATGATATTCAGAGATTTTTAAGTTAATAAAGTTAATTATTACTGTGATATTTTCTAAGCCACTGAATTATTTTTTAGAGTGCAGTGTCATCAGTTTCTCTCACCAGATGCTTGAGGCTGATGGCCCATGTGAGGCTAAGCTGGAGATACAGTGATCATGTAATGACTTGAATCAAGACTGACCTCATTAGTATTGTATTGAATTAGTTACAGTTGTACTATGGCGGTCCAGTTGTGCATGTGCACTACATTTATGTGATTTAGCAGTGCAATGTCATGCCCTTCCAGCCTTTGCCTTTCACATTTAGATATCAACAATTGTGCAGTTTCATCAATAAAAATATAATTGGCTTTACCTATAACATAGTACGTTCTCATATTATTAGGGATGTGTTAAAAATATTTTAGTCTTTTTAAAGAATCAATATTGATTCTCATATCCCAAGATCAATCTTTCAGTGCATGCTGTTTTCAGTTGACGCGTAAATAAAACATCACTAAATATTATTTGTAGCACACCTTTTATCTAATAATCACATAAGCTTTGTGCTTTGTTACTTTTGATAAGAAATAAAGCCTTAGCCTACAGACACTGTCAATTTCACAACAAAATCCAAGCAATAAATGTCATTTTATTGCTCTTTAACGTGGCTCTTTACAAATGGTTAGCATGAAATAAACCTGAATGAACAACAGAAGGTATGGTGAAAGACACAGTACAACTTACGGAGTGTATCATGTCTCATGTAATTGCTCAATCAGTGTTTCAACCGCGGAAAGACATCAATAAAACAGCTTGTAAACAATGTCACGTAATGCCACATTTACCTCAGGAACGCCATTCAATGTTTATTGATCGTTAGTTAGCTAGACAAAATAACCCAAAAAAGAGCATTTTGCTGAATAAATGTGCTATATTACATATTCATTATAGTTTTACCATTTAGTGATGTCTATGTAATGTGTTTGAATGAGATAATCTGTTATGAAAACAAGCCTTTTATTACAGGCACAGTTTAAAAGTTTATATTTCAACAACAAAAATTGGATTAGAAACATAAATATATTATTAGAAAGTTCATATAAATCCTGCCTTAAGTGATTGTATATGATAGGTTTCATTTGAGTGTTGATATTTTTATATCTAAAATAAATAGCAAAAAATAAAAAGTAATTTAATACATTTGGGCTCTGTTGTTCATTTTAACCTTTAATATAATAGTAATGTACCAAGTGACAGGTTTTCCTGTATAGTTTACAGCATTAGTTAAGCGAGATGTACCTGAGCTATTTCCAAATGAATCTATATCGAATCGAGATCGGAATCAGATCAAATCATGAAATCTGTGTCAATACCCACTTTTAGGAATAATCTGTAATCTCTATAATTGAAATGTAATAAAGGCTGATAGAGTGATTGGATAAGTACTGATACTTAGATACCAAGTAGATAATAAGGTGACTTCTATTGTTTTTATTATTTGTAATTTGCTTCTTTGTTTGCTTCTTTAGCCCTATTCAGATGGGACTAGTTTTCTAAATGACCTTTGAGTTACAATTCTTACCACTCGACATCTCTGATTTCATGTACCAATTCGGACGAGACTAACTCTGTGTTTATTACAGCGGTGGGAGTGTGTGTTTTCTAGACGTGGCTGTTACAGAAGGTCATGTGCTGTGTTTGTGTGCATCATGTATGACGTATATGTCTTAAGTTATTTTAATTTATTATAAAAACCCTATGTAATGGCGCTTTTCCACTGCGTGGTATGACTTGGCTCGGCTCGGCTCGCTTTGGCTCGGTTTGCTTTTCCACTGCAGTTTAGTACCCGCTTCAAAGTGGGTAGACTGATCATTATAGTTGCGCCGCCACCTCGTCTACTGACCACGATACAGCCATTTATTTTTTCAAGTTGCGTGCAACGGTCGTTTAAAGCAAGTCGTTTAAAAAAGTAGTGCGAACAAATGATACTGCGGTGGCTGTTGCTGACTATTTAAATCTAGTGGGTTTGGTGTCTCGTGTCGCAAATCCAATGATGCTGGCAGTGACGATTCCAGTCAGTGATCTGCAGTGTTTACACGTCACATTTTAGTATCCGTACGGCTTGCTTGGAACCTCAACCGAGGTGGTACTAAAAAAAGTACCAGGTACTAGGTACTGTACACAGTGGAAAACCCCCCAAAGGTGAGCCGTACCAAGCCGTACCATGCAGTGGAAAAGCGCCATAAGTAAACTTCATGAGTTTATAGAAGTGGCTGGTTATAATCTAGACAAGCATCTTACTCTTACCTGACACTGATATTAAAATGGGTAGTCTTTGCAGGTTTTTTGCGGTTTGGCTCTATTTATTAATTTTATAATTTTTTTTTTTGTCGGATACTATCCTTATTGAAATTAAATGAAAACATGCTGAAGATTGGTAGGTAGGTCAAAAAACACACAAGGAGAAGCGTTAGGATAATACAATAATAATACATCAGCAATCACAGACATTCGCATTCGGACGGGATTAGCATTACCTGAGGTAATTTTTCCGGACCTTTTTACAGAAGGTAAAAGTCGCCGTAATCTTTACTTACATTGTCTGTAATAATTACTGAGATGACACATTCGGACGGGACTAAAATCACTGAGAAGCTCTGGTACTAATTACTTTACCCCACCTCTCCATGTAAAACTAATCCCGTCCGAATAGGGCTTTTGACTGTTTTATTCACTGTTTATTTAATTAAAGCCATGTTTTTGATTAACTGTTGAAATTAGTATCTAGAAATCCAAGCATCTCTGATTGAGGTGAAGGACTCAAAGCTCAGGTTATAAGCAGGCTCTGTTGTGGGTGGGGTTTTATGAATCACAGTGAAACGTCAGCCCATCCCCTGCTTTTTAGACCTTTAACTGACAGCAATTACAGAAGCTGAGATCTCTCAGGCACTGCCGGGCCTTCCTCCCTCCCTTCTCGTACTGTGCATCTCTGTCAACACACACTATCATCATATCTACTTCCTCACCATCTGGACCGTTCTGTTACCATGGACTACCACGCTTTTCTTTAGGTTTGATCTCCTTTTTGTAGCACAATTAATGGAGTCCAGCCTAACTCTCTGGGTTTAATGTGGTGTCACTAAAATATTCCCCTCTATAGGATTAAATCAATAAAGCTGCGTTCACACTGCCAGTGTCGCTGCATGTCGCCAGTGGCTGACGGTTAGGTTGCTAGTGGGCGTTCCCAGTAGTGGTTGCCTAGTAACGTTTATGAATGACATTCACGGATGTTATTCCATGTTGTTGACAACAAATCAGTTTTCTTGCAGCTAAAACAAACATTTTGTAGGAAAAAAAAATACTAAACATAAATGGAATCAGTACTTAATATTAAAGATGAACGAGAAACAGTGAGTGCTTTTTGTCATTGTGGCTATTTATCTACAGTGAAATATCTGTAGTCTATCGGGGTTCACGGAACCGTTCAGGCTCAGAGTCAGCATAGCGAGTACCATATACACAAAGACATACCATAAATTATAGGAAAGTTGCTGACCGCTAAAATAACTTCTCCTCCATCTTGCTGCCGGCACTCCACTACAGGATGTAGTGTCGGATCACGTTGCTCCCGAAAGTTGCTCTTCATTTACATAAAGTTAAACATGTTTTTTCATGTCGCTGGACATGCTTACATCCAGTCACCAACAGTCACTGTCGCTCATGTCACTGGCGGCATTATATAGCTGTCCTTAGATAACTTTGTTTTGCAGCAAGGTTACAGACCAGCTCTGACTGAAGCCAAACAGTACCTGCAGAGTACCTATGGATCAGCTGATAATGTTTATGTTTAAGTTTTCCTCAAGTTCAGGATGGTGTCCTAAAAGAGCATTTTGAACAGCAAATATGTTGCTTTGTAATGTAAATTCTGTTAACCTCTTTTGCTTGTGGTGTGTTTGTGTTATCTTTAAATTAAATACCACTTGGTTAGATTTTTTTCTATTTAAAGGGATACTCCACCCAAAAATGTTAATTCTCTCATCATTTATACTTATCCTCATGCAGTGCTTAAAGTGAAAAGAAAAAAAAAAAGTGCCGGTACTCCCCATAGGGTGGCTATGGGGGGTTTGGTTGTCTCCCTCGGTTGCAAGGGTGTAGTTTGAACATTGGGGGGTTGAAGTGTGAACCGTTTGATAGGATCCCAGGGCATGCTCTCTCCTGAGGTTTATTTATTTATTTGTTTGTTTTACTTTTTATTTTTCAAAATGGGCCACACATGCTGGTTGATCACGTTGGTGATCACAAGTTGGTTGATAACATAACTGCAATAAAGAAACCAGACAACAATAATCACTTGTTTACAAAGTGCCATGGGAAGTCAAACTATCTTTACTTTATCTTTACTTTACTTTTATAATTCTTATACTGAACATGTTAATTTCCTGTCATCTCTAGGAATATCTGAAAGCCAGGTTTTTCCTAATAGCTGTCATTATTAGCAGAACACATTTTACACATGGGGAAAACCAATTGTTTAGTCAATAATTCAAAAAGGTCCAGACTTTAAAGCTCTTGATTCTAACTTGTACTTGGCCTTATGAAAAAGTAACATAGTTCTTGTAATTGCTTAACTATAGCATTTGTTACAGTCACAGTCATATTGCGCAGATAATTGGTCTGTTCAGTTTGTACAGCTTATAAAAGCTCAGAATGCACAATGTATACAATTAAGCCTACAAAAAGTCCTAAAGTAAACACAACGGTAATCCATATGACCACAGTTGATGAGTCAATGTCTTCTGAAGCAAAACCATAGGCAAGTAAAATACTAATATTTTAAAAAAGAATTTAACTATAAACTATCATTTCTGGTTATCTGTCATACATGTGTTCATAAGACATGAAGCACTACATCAGCATGTTGTGATGGTCCTCAGTGTTGCAGTGTGACACACTTAAATGACTCTTCACAATGCGCTGTTTTAAGTGAAGCATGAACTCATGAATCCGCATATGACATTTAGCTGGGAGTGATGGTTTGTAGTTAAAAAAAAAAAGTTTAAAATATTACTATTTTTTTTTTTTTTTGTTTTAGAACACATTGATTCATCAACTGGGGATTACCATTGTTTGATTGTGTGATTTTTGAAGAGTCAACTTTGGAGGTCTCGTACACTTGCCATTATATGGAGTTGGATTATATTTCTAAAAATCTGAATTTGTTAAAATCTGAAGAAGGAAAGTCATGTCATCTGGGATGGCATGAGAGTGAGTAAATGATAACAGACTTTTTTCTTTAGTATTTTCCTTTAGTATCCCTTTAATGAAATTACATTTCTACATTTCTGTCCAATTACTTTTTGGGCCACTATGCAAATTTCAGCAACAAAAGCATGGGTTGTTCAGCTCACTTTTTTTCCACTGTTTTTTTTTTTTTATGCAATGTATTGTTGAGAGGCTTTGGCTTCTGGGAAAAGCTGAGCAGTGGATGGAAGGACATTGTCTGCTTGTGATCCGATCTCTGTGACAGGATACTGGCATACTTTCCGTTTAGCCTGCCACAGTGTTGTGTCGTCTGCAGAGATATCCCACATATGGGAATTATGCTTTAATGAAATAAGAGTTTTGAATGAGCAGGTGTATTTAGAAACTGAATCGTAACAAATAACATTCATGTATAAATGAATTCATCAAGGCTGCTAGGGTAATGTTATCATACCAGAACTTGTACTACTTATCATGTTCACCTTTGTGTCTTTTGGGTACATGATATTCAGTATTATATGAATGCATTTTTCCACTAGCAGTAGTGTAAAAATACCCTGGCTAATCACTTGCTGTACACACAGCCTTTCTCTGTTCACTTCAACGTCTGATCTAAACTTACCTTTGACATTTTCACAAGACGCCCTTGATATGTGGTATTAGACCTAAAGTGGAAGATGCACCTTGTAAACCGCTGTGAAAGCCTGCAGGAGGACATTGTCGCATTTTATTCATTCCTCTTGCTAAAAATTTAGTGACAGCTGGAATCAACTTAATTTCTCCTAAAATACCTTAGGACAAATAAAAATAGATGCAAATGAGACAACTGTTGAGTATTCACAATATTTCTACATCCCTATACACAGATTATGGGCACAACATCTGGCAAAAAATACAAAAAAGTAAACAATCCACAATTTCGAATAATAATCATTTGGGCACACAGGGAATCTAGTGAAAGATAAGTGGTATTATTCTCCCTCATTCCATGACCATCAATTGGATAGAAACACAAACAAGTAGTACAAATTACAGCAGCATTTGACCCATTATATTGTGGTCATTGCTATCAATGGGCAATAGCTTAGAGGACAAAAAGATTTTCTAAATGGCAGGTGAAGTATTCACCAGGTACACTTTTCATTGTGAATTGGAAATGATGAAAATACAATCATAAATCAAATGTAGTCAACAATATTACCACAGACCATAAAAGTGCAAAACAGTTGAGAAAAAAGTCTGTTATTTGAGATAAGTGAAATTACTGGGATTTTTTTTTTCTTTTCTTTTCTCAGGAGAAACATCTGAGAAAGCTGTAGCTAATTGTTCTCAATTTAGTCTCATTGCTGCCTAGGAGCAAATATTGAGATTAGAGTCCAACCGATATGGGTTTTTGGGGGCTGATACTGATATTAGGGAGTAAAAAAAGTCTGATATCGATATATCGTCCGATATTCTTTGTGTATATTATAGTACAGTACCAGTCAAAAGTTTGGACACACTTTCCCATTGGTGTGTCCAAACTTTTGACTGGTACTGTATATATAATACAGTATACATTATATACATACATTGTACATAAATACAACAGAACAAACATACAAATGAAAAACTGTTCTTTTTAGGTTTTTTATGTAGGTCTAAACTAGATTTTCAGGTAGGCTACAGAAATAGTAATCAAATGTAAAATATCACTTCATAGTCTTCACTGTATAAATATAGATTAACCCTTATTAAAGTTATCCAGTCAAGAGCAGTGTGTGAATTTTTTTTATTTTTTTTTTTATTTCGTCTTTTATGAGAAAGCGCTTTCCTGCCATTGACAAGATTTTCCGGCTTTCCATGTTTTCACTATTATACGGTAGGGGACGCCATTACACATTTTCTGAACGAGTACTGAATCTCCAGATCAAAACAGAGGCGAAGAAGAAGCAGAAACGAGCGATCTCATATAAGCAGATGCATATGTAAAATAACACGATCATTAACATTAAACAGCATATAAATCAAAACTGCCTAATGTTGCTGAATGAAATGTCGACCCAGGACGAGCTATAGGACTGTGAAGTTTTGGGGGTGTTGATGAACTCGATCTACTTCATCTGTGTTTTCATCGTTTTGAATCTCATCTGTATGTAGTCCTTGACAAAAACGTGATTTTTCTCAGCTTTTTTCTCAAAATGTTGCTTTTTTCATGAAACACCCACATTCAAGTGTTGATACAAAAGAATGCATGAAGCTAGAATTAAACAGAGGGTCTGTTCTTTCTTTTGATATATTGCATGTTCAGATATTCATACAGCAAGATATTTTGTGGGCCATGAAACTTGTGAAAATGACCAATAAACGCTGGCGGTGACTGGGAAATTTCATGTTTACGTTCACTTAAGACATAATGTTTGCGATGATACTCGACAAGACATGCATGTTGACATAATTTTGTGTGAATATTCACGCACTGTGAGACACTTGGGCGCACTCATATCGGTGGCATATCTGCGGCAGGCTCATATCGGCCGATAAATCGGTCTGGCTCTAATTGAGATATAAAGGAGAGATCATCATCATTATTATTATTATTATTATTATTATTATTATTGTTTTAATGCGAAATTATTTTCGTTCCTATAGGAATACCTGGCACCAGGTTCTTTGTGAACCAATTGCATTTTTGAAGCACTTCACTTTCTCACGCACTTTAGTCATGGACAAGAACGTTTTTGACCATAACCATTATGTTTGACTTGCGATTGGGATGCTTTTTTGACCATAATTTGTGTCAGGTTTGTTGTTGCTAGATGTCTGCGTCTCACTGACGTGTGTGGAATTCCCAAAGGGCTGCTTGTGTTTACCTCATTAAAAATGAAGGTCAGAGAAGCTGATTGCTTAGACCAGACCAATTTATCCACCTTATGTCCTCTGTCAGTCTCTGCTGTCTGGCTTACTCAAACAGATCAATCGCCCTTCAGAGATCATGGCTGCCTTTCTTTTGATTGCCAAGCATTTTTCCAAGAAGGGTGAGAAATAGGCCTAATTGTTTCATAGTTAGTCATGAAGGGATCTTTTTTAGGGGTGTAACGATACGCTTGTGTCACAATTCGATACTATGGCGATACTAAACTCACGATACAATATTTATTGCGATATTTTAAGCCAAAATAAAGAAGAGATGTTTTTTTATTATTACTTTTTATTATTATTATTTAAATAATATTATTGTTATTATATTATTATCAGGACACACAAATATTCCCCCATTGCATTACTATACATTATATTTAACATTATATTTAGTAGTTTAATGTAGTAATGTCACTGAAACTCCGTAAACGTAATTTTTTTTCTCATGCAGTACCCGTGTCGCACGCACACAGACTCTCCCGGTGCTCGCTATGTTCCGCCTCTCCTGCTATTAATGCACTATACATATAAGAATAAACCATCTAAAACGCTTTGAATAATCATACTACTAAAACTAAATGTGATATGGTGATTTAAATTATGTTTGCGCTTTCACTTTGAGGCGTGTCATTCCAGCAGCGCGTGCACTTCAGATGATCAATGCAATCAGTCACAGTTCTAATCGCAAGAAAGCATGTCAAAATGACTATTCCCAAACTGTAAATGGTTAGTTCTGCATTTACTCCCTCTCATGTAGTTTTAGCGTGTCACGCAAGCATCTGTACGACCGAGTGTACTACAGTATGTGTGTCGTTCAAATCTGTTCATCGTATAAAACCATCATGTCTTTGGATTTGGATTAGACCACTCAATTGATTATTTTTATGATGCCTTTATGACATTTTTTTGGATCTTTTAAGTTTGAGAGGAATGGACTTTAAATGGAGGTACAGTAATCTTTCTCTGGTTTCTTAAAAAAAAATCTTCATTTGTGTTTTGAAGTTAAATGAAAATCTTATAGGTTTGAAACGACATAAGGGTGAGTACATGATGACAGAATTTACATTTTTGAGTGAATTATACCTTATAAATACAGTAAGCTAAGTCTTGGATAAAACTAACTCTATATCGCAAATCATACAGAATATCGCAATATAAAAATGTGATATTCTATATCTCGATATACGATGTATTGTTACATCCCTAGATCCTTTTGGTCCTTTTTAGATCCTTCATAGCCTACTCATCCAATGAATGTTTGCTATAAAGAAGCTATCCTTTTGTTTTAAAACATTGCTATGTGGTTGCTAGGGTGTTATGGATGGTTGCATGGTCAAAAGAGCCCATCTCTAAGCAAGTAGGCCTTATGACTTATGCACTTAATTTCAAGTCTTCTTAAGCTCTCAAATCAATTTTGCAGTCACATTAACACTACCGTTCAAAAGATAGAGGTCAGTTTTTTTTGGAAAAAAATATACTTTTATTGAATTAAATTGATCAAAATTGACAGTAAAGACATTTATAAATAATGTTACAAAAGGTTATTTTTTTTTTTTTTAAAAAAAACTGTTATTTTTAACCTTTTATTAATCAAAAATCCTGAAAAATTGCATGATGATTTCCACAAAAATATTAACTTAAACATTGATAACTATCAATGGTGCTCAAATGTTTTTTGAGCAGCGAATCAGCATATTAGATTGAGAAGGATCATGTGACACTGGATCATGTGAGTAATGATGCTGAAAACTCAGGAATAAATTACATTTTAAAATATATTAACATTGAAAACAATTACAACAATTAAAAAAAAAGGTTTCTCTGTATTTTTTTTTTTTTAAATCTTACCGACATTCAAACATTGTCATGTCACAGTTGATGAGAAACAGTGCTGTTTGGTATCATATGTCATAGATCTGCGACAGAGGGAAATATTGAACAAGGATTTTGGCCTGTTCCTCAAACAAAGCTTTTGAATGACTTCAGAAGACTTGGAATATAATGCATGAGTCATATGGACTACTTTTTAAATACTTTTATTGTCATTTTTTGTCCTTTTTGAAGCTTAGGCGTATAAATCACCATCCACTTTCATAGGAAAAACAGAAGCTCGGGTAAATAAGATGTAATGGACTCAAATGCATTTTACCTTGAGCTACAAGATACTATTTGTCTTATGCAACAGCTGTAGTTTCCTTATTTATAAGTATTTTTTTTGTAATCATAATAAAATAAGTTAGCACGGTTTACAGATGGTGTTTATGAAATCTTTTATCATTTAATTATTTTTATGAGCACTCACACTAAAAAGAAGCCACTTCATTTCCTCCACTGTTTTCTCATTGGCTCTTCGTTTCCTCTCATCTCTTTCTGTTCCTCTCTCGCTCGCTTTCTCTCGTGCTTTCACTGGCTTATTCAAACACACCACCCTCCTCTCTCTCATCTCTCTTTCTCTCTCTGTCTCCCACACACTCTAGCACACACACCTACAGTCTACCATCCCGGTCTCTGTTGCTAAGCGACAAACCAAGTACGATGGACTGCTCTTATGATAGTGACATTTGTCCAGTGTAATTTCATCCTCAGAAGTGACTGAATCTTGCCATCCTAGCTGCCTCTTCTGATGATCTTAAACAAATTACAATGCTCACAGCTTCACTAACTTGACCTAACGTGCTCCATGCTATTTGTTTTCTTGCATATGAACTTTTCAGCTTGTTGTTGCAGCTTTTTATCAAACTGCTGCTGAAGGATACAGCTGATGTACAGCCTCTGCAGTATGAATAGTGTTAGTCACATGACCAGCATGAGGATTTGTCTCTGCTGGTTCACGCCTTTGATTGGTCCGAGCATGTCAAGCTTTTATTTTGACAAATGAGCGTGATAAAGAGCACTTACTGAGTATTGATTAATGGTATTGAGCAATGTGGATTTGCTCACTGTAATGTTAAAAGGCCGTGCTTAACTGTCTTAAGTCCAGCGCTGGTGGGTGGCTTCTAACACGAGAGACTTGAGACATTCAGAGCGCAAAGCGCCCTCCTCTTCTCTGGCTTTGGGAATGCGTGACACTGACAAACATAGCTGGCATGGCTGGTTTCGTAAAGCGCAGTGATACTATACTGACGAATCACTCAGAATATCTTGTTAAAAATACACCCGGCAAAACGAACAGATGTACAATAAAAGTGTAAATAGGTCAGTGTGATGTAGGGTAACTGTTTGCGTAACAGATTACATAGTTATACAGTCACCTACGGTAATGCTGTTAGGTTGATTATATGGCACATCCTAATATAATCACTTGCATATGACAACAATGATTTCATAGTGATATTAGCATTAGGGTTGTGTACCGAATCCCCCGGTATGTAACCGGACCGAATCAGAACGCAGATTTCGGTGCCTCATTTTGGTGCCACTTATAATTCAAACGTGCTTTCGCGCTTTGGCTGGCGCCAAGCCAGAGACAGATGCGCTCAGCGTTTGTCACATATCACAACTATTCAGTGTTTTCAACCACATAATGTTTATTTTAGGTTCCAGACATTTAAATGCACATAAGTACTAGCAAAAAAATACACACTGATGTTTATGGAAGCGGCAATAACAATCCTTTCAGTTATAATTTGACTACGTGTCTTATTTATATCAGATACACATTATATAGTTAACTATATAGTTTGCTCTATTCTTCTCCCAGTTCACCGGTCACTTACTTTCATGTATTTCGTGAGACGTGGATGAACAGATCGGATTCTCTGAATTGCGGCGCAAACTAACATGGCGGCACCCATGGTACATTATAGATCAACTACCATGATCATTATAAAAGGTTTTAAATGACAAAACACATTCACTTACACATATTTGAAAATTGGAATATCAGATGGTTAATGACATAGCTAACAAGTTTGTGAATATTTTGAATAAAAAAGAAAAAACGAAATTAAACTGTCATACAGCGCTATTGTGACTGAGGTGTCACGTGAGAAGCATGACGCGTCGCCATGGAAATAATAAGGCGATGCGTTCTAAAATATTTAGCAAGAGAATATGGTCATATTTCTGCAAAATAATTGCTGAAACTTGAAGCTGGTTTGTAGCATACCAAGAATACTGACTATTTTGCTGTCATTAGTACTGTAACTGTTATTTAGTGTTAAATTTGGCCTGTTGTAGTTGGGTTAGGTGGCTTAGGTTTTACTGTGAAATTAAGTAAATTTGTTGTGTTTTGTATTTATTTATTTTTATATGTTTAAGTATACTTTAAACTTTTACTAAATTGTTCAATTTAAAGAATGTTTTATTTTTTCCCCCAATAAAAAAGTATCAGTTCAGGCACCGTTTAGGCACCGGTACCGTTTTAAACGTATCGGTTTGGCACCGGTATCGTAAAAAACCCAAACAATACCCAACCCTAATTAGCATAAGGGTTGGTCTTTTATGTAACTTTATGTAACAGGAAGAGCCCATATGACTGACATGTAAAGCAGCCAATAGTTATTTTGATTTTGTGTACGATTTTTCTGAAATTGTTAAAGGCACAATCTGTAAGTTTTCGTGCTGGAGGTCGCTTTTTTAAAACAATAACAAAGGCGAAGCTTGATGACGCTATGAAGAAGAGTGAGACGATGGGAGATGTTGTTTTCACCATCCAGAGATATGGAATTCACGAATCATGTTCACGGATGAGGTAATGAATTAGTTTTTGTATTACATGTACGTTTGATCACACTATTTTATGTCATCGTTAATGCTGCGCAGTTTTAAGTGTTTAAAACAATCATACTAAAAGTACATTTGAACGGACCCACAGTATTTGCAAGGAATGGCTAAATATTTTTGTGCAACACTGTAATACTGTATTTAATTTCACTGCCATAGACTTGGTCACCAGACTTGATAAAAAGCAAAAAGCATGAAGTACAAACAAAGTGCAATATAACTGTATTAGGGCTGGGCGGTATATCGAGTTTGTACGATATATCGATATATTTTTTTAGAAACGATATGGAATGAGGCAATACTGTTTATATCGATATACAGTAGATTGATACGAGCGCATCTGAAAAATAGCGGAGTACGCAGAGTGAGCTGATGCAGGGAAAGTGCATGATACAACTTGTCCTCAACATGACACATGCTTTATATTAAGGGCTTCAAAATAACTGGTAACACGTATAGTTTAAAGCAGCTTGCCCTGTCAGATGCTCTGAGAGATAGGCTACTTGTGCTGACAGACAGATAAATACCTGCGGTGTTTAATGCATTTGAAATGTGGTGCTTTCCTCAGTGCATAACTTACATTTCACAGGTATATTCTTCATCTGTAAATGTTAGAAAGTCATGCAAATATGTCCATTTTGCTGTCCGGAGAGGACGAGCCTTCTGCATGTGAATCTCCGCCAAAATTCAAGCTTCCGTGAATGAGCGCCGCCGCGTGCATGCGCGGCAAACAGACGGAGCGCAATAGAATAGGAACGCAATAATTCTGATTAAAGTATACATATTTCTAAAATATTTTTTGTTGGACAATAAATGTGCCATATATGGAATTTTAAACCTACAAGTAATTATATTTTTATGAAAATGACCATTATAATGGGGTAATCAAATGTAGGCTAATATGCTTTTGTTTTTATTTTCATTTTTAGTTTAGTGAATTATTAATTTTTGTTTTTAGATTGTAATGTTACAATGTAATGTGATTTGAACCCCCTTTTTGCACGTAATATATTGCATAACCTACATTACATTCACTGTATTTGTTTATAGCCTTCAATATCAACATTGTTTTTAGGACATATTAATTATTATTAAAATAAATACAGATGTTTTTTTTTTTATCCAAATAGAAAAATGTAGAAAATACCGGGATATATACCGTGTATCGCCATTCAACCAAAAAATACCAAGATGTGCTTTTTTGGCCATATCGCCCAGCCCTAAACTGTATGTGTAATTTCATCAGCATAACCCACAAAGAATTATGTACAATAAATATTTGGTTACCTGTCTATTAAAAATCATGCAAGAGCGGAGTCTCTGTCAAGTCCAAGTTTGTCACGAAGATCTCTCCATCTCAAAAATGCTACGCTGATATTGATCCTTGTTTTATTTCTCTGTTTGTCACAAAGCCTGCTTGTCCGCGTTTGTACAACAGCGCTTGAAAACAAAAGTCCACTAGATAGTGCGCACTCACCGAACGCGTCTTTCCGCACTCACGGTCAAAGAAGTATACTTTGAAAGGCTCGTGCGCGCATCTGTGGAAAGTGAAGTATACCTGGGGCTTCAGTTAATCTACGTTTACGTTTTTTTTTTTTTTTTTCTGTACTGTAGTTATCCATGATGACTGAACGACACAACAGCGGCGTACTTCCGCATTTTTCCATGTGTGTTGCCATGGTTTCTACAAGTGGAAACTGCGGATATTACGTCATTTATAGGTGACAATGACAAGGGACGAGCCATAATTTAAAATAGGAATTTCTCTTGATTTACAAATCCTTGGGAACTTTTAGGATAATTTAAGTACACAACTGCATGAAATATATCACACAAGCAAGTGCAAGTGGTTTTTGGATATTTTATTACAAAAATCTTACATATTGTGCCTTTAATAACATGATAATAAACACTTTCAAAAAATGGCACAGTGTAGGTCTATAAAGGGTTGTTTGTCTCAAACAAAACTCTATCTCTCAAAGATTTGATGTCACTGACTTGACAAAATCCAGAGGGTAAATCTAGTGCTTAGTTCTGCCTCAAAAGCACTCATTTGAGCAAATCTTGTAAGCATGACTTTGTTTCCTGGCAGACTGATACATCTGTGCAGCCTGACTCATAGAAGTTTTGTAGCAGGCAGCCAGTCAGATTGGAAATTGCGATTATAGCGTGTATCTGAGGCTGAGACTAATGGTGAAAATTGAAATCATTTTGTGTCCTATGTTGTGATTTATTTTCACACAATTGACCCTGTATCATGTTGATAACATTTTGAAAAAATGAAAAATTTATTTAAATGTTATAAAAAAACGAACTATTACCATTATAATGTCACAACAACAATGACAATAATAATTATAATCAGTGTTTCCAACAGGATTTCGATTTTAGTTTTTGACAGCAATGGCGCAAGACACAACATTAAAGACCTTTATGTTATTATGAGAGATTTTAAATACATTTTCGGGTGACCACAGTCTAGATAATGAATGGGAAGCACTGAAATCTATTTGTGTCGGTCAGTGTTGTTATTGTGGCGGGCCGCCACAAATAAATCAATGTATGGGAAACACAGATAATAAAAGCATGTTGCATTGTATGTTACCTGTTTTTCTGATAAAATCTGTTTAATACTAATAAGCATGCACTTAAAGACAACACTTGTTTTAGATACTCTGTGTTTCTTTCAGGCACAAATCAGGGGACCTTTCTAGAATTGGCATGCTAGCCTAAAGGCTCATTTTTTGATGCCGGCCACTGTCCTGCAGAGTTTAGCTCAAACCCTATAACTCACTTACCTGAAATTTTCTAGTAACTCTGAATACTGTGATTAGCTTGTTCAGGTGTCTTTGATTTGGGTTGAAACTAAACTATGCAGGGCAGTGGCCATCCAGGACCGGATCTGAGGAACCCTAATGTGTGTGCTAATGCCTGTAGCAGCTCGGCAAAGTTTATTGAGATTAGTGTGTGTGTGTCTTTTCTGCTCTGTTGGCTGCTTTATAAAGGAGTCTCATGTGAATGTTGTCGTCACGTCTTATCATAATTTGCTCTAACATGGCCTCTATTCGCTGTTTTTTTTTTTTTCAAACAATGGAGGGCAAAATTGCAGGGCAGTCCGGGCTCTCTCTAGCGTGGCCTGTGTGTTTTGCTGACTTAAGGGAGAATCCATGTTCTCATCTCAAAACAACAGTGCCAGGGCCAGACTCCCAGCTGAGAGAGAGATTTCCCACAATGCACTTTGTCAGCTGCCTTTAGGTCATGGGCTTAGCAGTTCAACTGTGCTTATCTTTCAGTTCAGTCATTCCCTATTTCGTGAAGCTTTATGAAAGCACTAGATACTGTATATTGTGCTTTCACTATATACTATACTATTTATAATAATTTTCTGCCCTCCAGATCAAATAATGAAGTAATATAATTCTAATTTTCTTTCATTTTAAGTCGAAGTACTAAAATAACTAAAATGAAATAAACTACAACTATAAAACATAATAAAAACGGCAAAAACACTTAAAATTCAAATAAAACAGAAAATACTAAAGTTCTAATTCAAAATATTAAGAAAACTATAATAGTATATCAATGACATATTCTGACAGCAGGCCTACTGTTATTAAAAATCAGAGCACCAAAGTGATCCATGTGTTTTGAGTCGAATTGCATTGACGATAATAATAATAAGGGTCGACAAATGAGTCTGTTAGGAGACAGCCTGAGTGAGTCGTTCATCTGTACAGTATGTAGAGTGCGTGAAAGTGAACTAATGTGATGAAGTTAGGACTGAAGACAGCATGCCTCAGACGATCCCCTTGGCCCAGTTTATATTCCGCAGAGCACTGCTCAATTCATCTCAAAGCACTGACCTATCGCACTGGCAGCCTGCTCTGCACTTCCAGGGTGATATTCAGAGGAAAATATGTAAAACAGGGATATTAAGAAACAAACAAAAACTGTAATATGTTGTTTCAGTTCATAAAAGAGTGGTTAAAAATGGATTAGAGCAAAAGCAGCAATAGGAGGAATAGAGGGCATTTGCAGCCTAAAACCCAAATGATTTAAAATAAGGAAATCATCTGACTCAAAGGCGCCTTATCTGAATCTTGTGTTACACTTCCAGCCGGCCTCTGGCAGAAGGAATCATTATTTGCTATGTGAGATGACAGTTTAATGATATAAAAAGCTTTTCATCTTTGGTTGATATTTTAAAATGAAATGAGACTTTTCCTCCAAGGAGAAAATGAGTAGAATATAATCAGCAGTAAAAACAAAAAAACAAACAACACACACACACACACACACATAATATATATACACACACACACACACACACACACATACATACAAAATGCATGTGAAAATTCATATTAATTCAAATGATTAATTCAAAATGAGCCAAGAACGGGAGATCCTCGGAACCTAAGTGCGCTTGTGACTGATGGCGCGAAAAGTAAGTTACTAATGCAGAATTTTAGGATTTATTATTATAAATGAAAATCATATATAGGTCACGACTGTCAGTTGTTTGTAAACTAAATCTAGTGTAAAAGGGTGAGCTGTTTAAACCCATTGTATGAAATGATTGAATGTGGCTATGTCCACATTTGTGTTTTACCATCCGAACGGGGGTAGGTTTTACGTGAAAATGAAACATAACGTAATGCAAATTAATTAAATTAAAGGTGCACCTCTGTGCTTACAATTATCATACCAACTGCAGTGTTTACAAAGGATTTTGATGACTAATTGTCCAAAAATATGGAGAAGTCTTATCTTTTCATATTGTGATGTTTCTGGTCTCTCAGTCCATCTGCTACCTGCTGAGGAGGAAAATACAGTTGTATCTGGGTAAATGTGCCAATATCTGTATACTGTTACAATGCATGGTTGCAAAAAACCATTGTAGTTGTTGTAACTGTTCATCTGGCCCCTGTTGGGGAACTACCTAGTGTTTTCCAGGTAATGAGCTTGGGACCCCTGCTGTGTCCCTCAGTAATATCTGTCCATGGCTTCCCTCCATGCATGCTTGTCCCTCACATGACAGTCTGTTATCCTTTTCTCCAGCCCTAATCCTCCAACTCTCCTTTAGCTCATCCATCAGAGAAGAAAGCGCAACATCAGCATAGATAGCAGTAATGAAAGCTGCTCGGGTCTAGTGCAGTAATCAGCGGTCTGTCTGTCACCGTGGCCCTGGACTCTCTGGAGGGCCATCCACAGTTGTACTGTTTTCATATTGACATTTATGCCTTCTGTGTATTTTATGATGGGACTGGCAGGATGAAGGGCTAAGAGGCATGTAGCAGCCTTTACATGATAGATGGCTTTAGCAAGGTAGCATGTTGTTAGTTTTGATGAATAAATTAAATATCCTGTGAATGCATCTGCATCAATGTTGAAATATGATTTTTCAGTAAATAATTGTGTTAGTCAATAGTTAATTAAAAATGCAAAAATTTTAATCAATTGCAGTTTGTTAGTCATCATGAAATCAAAATCGACTGTTTTTATTACACTTGCAACGACATCTCTTCTCTCTTCTCTCATTTGAGTGACAGGAAAACCTGTCACTCAAATGAGATCACCGCAATAGCAAACCACAGCCATCCAACAATCCAATCAATTCCCGATGGACAAAATCGTGTACGATCCTACATTTTTTTTATTTTATTTTTCTAGTTTGAGAAACCATTTAACTTGGATATACATCAAACTAGGGGGGTTTCATTTCATGCTGACTTTAATGTAGCTTACAATATTTAAAAATAAATGCACCAAAAGTGAAAATGCTTCTATTTAGCTTTTTTCTTATTTAATAGATTTTTATCATTACAAATTATATTATCTGCATAACAATTTGAATGAAATTTTGCGTTGTACATGAATTTTTTGGAACACAAATGTATATATTTTTAATATTTTCTTCATTTTTGTCCATCCATTGAAAGTCCATGCAACCAAAACTTTCACGCATCCTTGGTTCCGTACAGATGAGCTTCCGTTTGCCGTATTTGATGTGCTCTGTGCGTTGATCAATGTTTATGTATTCAATTTTTTTTGTCTTTTTTGTTTTCTAACTAGCCTATATATTTAAGACATTTAGTTATTGCCGGTCTTTACAAGTTATCCTTGGGTCTGAAATATTGTGTCTTTTATTGTGCAAGGTACTTTTGGAAAAGTATTTTACTAATTCAAATTGAATTAAATAATTTTGAACTGAAATGAAAAATGCTGTTGAATTGAATTGTATCGGTTTGCTGTAAACCCAAAGATTTACAGACCTAATTGCCACGGAGGCTGCATCGAACTTGGTTAGTTTATTTGGTCCTACTTTATATAACTATAGTTATAAGTAACTTTAACAACTATGTACTAACATAGAAATTAATAATTTGATACAATGAACTTATTCTGTACATACATGTTTTTGCTTATATTTAAAAAAAATACCTGCATGTAATTACAGCTGTAATTAATTTCTGTAAATACATCTATAATTACACTGTTGACCTTCCCTTACCTTTTAATCCACTCTTAAACCTATCCATACCACCAAACCTGTCCCTAACCTTACCCATATCTCACCTCAATAGCAGCAAAAGTGTTTTGCAATACAATGTGAACACAATAAGTACATTGTACTTATTTTTTGATGTAAGTACATACTAGTTAAGGACACCTAATATAAAGTGTGACCATTTATTTTATTTATTTTTTAAGTGTTGGTGCTGTTTTTTGAGAGGAATAGAGTTTTTATTTATTTATTGTTTTAACTCTAACTAAGTGACTGTTCACTGTAAACACATCACAATGAATTCTAGGAGATGTCGTGGTTTTTTTTTTTTTTTTTTTTTTTTTTTTTCTTTTTCTTTTTTCATGGATTTAGTTGTTGCAAGCACTTGCGACGTCCACAATACAAATGCTTTCTCTGATGACAGTTCCACTCACTAAAGCAAATATAGTGTATATCTAGTAAGAAATGAATGAGCTGAACCTGAAATAATTCACATTTATTCTGCCAATGAATGAAGCTCGGCAGGACAGATGGGCCGCTCTAAGTGTCTTGCATTTTACCATATGTTATCATGAAATATTTAAAGCTGTGGAATCGGCCCTGGAATAGGTTATTGTCCTTAGCTTAGTAAGCACTTGAGATGCCAGCACAGCATCCGCACAAGAGTGAACTGAGCAACTTGTATGTTAACTGAGCCGCTTATATATTTATAGGCTTACCTTTAAACTTTGCCATTTTAAAAAATTCTCTAAACACTGTTCTTAGAGAACTTCATTGATCTGCAAAGGATGGACCATCTGAAGCCAATTTTATGAGCAGATGAGTACTTTGCACTATGCTTGCACTCTTTTCAAAGAGAAGCCATGGTCAACTTCATATGGCTGGTAGAAGGTCCTTTTTTCAGCTGTTGTTAAGGTTGACCTGACTGCCGGTTCATCACAGGTGCTTGAAGATGGTTGAGCTAGATTGCGGTAATACTCACATCAGAGGAAAGGCTCATTACGGGTGCTTGAGGGGTTTGTTTGTGTCTGTTCTTGATTGACAGTGCTGGAAAAGACTGTTGTGTTTGGTGGGAAGAACACTCAGTCACTACGCCTAGATTGACAGCACAAGCGTATCGTGGTAAACTTGGATTAGAACACTGATGTGTGTCAAGATGCAGATGTTGTGTAAAACATTTTTAGATGTCTTCAAAAGTTCACAACAGAACAAATGTGACACATGAAGGAACGTCTACATTTTTTTTAAACTGTTCATAATATATCTGATAAAAGAGAAAAAATCCTCCTACTGTATGTGTAGGCTATACCATAGTAGTCATACGTAGTTGCTGAAATGCTGCACATATGTGAGTGTAGGTCAGACTGAAGTCATGTGACATTCAGCGCTGTGCTTACTGAACCCTGATAGAGGAGCTGGAAACCTAGATATGAGTTTCATGGTGTGGAGATTTGGCTGCTCTCTGAGGCCTCTGATATAAAGAAGAGCTAACCAGCCCTGACACAAATCTCACCCTGCGAGAGATGGGAACCAATTACTGCACCAAGCACATACACACATTTGCTGGTGCCATGCCCTTCGCTGAAAGGAGTATTTTTTTGTTGTTGTTGTTTTTGTTTTGTTTTTTCCAGCAATAGGAAAAATAAAGTTGCCCTCCAAAATGAATGGATTATGGGACAGAGAGATAGAAAACAAGAAGAAATTGTAGAAACACTGACACATCAGAGACAAGGTTCTCCACTCCTTCAATTCCCCTTAATAGAAAAGATTTTGATCAAGAGTTCATTTGATAGTGCCTTTCTATTTAGAGATCCATGCAGAGTTTAAATGCTTTTGTTTTGTTTTGTTTAGTCAAATCCCTGGTTCTATGTGATTAGACATGTTATGCACTTAAAGGGATAGTTCACCCAAAAATGAAAATTCTGTCATCATTTACTCACCCTCACCCCCACCCTCAATCTCTTTAACCAACTTGTAATGCAATTAAACAACTACTTAATAAACACATCAGTTCTGTACATTTATGCAGCTACCCATCTGCTCTAGCATTTGTTAGAGATAAAAGTTGGATAAAAAAAAAAAAAAACATCTGCTAAATGATTGTAAATCTAAATGTGATTAAATGTGACAGAAAACTTTGCATGCAAAAACCTCTTATAATATTTACGTGACCTTGTGTTCATACTATGCGTCAAATGCCCTTAGAGGAGGAACCATCTGTTCACTTAAATTCTTACATGTTATAGTTTCACTTCACTGGCTTGAAATGGTCTTCCTTTGTCATCACAGACATACGTTCATGTTGAAGTATCTGAGGAAAGAGATTCGCCCTGTCAGGAACAGAATTGAATGACCTGATTGTTGGTTTATTGCAGGGAGAATTTGTGAAGATCTTTATTGCTTCTATTTAAGGCAGTGTTTCCTTAAAGACACAGTGCACCATTAGCTCCTAATGAGGACAGTGATTTAAGTAATACATCAGCGGTGTGAGTGGATATAAGTGAATTACAACTGTATTGATCTTATATGGGGGTGATTTCGCTTAGTTTTATGCAGATCCATCAGATGTAGATTGTCCTGCACCATTCAGGCTCTTATGCTTTAATCTTCAGTGACATCACATAATGCGTGATATTTTTTTAAGGTTTAGAGAGGCATTTCCTTTCCTCCAAGCCACAGAGCTTGAGTCTCTCATCATTTGCCCGTCCTTTTTCACCGGATCCTGCTCATATTCCAAGCTGCCATTGCTGCTGGCAGGTAACACGCATTGGAAAACAAGGTCAGATTTCTCCCAAAGCCCTCCGGTCGCAATTATTCCACAACAGATGCTCCAGCAGGGATTCACAACATAGACCAAGACAACAGACTTTTATGTTGACTAGTACATGTTTATCATCAGCAAACATCATTGAAGCAGAGATCCGAGTCCTGACCTTGGGAAAGCGCAGCATTCATTAGAGAATGCGTCTTTATCTGTGAGCACTGGAGCTGATAATCATGTATCAATGGGACAGTGTTATGAATCGTGTAGAGAACAGTAGTACATGCGGCCTGGATGCTCTGCAGAGTAGCACTAATGCACAGGCAGTGCGTCCTCTGCGTTTGGCTTGTGTTTTAGGCAAGATATGAGAGGGTGACGCTTCCTGGGTCCGTGGCCTGTTTCCAGAGTTCTTGAGCTGTAATGGAAATGGGCAGGCTCTCCCAAACAATTGTGTTAAAAGCATTGCAGACTTTTGCTCTCCTGAATACGTGATGAATTTGGTTCTGGCTGAAACTAAAACTAAGGCCCCTTAAAAATCTGCTTTGTAGATGTCACCTGTTTATACAGTGTGTGTGTATGTGTGTGTATATATATATATATATATATATACACAGCTCATCTAATATGGTTGGATGTATGTGACATTGATTGTCCAAAATAACAAACAATACATTGTATTAGTTCATTTGTATTATTTGTGGGGAAAAAGTCAGAGATGGAGGAAAATGATCATAAAAAAGGTGAGTTTATTTTTAGTTAGTTATTTAATTGTTAATTAGTTCTGTTTGTATTTATTTGTTTTACTTTATACATTTATTTGTTTCACTTTATACTAGGGCTGGGTGATATGGCCAAAAAAAATTAATATCAGTCGATATTGATAATTATCACAATAAATGTCAAATCTTTATTTCTTTCAAGTTTAAAGGCAGATTTTTGGTCCTGATTGAAAGCTGTAGAAACCAGACAGTTAATTGTGGTTTTATCATCAGAATAGGACAAACACTTGCTAAACAGGTGAACATTCCACAAATTAATTATTACAATTTTTATTTGTTCATGCACATTTGACAGTAGCTTGAATTGGGATGCAGATGTAAATTCATGTTCATTAACAAAAACATATCTGTAAAAATTTTAACAACCTAATTTTTAAAGGGTAAAATTTTACAGGGTAAAATTTGGTCTTCCATAGTATTTGGATCATGTTATCCACAGGTAAAACCATGCATTGCACCTCACTACCATGGTAAAAAGTAACTATATTGTTTCTATGGTATTTGTTATAAAAAAAACAGTAGCCTAAAGACATTTAGTACAATACAAACGCACAAAAACTGCTATAGCTTAATAACCAAAAATACTGTTATTATATTCCATTACTCATTTAAAACAATTACTGTCTAAATTAATAATATAATAAAATTTGATATGAATATCCCACATTTCTGCCACAATACCATGGTTACAGTTTGTGTTAATAATAAATCCATGGTAAAGGTTTGTGATTTGTGGATTGAAAAGCCTACTAACTATCGTTGCGGCACAATGTTTCTCCTGTTTACGGCGTCAGTGTTGTTGAGAATGTCAGCACTGTTTCATCTGGCTTTAAACTAGTTTAAATCACGAGGCATTTGATTTGTGGTTTGTATGGGATAACTCTGCCGAACTGGAACACTTTTCACTGGATCTCACAGCACTGTTTAGTGGTCGTGTGATTGAGACGGTCAGCAAATAAGCAAATTCGCTCTACACTCGAGCCGAGCTAATAAGTGATCATTGTGGCACTGTTCAAATGAGTAGCTCTTTTTCATTCCGCTTTTGGTGCATTTGCAGTTTAATATTAATGTTTCTCATACGCAACAGAAATGGCAGCGCTTATCAGTTAGGCAAATTGGTATTGGTACCAGTAGGACAGGGCGGTATATCGAGTTTGTACGATATATCAATATATTTTTTAGAAACGATATGGAATGAGGCAATACCGTTTATAGCGATATACAGTAGACTGATACGAGTGCATCTGAAAAATAGCGGAGTGAGCTGATGCAGGGAAAGTGCATGATACAACTTGTCCTCAACATGACACATGCTTTATATTAAGGACTTCAAAATAACTGGTAACACGTATAGTTTAAAGCAGCTTGCCCTGTCAGATGCTCTGAGAGATAGGCTACTTATGCTGACAGACAGATAAATACTTGCAGTGTTTAATGCGTTTGAAATGTGGTGCTTTCCTCAGTGCATAACTTACATTTCACAGGTATATTCTTCATCTGTAAATGTTAGAAAGTCATGTAAATATGTCCATTTTGCTGTCCGGAGAGGATGAGCCTTCTGCATGTGAATCTCCGCTAAAATTCAGGCTTCGTGAACGAGCGCCGCCGCGTGCATGCGCGGCAAACAGACGGAGCGCAATAGAATAGGAACGCAATAATTCTAACTAAAGTATACATATTTCTAAAATATTTGTTGTTGGACAATAAATGTGCCATATATGGAATTTTAAACCTACAAGTAATTATATTTTTATGAAAGTGACCATTATAATGGGGTAATCAAATGTAGGCTAATATGCTTTTGTTTTTATTTTCATTTTTAGTTTAGTGAATTATTAACTTATTATTAACTGTTTTTAGATTGTAATGTTACAATGTTAGAATGTAATGTGATATGATTTTTTTTGGCCATATCGCCCAGCCCTAGGTACCAGTGACATGGTCTGAAACACGCATACACAGCATTATTTGCATTGTGCATAAACATTATATCAAACACTTATCAAACTTTTCCTATAATTTTATAGAGGAAAATTATATTGCGCTAATTAGTGTTATTATTTTATCACCCAGCCCTACTTTATACATTTATTTATTTGTGGGGGGAAAACTTTGAACTTGTTGACCTTAAAAAAAGAAACAAATATTAAAATAATGAAATGATCCCTTTAACATAGTCATATCTTTTTTTAACACAAGTCTGCTTTTCTCTTCTAATTGTAATATCTCATGCTATAAGGGGGATGAGAACACCTGTAATAATGAATAAGATGTTGTGTTGGTCATAATAATATCTTGTAGTTAAGGCAGGGATTTGTGCTGTGCTGAGGATTCATGTTTCAACACTAGATGTGTTATTTTACTGGCCTGGTGTGAGTGTGAAATGAGATGAGATACTCTTGAATAATAATAATAATAATAATAATAATAATAATATAAATAGTCTGGCATCACAGACAGGCACGTCCAACCAGAGGTGTAGATTATGTTGTCTCATACCTGTGTAATCCTCAAATCAAGCCCATGGCATCCCTGCTTTAAGCTCTAAACCTGAATCAGACAGAAGGGAGGTTTAAGATTCTGCTTTAAATGAGCAGTTCACATAAAAATAATAGCTGTATAAATTCTCTTTATTTTGCAATTAATCTACTTTCTGTTCTCTCGAAAATCCTCTATGGCACCATACTTACTGGGATTTACCCAAGTAGGACATGGTCCTAAATCAATGTTCTTGTTGGTCAACATTTATCACAACCAATCAGATTTTAGGTTTAGGGGGTTGAACAGCATTGTTTTAAACTATGATTCCCCCTGATTTTAGAAGTAGATTATAATTAGGCTTAGTGCTGTTGGACCATCAGAGGATGTTGACTTGTTAGTTTCTTTGTAGCTCCTCCTCCAATCACTGATATTCATCCAGCTTATGTTCTTCTCGATGTTACTCTCATTTAAGAACTCCACATATCTTACCAAACCATTTTTGAGACCTATATCAGTTTTTTTTTCTCACTTTTCACCACTCTCTGTAGAGCTTCCCATTTGGACTAAGTGGTTTTTAGCAGGTAACCTGGTTGTGTCAGTCAGTGTATGATGGGCTTGCCTACATCTTTTCGTAGTGCTCGTAAGTGCTGATTGCTCTCAGAGGTCCCCTTTACCTTAGGTCTTGTTGTAGACCCCTGATTGTATACTGTGCTGATTGCTGGTGAGATCTGACAATCTGGAATTGATGTAAGAATGTATACTCTATAAATGAGTTATTAGGGAAATAGTTTATCCTTGTTTTTTAGTATAATCCCCAAACAACTGTTTTTAATTTGGCAAATTAATGTGTCAATACAGCACTTGCAAATAGCGAGGCACATTCTCAGACAACTTCAAAACTTCACTTCACAGTCATTCTGAAATTAGAAAAGCAAACATATTATATAATTTATGTAGGTCTGTTACTCTCTCTGCTGCTATCTCTTTTACAGTGTTGGAGTGTGAAATGGTCACCCTGTGTTATTGGTTAACTATACTGATATTAAAATAGCAAATAGGAAACAGAGCATGTTCGGATTAACTGTTTTTTTCCCCCCAGCTCCCTGGGTGAAGCTAAAAATAGCACTCGCAATGGAGTACAGTTTTCCCCAGTGATGCAAATGGAAGTCGCCGGAACAGCTGCTCTTAAGCCAAGTCTTGTTAGATCAGCCTTGGTCACATGACCTGCTCTATGCCATTCATTATTATTGCAACTCCCAAGTGAGGGCATATCACACTCAACCCTGTTTCAGCTGTCAAAATGTGCAATGTATTTCATTTAATTTATAGTTTATTACATTTACTGTAACATTTATCTGTTCTGGAGAGAGAGAGATTATGGAAGGTGTGTAAGGAGGGAGGGAGGGATAGTAGTGTTGTCAAAAGTACCGACTTTGCTCTGCGCTGTTGAGCGGAATCGTAAACACCTCTGATTGGCCATTGTGTTCACACGCTCATCAGATATGTCTGTGATTGGCTAGAATGATCAATGTTTGAATGTGTTTTGAAAGCGGGAGCAGGAGCGTTTCAAAGCACAAGCAGGCGTCTATCAGCGGACTGGTCCGCTGATAGACACCTGCTTTCAAACGCTCCCATGTTTATAGCGATATACAGTAGATTGATACGAGCGCATCTGAAAAATAGCGGAGTACGCAGAGTGAGCTGATGCAGGGAAAGTGCATGATACAACTTGTCCTCAACATGACACATGCTTTATATTAAGGGCTTCAAAATAACTGGTAACACGTATAGTTTAAAGCAGCTTGCCCTGTCAGATGCTCTGAGAGATAGGCTACTTGTGCTGACAGACAGATAAATACCTGCGGTGTTTAATGCGTTTGAAATGTGGTGCTTTCCTCAGTGCATAACTTACATTTCACAGGTATATTCTTCATCTGTAAATGTTAGAAAGTCATGTAAATATGTCCATTTTGCTGTCCGGAGAGGACGAGCCTTCTGCATGTGAATCTCCACTAAAATTCAGGCTTCGTGAATGAGCGCCGCCGCGTGCATGCGCGGCAAACAGACGGAGCGCAATAGAATAGGAACGCAATAATTCTAACTAAAATATACATATTTCTAAAATATTTGTTGTTGGACAATAAATGTGCCATATGTGGAATTTTAAACCTACAAGTAAGTATATTTTTATGAAAGTGACCATTATAATGGGGTAATCAAATGTAGGCTAATATGCTTTTGTTTTTATTTTCATTTTTAGTTTAGTGAATTATTAATTTTGTTTTTAGATTGTAATGTTACAATGTTAGAATGTAATGTGATTTTAACCCCCTTTTTGCACATAATATATTGCATAGCCTACATTACATTCACTGTATTTGTTTATAGCCTTCAATATCAACATTGTTTTTAGGACATCATTGGGCAGGATGTGAAATAAAATAAATTATTATTAAAATAAATACAGAATTTTTTTTTTTTTTTATCCAAATAGAAAAACGTAGAAGATACCGGGATATATACCGTGTATCGCCATTCAACCAAAAAATACCGAGATATGATTTTTTGGCCATATCGCCCAGCCCTAGGTACCAGTGACATGGTCTGAAACACGCATACACAGCATTATTTGCATTGTGCATAAACATTATATCGAACACTTATCAAACTTTTCCTATAATTTTATCGAGAAAAATTATATTGCGCTAATTAGTGTTATTATTTTATCACCCAGCCCTACTTTATACATTTATTTATTTGTGGGGGGAAAACTTTAAACTTGTTGACCTTAAAAAAAGAAACAAATATTAAAATAATGAAATGATCCCTTTAACATAGTCATATCTTTTTTTAACACAAGTCTGCTTTTCTCTTCTAATTGTAATATCTCATGCTATAAGGGGGATGAGAACACCTGTAATAATGAATAAGAAGGGTTCACCCATGCTCCCTGGGTGAAGCTAAAAATAGCACTCGCAATGGAGTACAGTTTTCCCCAGTGATGCAAATGGAAGTCGCCGGAACAGCTGCTCTTAAGCCAAGTCTTGTTAGATCAGCCTTGGTCACATGACCTGCTCTATGCCATTCATTATTATTGCAACTCCCAAGTGAGGGCATATCACACTCAACCCTGTTTCAGCTGTCAAAATGTGCAATGTATTTCATTTAATTTATAGTTTATTACATTTACTGCAACATTTATCTGTTCTGGAGAGAGAGAGAGATTATGGAAGGTTTGTAAGGAGGGAGGGAGGTAGGGATAGTAGTGTTGTCAAAAGTACCGACTTTGCTCTGCGCTGTTGAGCGGAATCGTAAACACCTCTGATTGGCCATTGTGTTCACACGCTCATCAGATATGTATGTGATTGGCTAGAATGATCAATGTTTGAAAGTGTTTTGAAAGCGGGAGCAGGAGTGTTTCAAAGCACAAGCAGGCGTCTATCAGCGGACTGGTCCGCTGATAGACGCCTGCTTTCAAATGCTCCCATGTGTATCTGTGTAAGCGCTCGGTGAAGAGCGTCATTGATGTATATTTACAACATGTTTTTGAAGCGCTGATCATTGTAGCCAATCACAGACACATTTGATGAGCGTATGAGCACAATGGCCAATCAGAGGTGTTTACGATTCTGCTCAACAGTGCTCAAAGTGTCACATTTTTTAAATTTCAGTACCGACTTCATTTACCGATTTACCGATTTCAGTTTGACAACACAGATAGATGGATAGAAATGTATTTATGTGTATATAGATGGATGGATGAATAGATAGATGGATAGATAGATGAAAGAAAGAAATGTATTTATGTGTATATAGATGGATGGATGAATGGATGGATGGGTAGATATGGATATATATGGATGGATAGATATGAATAAATACAGTGGTTGGACAATGAAACTGAAACACCTGGTTTTAGACCACAATAATTTTGTAGTATGGTGTAGGGCCTCCTTTTGCGGCCAATACAGCATCAATTCATCTTGGGAATGACAAATACAAGTCCTTCACAGTGGCCAGAGGGATTTTGAGCCATTCTTCTTCCAGAACAGTGGCCAAGTCACAATGGGGTATCCAAAATACCCCAAGGTGGCTCAAAAATATTTAGATCTGGTGACTGTGCAGACCATTGGAGATGTTTAACTTCACTTTCATGTTCATCAAACCATTCTATCACAAGTCTTGCTGTGTGTATCGGTGCATTATCATGCTGATACACGGCAGCCCCTTTAGGGTACAATGTTTGAACCATTGGGTGCACATGATCCTCCACAACGGTTCGGTAGTCCTTGATGCGCCCGTCAAGCACAGTTGGGAATACCATGACATTGCAGCCCAAACCATCACTGATCCACCCCTGTGCTTCACTCTAGGCACGCAACAGTATGGGTGTTAAGCCTCTTTGGGGCTTCCCCACACTGCAAGACAGTGAAGGTGGACTCATCAGAGAACAATACATTTCACATTGTCCATAGCCCAATATTTGCACTGTTGGCACCAATGATACTGACATTTGGCATTGGCACGAGTGACCAAAGGTTTGGCTATAGCAGCCCGACCATGAAAATTGACTCTGTGGAGCTCCTGACTAACAGTTTTGGTGGAAACGGGAGAGTCGATATGCGCATTTAATTCTGCAGCTGTGTAGCTGTGGTTTTATGTTTTTTGGAGACAATCCGGGTTAGTACCTGTACATCCCTATCAGACACCTTCCCCTTGCGTTGACAGTTTCTCCTGTTGGATGTGGTTCGTCCTACATAGTGGTATGCCGACATTACCCTAGATACCACAGCTCTCGATACACCACAAAGACTGTCCTGGTCACAGATGAGTCAGTGAGACGTGCACCAACAATTTGTCCTCTTTTGAGCTCTGACATGTCTCCCATTATGTTGTGTGTATTGCAATATTTTATGTACAGCTGTGCTATTGCTCTGCTAATTCAACCTTCACACTCTGCTCTTACTGATGGAATGTAAAATCAGTGAATATTGGCCACTAGGCCATGCATGGATAGGCGTGAAACCTCAAACACTATATTGGCCAGTGTTTCATTGTCCAAACACTGTATATAGATACGGATAAATAGATTAATATAGATGGATGGGTAGATATTAGGGATGTCAATTTACACAAATTCCCATGATCGATTGTCGTTTTAATTAACGATCAATTAATCAATTAATTGTTAGCCTTAACACTGCGTATGCGTCTGCAGCAGTGGATTATAGTCAACCGCATGACAGGGTGTGCAAATGCTGCTCAAAACGCCATGTTCCTCACCAAATGAATGAGAAGAGTTTTTAATCTAAATAAAGGGCTAGTAGGATTGTAAAATGAGTTGATGTGATTTGCTCATTTAATTAAATTACTTATTTAATAATCAAATAAATTTTCTAATACAACGTGTCACCAACACCACCTCTGATGTGTGTTATTCAGAATGAATGCGCTCTTCCTGAAACAACACGCTGAACACGGCAACTAAACCCAATGAATTCACAACCATTTATTACAATAGTGTTCTCATTAATGTTATGTAATATGACAGTCCCAATCATAGTTATTATTAGTAGTGCACTGCTGTTTGAGCTGCGCGCACTGAAGCCGAAGCACTGAATGAACACACTGAAGCTCTTTGCTAGCGGGTTATTTAACTCAAAGAAACGCATCCTATATTAGATTAATCAGATATATACCAAATAAACATAATATTACAAATTACATCTGCACAAAATGACGCGAATGTACACGTGAACTTGAACTAAGTTACGTGCGAGTCAGAATGCGTGACTTGTGGACGCGCTCTTCCTGGAGCAACGCGGTGAAACAGGCTACTTACCAAAAATAACTCACAATGTTTTATTCAAATATTGCTCTCTTTATAATGTTGTGTAATATGACATTCCCAATCATAGTCATTATTAGTTATGCAGTGCTGTTTGAGCTGCGCGCGCTGAAGCTGATCACGGGCACGCTTTACTACCGTGTTAATTCTTAACCAAATGCATCCTATGAGATAAATCAGATATAGATAGGCCTACACAATATATAAACACGATATTACAACTTGCACAAAACAAAAGGCTGCGAATGCACGCGCAAACTTATAGTCATGATGAAGGTGTAACTCCAGCTGTAAAATGGTCCCAAACATAACTCCGGCGCGCTCGCTTTATTTTTCCTCGTGTCTGCTTTACATGTTTTGTGGTTGAGCAGCACGCACACACATGACCCTGCTTAATCGATGATCGATAAGTTCTATCGATTAAACGTATTATCGACAATTAATCAATCGCCGATTAATTGTTAACATCCCTAGTAGATATAGATGGATGAACAGATATACGGATCCTATTTAACAATTTAACAAATTCATTAAAAAAAACTGTTAGACACACAAATGGCAGTGGAAACTCTTAATTAGCTGAACTTTAATGCCCTGTCTGACCTGGAACAGATTGTTAGAAAAACAATGTTGAGGTCAGGAAACAAGGTCACCCTTAATTCAGTGTGTTGACTGCTGGGTCTTGGTCTGCTTCTGTCTGTTGCATCGTGAAAAGGGCTGGATTTGCCCTATGCAGCTCAAGCTTTGACATCACAGGTGAAAAAATAGCTGATGGAGTATCCCATGGCTCACTGTTCCACAGCCCCTGTTCTTCCTCGCTCACACAGAGCGCTCAAATGAAGTAAAAATTGTTTCTTGTTTACATTGTCTGCTCGAATCTGCACAGCCATCAGTTTGAGACCTTATATATAATTCATGGCTTTACCCACATGAAGAGTCTGCTCACACGCCACACCTCTCTCAGGTCACAACTCACAACTCACATGTGGTGCTTGAGAACTGTGATTTAGGTGGAGTTAGCATGAAGGTTCTATGAAGTAATCAGCTTTCAACTTGACAAATTTACTTCTTGACGGTGTGTTTGTAGAGTGTGCAGCGTGATTGCCCGAACGTGGCTGACAAACCAAAAATGAAACCATAAAAAAAATTTATATTTTTATTTTATTTTATAAATTTATATTTTCTATATAAAAAAGTCGGTACAATGTAAAGTACTTGCTCTGGCTCTTGTTTTAAATTATTTTGTTCCGTTATTATGCTGCTTCTTGTCATCTGTTGACGTTGTACAAGCAGAATGTGGCGGTTGGTCGGTGTTGTATTTGTCCCGCCCGTCCTCCACTGTGATTGGTCGGCTGGGTAAAAAGTGACAGTGATGAGCGCTTTCTCGGCGACAAGTAAAAAAACGCCGAACGCTCAGCGCTTGAGTGTGAAATACCGTGAAGTCCTCCCTCACCTTGCTCATCTTCCGAGTGGACATTTCTCTGAAGCCGCTGCGAGCGCCAGAGAAAACCAACGCATGCAAAATCTGAGGTAAAATTATGATTTTGTTTTGCTGCAGATATACACTTTTCAAAAAATATATTAATTTCAAGATGTAACATTAACATGACGGTAATTTAAACGTAGCCTTTGTAAAAATATAAAGCAAAACATTAAATGTGCAAAAAAAAAAAAGTGTAAACGACTAGTATTTTCCTAGTCGACTAGCAGCAGCACTATCGTTTAATCCACTAGTCTGCTAGTCTCGCACATCCCTAGTTCTGTTTATACTAAGCTCGTGCTTGCCTGTCACTTTAAATGCTCGAGCTTGTTACAGCAGGATAGATTCTGATTGGCTGTCAATGTTTTTATCGTTCATCAGCTGGATAAAATCGTCCTGAAAGTGATTCCAACGATATCGTTTCTCTGTGCTGTTATACAGTAGCTGTGGTGTGAACTCTGCTATTCATTAATATTGAGAATGATTTTTAGAACTATATCTTTATCGTTATCTTTATAGTTATCGTCTTTGGTGTGAACGGGCCTTTAGACTTGTTTATATTTATGTGAGAGATTACTCATACACTGGGGAGTCATTTGGCTGTCGTTGTTGTTGTTGTTATTATTTTTAATCAATTAAAGCAAAATAAAGCCCACAATATGTTTGATTTAAAATGTTTGTCACCAGTTACATGGATTTTATATTTATTTCCCCGCATAGCTCTCATTAACTCGATAGATTCAGATATTGAGTGGCTTTGCTAACACACTCAAAGATGTACTTTCCAGGCCAGGCTGAGCACATGGTGATATCCGATCAGAACGAAACTTGATCCGTGTGTATGCACTGTGGGCACAGCACACCAACTACAGTATTTACGCCAAGTGACAGGTTCAAGCATGTGTGCGATGTGGCAGAGGAGGCTTGAGGAGATGGGGATTTATTTTGGAGTGTGATGGACAGGCAGAGCACACCTTTGTTGACCTATTCCTGCAGCGACTGTGGATTGAAGGTTAAGTTCCCATGAACGACAGAGAAATCTGATCTGCTGAGTAGGACTAGTTTACTTGATTATGTTTTTTGACAGATCAAATCATTGAAACACCAGCCTCCCCATTAGCAAATCATTATTGGTTATAATTCAATTCAGAATCAAAATGGTGATATGGCTTAAAGTGATGATCAAATCTCAAAAGGCTGCGATTGAATTAAATAATTATATAGTCTGTTGCGATGCATGTTTCAAAACGAAGCGTGGCACTTGAGACCTTATTCAGAGCAGCGCCGTGACAGGTATGAAAGCGAGGGTGTGAGGGATAGTCTTACTGTGTTTTTAATTGCATCCACTGTAAAAAGCTGTATGAAGCTCGTAGATCACACATCATTTTCCACAGCTCATGTTGTCTGGAGTTTTTTGTCTGAAATTTCTTTCATCAGCAGAACAATCCAAAAACACATTAAGTAAAAGTACAACCCACTGAAGAGATGTATGTCTATCGCTCACAGCCTCGCTTTCATTCCTGTTAGAAATCAAAGATGCCGCTGCTGTGAATAAGGTTTACGGTCCGGTGTCTCAAAGCATCTTGGTTAACAGTGGAGCAAACTCAATGTCTGAATGTGTGTGTTTAATGTGCATTTGGGAACGCATCATGCACACCACGCATCATGGTTTTGTTTTCACATTCGCATAATTTCCAACTTGTTTGTGGACAGCATTTCGCTAGATTTGTAACAAGACATGTTTGTTTACATAGAAAGGGCAGTATTCTGCTGAAATATATTAAGTGAATATAAGTGAAATTAAGGCAAAAGTATTGTGATTTTACTACTGTAAATTATGAAATATTAATTTTTCATTTATATTTATTTTACAGTGCAGTTGTATTATATTAATATTACTATATGATAATAATGATAATAATAACAAAAGTATTATTATTATTATTATTATTATTATTATTATTATTATTATATTCAAATTGTTTGGCTACAAACACCAGGATGTAATAGACTGAGACAACCAGAAACAGGTTTGAGTCCACTTACAAGTCCACTTGAATCTCTGAATCACTGTAACTTGAACTAAAGTGTCAGTTTATGGGCTGTCTGATGACTCTGCATAACCTTTGCACCGTAAGCCTGGGACGGTGGTCAACTTCTGGAGCCAGATGGTCATGTCTGGATCTCCTGCAGTGCCAGTCTCTTTAAAATATCTGTATGCCGGTCTCTGATATATGGTCTTTACTACCTCACTGGCTGCTACACCCTGATATACAGTGGGGAGAACAAGTATTTGATACACTGCCGATTTTGCAGGTTTGCCCACTTACAAAGCATGTAGAAGTCTGTAATTTTTATCATAGGTACACTTCAACTGTGAGTGACGGAATCTAAAACAAAAATCCAGAAAATCACATTGTATGATTTTTAAGTAATTAATTTGCATTTTATTGCATGACATAAGTATTTGATACATCAGAAAAGCAGAACTTAATATTTGGTGCAGAAACTTTTGTTTGCAATTACAGAGATCATACGTTTCCTGTAGTTCTTGACCAGGTTTGCACACACTGCAGCAGGGATTTTGGCACACTCCTCCATACAGACCTGCTCCAGATCCTTCAGGTTTCGGGGCTGTCGCTGGCCAATACAGACTTCCAGCTCCCTCCAAAGATTTTCTGTTGGGTTCAGGTCTGGAGACTGGCTAGGCCACTCCAGGACCTTGAGATGCTTCTTACGGAGCCACTCCTTAGTTGCCCTGGCTGTGTGTTTTGGGTCGTTGTCATGCTGGAAGACCCAGCCACGACCCATCTTCAATGCTCTTACTGAGGGAAGGAGGTTGTTGGCCAATATCTCGCGATACATGGCCCCATCCATCCTCCCCTCAATACGGTGCAGTCGTCCTGTCCCCTTTGCAGAAAAGCATCCCCAAAGAATGATGTTTCCACCTCCATGCTTCACGGTTGGGATGGTGTTCTTGGGGTTGTACTCATCCTTCTTCTTCCTCCAAACACAGCGAGTGAAGTTTAGACCAAAAAGCTCTAATTTTGTCTCATCAGACCACATGACCTTCTCCCATTCCTCCTCTGGATCATCCAAATGGTCATTGGCAAACTTCAGACGGGCCTGGACATGCGCTGGCTTGAGCAGGGGGACCTTGCGTGCGCTGCAGGATTTTAATCCATGACGGCGTAGTGTGTTACTAATGGTTTTCTTTGAGACTGTGGTCCCAGCTCTCTTCAGGTCATTGACCAGGTCCTGCCGTGTAGTTTTGGGCTGATCCCTCACCTTCCTCATGATCATTGATGCCCCACGAGGTGAGATCTTGCATGGTGCCCCAGACCGAGGGAGATTGACCGTCATCTTGAACTTATTCCATTTTCTAATAATTGCGCCAACAGTTGTTGCCTTCTCACCAAGCTGCTTGCCTATTGTCCTGTAGCCCATCCCAGCCTTGTGCAGGTCTACAATTTTATCCCTGATGTCCTTACACAGCTCTCTGGTCTTGGCCATTGTGGAGAGGTTGGAGTCTGTTTGATTGAGTGTGTGGACAGGTGTCTTTTATACAGGTAACGAGTTCAAACAGGTGCAGTTAATAAAGGTAATGAGTGGAGAACAGGAGGGCTTCTTAAAGAAAAACTAACAGGTCTGTGAGAGCTGGAATTCTTACTGGTTGGTAGGTGATCAAATACTTATGTCATGCAATAAAATGCAAATTAATTATTTAAAAATCATACAATGTGATTTTCTGGATTTTTGTTTTAGATTCCGTCTCTCACAGTTGAAGTGTACCTATGATAAAAATTACAGACCTCTACATGCTTTGTAAGTAGGAAAACCTGCAAAATCGGCAGTGTATCAAATACTTGTTCTCCCCACTGTATATCTGTCCTAGGATAAACCACCTCACACCTCTTTTTTTTTATTGGGCAGACTTTTCTGTTTCTCTTCCCAAGATCCAAAAATGACTTTTCTTCCTTGCTATATTTAGAACCTGGTACTTTCTGATAGCAGCACCTGTAACAAGTGCTAAACCAGGACTGCATTGAGCAAGTAGATTATTAATGCTCAGTGGTTTTCATTTGTCCTGAAGTTTAGTTTTAATATCACTGATGCATGTATGTTTTGTTCTACCCTCTAGTTGACGGAAGAGTTTCTCTCCTCTTGAGACTCTCATTAGTTTTGCTCTCCTCTGAAGCATACATCTTTCCATCACAGTTTAGCGTCCTCTGTGGCAGTACCAGAGTGCTGCATTTCCTCTAGGGATGTGTTCACGTCCTTATGTCTGACCTAACACCCAGAGCCAGTTCAGTGTTGTGGACTGAATCTTAAGGTGATGATACACAGGGCAACTTTTTGAGCAGTGTTGCTGAGCAATGTTGCTGGGCAATGTTGCCGTCAATGAGTAACCAGGTGAGACACAGGGCTAAAGTATCTAAAGTATCTAAAGGTGTTGCCCATTCTCGATGGGAAAGTGCCCAAGCAACATTGCCCGCAACGCTCGGCAACATTGCCCGGCAACATTGCTCAAAAAAGTTGCCCCGTGTATCATCAGCTTTAGACAACACCTGCAAAACTCTCACAGACTAGTGAAGGACTGATTAAATATTTTACATGTCTGAGGCCATGTTCACACAGCCACAGAATGCACTTGTCAGTCCTGTATTTGAGTCCTTAATACAGTTACGTTCACATGCAGTTCGGTTATTTATCGGAGTGACAACCGCATTCTATAACCAAACTCACACCCGTAAATCTTCAGGACTCGCAACCACATTCTTGGAAAACCTGTGCTGTGTGAATAGAACCGGACTCGAAAATTAGTTGTCTGTCACGTCATACAGTGCGAGAAAGCCCCTCTGCACTGCACAAACGCGTGTCTACTGTGTGTTGTGTGTTTTGATGTGTGGTTTTGGTGAGTTACAACGATGGAGATATGAGTTGTGTGTCATCTGAATGTTTTAGATTCAGCTACTGTCATCCACCAGAGCTGCTTCCATCAGTTCTGTGTTCTACGTGCAACTTAAATGCTCCGCTCTCCACAAAGATATAAAAGCTGCTGTTGGTTAATGAAGATTTTTCAGATGAAATTGTGTAATGGAGGCAAGCTAGTAAGAGCTGTACGTGTAAACCTCACTCCCCTGGCCTCAAGAGGCGCACTACGGACTGATGCTAGAGACCTTTAGTGTCCTTTTTAGCACGCCTGCCTCCCATGCCGGTTCGAATCCTGCTCGGAGTGGGTCAAGTAGGACCGGTAACATTTGCTGCTGTGACCTGGATGGGAGTGAGGTTTAGGGGGGTGAGTGTAATGGAGGCAAGCTATGATTCTTAGAATATGAATAGAAAGTTCAAAATAACAGCATGTATTTTAAATATTTTGTAGCAATGTGAAAGTCATGTTTAAAGTCAAATATAGGTTGTGTGGCAAATATAGGTTTTTTCATGACTGATGTCAATACTTATACCTCAAAGCGGGATGGCTGATATAAAGCCAAAATGTACATGACAGAATTAATGACTGACAATAAGATTTACACAGAATTTACAAATATTTTATACTATTTATTTATAAATTGAAAACAGAAATTGTTTATTGTGCTTTGACATGGTTGTCTGTAGATTTTGTAGTTCACACAGGTGAATTTTCTTCTAATTGGCCAATTGGACAAGGTTATCTCAATGTCAAATATCAGTTTGTTTTCTTGGTGATATATCAGTTCATCACTAGCAATTTTATGATCGCTACTCCATTTTTATTGGGATAAACTGGATAATATTCTTTGTTTTTGTTGCCAAACAGAAAGCTTTTTACATCATACTGATATTCTGTTCCAGCACATGATCCCACTGCGCAGACAGAGATCTTCAAAAGATTGTTGTGCTCTTGCAGAAATTAGAGTATTACCTGCTGTTATTTATGCATCATTGCCCAAGTGTGTTAGTTCCCTGCCAACCCCACAGCTGAATATGAGCGATGCCTCCAGTGCAGCTTCTAAAGCATCAGGCTGCACTGCTGAGCGCATGATGGCTGTATTTTCATCCACCCACCTGACTGTGAAGTGTTGCCTAGCCCTGCGGATGTAACCCCAGAATCCCACAGCGACTCCCTGAGCCTGTGAATCATAGCTGTCCCTGCCTCGGCCTACACACCGCCAGCCGCGCTGTATGCGTCAGGCAGTCTGAGAGATGCTCTTTTACTGGGCCTCAAAAATCTCCTCTCCTCGCTGCTTCCTCTCAGGCCTCTCCCAACTGTCAGAAACCTGACAGCGAGTTTGATGTCTAACGTGATGTAGGTTTTAGCCTGTCAAACTATAGCATGAGTCAAGCTGTAGAAACAGGCAAAAATAGGGTGTTATGAATGCAGTTTCTGACATTGAACTTCAAAGTTTCTTTGTTTCTTTATCACTGCTTTACCTTTTCTGAAGCTTAAAAGCATAAATCATAACTAATTAAATTAGCACTCATCTCATAACAATAACTGTCACGTTTTGAGTTTGTTTTTTGATCTGTTTCTCTGTTCTGTTCATGTTTGAATTTCCTTTGTAATCTTCTAGTCTTTTAATTGCTTTAGTTCTCCTCCGGCCTCTCCCTGTTTGTTTCCATGGTTACTGATTGAGTTAGTTCTGTTCAGGTGTGTCTAGTTAATTTACCCTCTCTTGTTTGCTGTGTATAGAGGGTATGCATTGACGTCACTTTCCTGCCAGAACACGCCCCCTCAGCCAGGACTGAGTGGCAAAACAGCCTGCTGCATCACTGGAGTTAATAGGGGAAACTGTGAAAACACGAGTAAAACAAACGATCAGAACCGTCACAAGGGCTGTGCCAAGTGTGCGACCGCACAGGGCCTCGCACAAAAATAAAGTGACAGCTGACTTCATGATGTAAAGCCAATAGTTAAAGTTCATGTTTTGTCCCTTGAAATACTAGTTAAAAGACAGCTAAAAGTGAGACTGTGTATCATAATGCTGTATTATTCTGCTTGTTAAAAATGTAGCCTATTATGCAGTAACTTACAATATTCCTCTGAGCGTGTGCGAGTGACAGTGATTCATGTGCGTACATGTCACCCGTTGTTTCTGTCATTTGTAGCGATCCATTTACTTCTCATTTCTGTAGCTTTCGGCAGTCTGTAAAAATATAGGCTACCTCTGATTTCTTGTCAAATCTATTTATACAGTCAATCTAACAAATCTAATCAAAGCTTTTTACCGTTTTAGAGGTGTTTTGTGTGTTTTTCGCGGCATTCACGCTGAAAACCAATGCTGCCACTTTTTGCCACTCAGTGGGCATAACCGCAGTCACTCCGGCCGATGGTGCATTTGCTTTATATATTTCCCCGGCGTCGAAATCAGGCACATATAAATGTCAGGAAACACAATCCTGGCTGCATGCCAATATCCATGGATCACTGGATCTTTGGTAAACTTATATCAAGTTCAACCTTTAATTCAAACTGAAAATTGTTTGTTTTACTCGTTTTCGCAGTTTTACCTATTAACTACAGTCATGCACTCTGGCGGGAAAGTGACGTCAATGCATACCCTCTATTTAAGCCCTGTGTTATGCCTGTTTAGTTGTCTGTCATTGTCCCTATTTACTGGTTGTTCTGTCCTTGTTTTTAAATTCCTGAGAATTCTGAGTATTTCTGTTAGTTTGAGTTTGCTATTAATAAAGACTGCTGCACTTAGATCCAGCTTTATCTCTGCTGCAACCAGGTGCGTGACAGTAACAAACTGAAATATTGTTTATGTCTTTCAGTTCTATATGATTGTTTTTTCATGACTTTATTTTGGTATCATTTCTGAAAATATTAAATTTATCAGGAAGTGCCCTGGGCTGCATAGCTGGAAAATTAAATCTCCATATTTGTCAACTTTTGATGATATTATGGCAATATATGTCTTGATATATTTATTCAGATTTTTTTCTACATCAGCTAGAGGAACCATAATTTTGACAAAATCTAGATGATGCAAAATAAATCTTATTTGTCAATAACACAATGATAAACATCAATATTCACCTACATATTGTTTAATAAATATATTTTAATATATAAAAATGCCTTGCAAGACTTCTGTGAAGTCTTTTTTGATTGATGACTCAACTGGCTCGTTTTGAATTTTGAATGAATTTGAATAAAATATCATCAAAACCACCAAAAGGTTCACAATGGTGCTACATTTTATATCACCACACAGTGTTTGTATCTCAGAACTATCCTGTTCCTTACTTTTCTGTCTTTGTGCTTTTTTCCAGGAGGCACAGAAGGTGAATAACCCTATGAACAGTCAGGCTGATGGCCCACCGAAGATCCTGAATGAAAAAGATGAGGCCCCAGCCAGTGAGGTGGGCTGGATGACCTCAGTCAAAGACTGGGCGGGGGTCATGATCTCTGCACAGACCCTTACCGGCAGAGTTCTGGTGAGACGGCCACACACACCCACTAAAGCTTCACTTGATGCCCACAAGCTCCCTCACATCCCTCCACAGTCACATTCAGAGCACCGGATATTTATTCATTTTTACTAAGGATATTTTTTCTCACTGATTACTTGAAATTGATACCTGACAAAACATTTGTTACTATGCTATGACACAATTAGCACACTGCTGATGACATTTTCTGTTCTTGTACACGTCTATCAGACCAAGCCATACATCTGAATTTAGAGGTCAAGATTATACCCAGATGATTTATTTGTGTATTGTTAAATGCGGTCTCATTAGCATGCCTCGCGCAATAAAGGGCTTTTGGGAGCGCAGTAATACTGAACTGTGACTCGTGTGGGTGGCGCTCATCATCACAGCTGTTAGTGCCTGCACTGTGCTAGACACGGACAGGTCAATTAACTATGAACAATTGAGTCAATTTACCACATAATGAAGATCATTTACTTTGGGAATGTTATGCGAATGAGAGCAGTCCTAATTTTATGACCTTCAGCAAATTATGGATGAAATCTATTTTGCTTTGTGGTTGTCCACTCTGGTGTGCATTTCTGAAAGCTTTAACCCCATACTCCAGTAGCTTTATGTCCTTTTTATTGTGATTTGAATATTGTGCTCCCAGCATCTCATCTTTCAGGTGGGGTGAGTGCTGGCCCTTAGTAGACTGGTCTAGTCTAGTGCTTCTCTTTCAGTACATGACTAATCTTTAATGGGCCGTTCACACTGACAGCAGTTAAATCACTGAAGGGTCACCAAGTTCTGCGGTCGCTATTAGACATTCCTACTCGACTAGTGACTAACTGTATCAGCAGACTATGAAATTAACTTCATTAACCACAGTGGCTGGTTCATGAATGCCCAGTTTTACCAGCCATTTCTTTTTTGCTTTTTTTTTCCAATTGAAATATTCAACTCCAACTCAGAGCACCTGCTAAATATGGCTTTCATTTGGAGTGTACACAATAATGGTGGGGTAATATTAGCGACATTTTGATGAAATTTTGTGGGCAAAAAAGATCCATTGTCTATTGTCATGCAGAGGATTTTACAGTTAACAACCCAAGGACCAGATATGATGAATGAAGTCTGGGCGTCAAGAGATGCAATCAATTGAAGAAAATTTTCCTGAAGAATAGTTTGCAGTTTCATCAGCAGAATTCAGCTTCAACACTCAGCAAGGAGTTTGTAGGCTGCTCTGCGTACACACTCATTACAGCAGCAATTATACTCTCACACAATCACGTCATCACGTCAGGTTGAATGATTCTGATTGGTTAAGACACAGATAAACTTAAAAAATTTCCACTGAGGTCACGAATCTAAGTTTCTAGGCTCCAGTTTGTCTATCAGATGGTCATTCCATCTCCCCTGCCTGCCAGTTGTTCACCTCGTGAGGATACCAGAAACACACACACACGCAGATACACAGCTTTTTCAAGGTTGGAGTTGGTCGAGCTCCAGCTCTGACCAGGAAACTTTCCCAAAACATACTGATTAAATATACTTTCTCTCAGTAATAGATTCAAACAATATTTGTCATTATTCTCTAGTGATTGATGATGAAAAGTAAAATAAATGCTTTAACATAAGCTCGAAGAAGTCAAATCATTTAATGTTTAAAAGGATAAATATTGAGTAATAACTTGATTAACAACCACTCAAATGATATACATTGAAAAGCAGTGGATTCAAGAATCCATCCCTTCAGTCAATAGCGTAGTGCTGTATAAAGCTTATTGCTCACACAGTAGTCACTTTCAAACCAAGCATCTTTCTGTTGGTCAATGCAATGAATTCACACGATTAACTAGAACATTTTGCAAAATCGCCGTGGATAAATCTTTCGCCCTTATACAAAATTCATGATCGCATGGATTTCTATGGAAATGACTGGATTTTAAATGTGAAAATTTGCCAAACAACATTAAATGTGACCGCACCTTAAAGGGATAGTCCCAAAAATGAAAATTCTGTTACTCTGTTACTTTCCTTCTTCTGTAGAACATAACACTTTTTGGGTGAACTACGCCTTTTAAAACAAGTTCTTGCAACCTAATGCCACTGACATGAAAAAAAGTGAAATTATAGGTATAAAGTTTTACCCAATTCCCTTTGAAAATGGCTCTTCAGGATGCTTTGTCGCTGAAAATTAAGTGTGAACGTCTCTTAATTCTCAACAATGTAGCCAATATAGCTACAAAATGAATGACATTGGTCACTCGGTTGTTGGGACATGTGAGTGATTCAGACCATGTGAGTAGAACGGAGTGAGGTGTGCAGCGGTAATATTTCCTCTGGAGCGGAAAGAGCCTTTCTGAAGATGTTGCTCTGCTCGCTCAGTCCACTTTCCTCTCAATAATGAAATAAACACACAACTGAAATGGCAGCGGTGTGAAAACAGCAGTAAAGAAAGCATCTGATCATAGCGATGTGGATATGTTTGATTCAGCCACAAATAGGGATGGGTTTTGAGAACCGGCTCCATTTTAGAACCAGTTCCAAATTGCCCAGAACCGGTGATTCGATAAGAAACGCGCATTTCGATTCCGCTTATCAGTTACTATGTGCGCATTTTATTGTGATTTTTAACCATTTGAGCGCAAAAAAGACGCGCGGGCGCTGTTTTCTGTGCTGCAGACACACACGCTGCACACACACACACGTGCGCACAGAACGGCTTCTCATAGTGAATGAATAGTGCGCGATAATGAACTGAGTTCTCTTCCTTGTCTTTTTGCACAGCATGCGAATGGACAAATACACACAAAAATGTCAAAATACTCTCGTAAACACAGTCGGTTATGTCGTTGACGGCATATTTTCTTGATGCCGTCTCTATGATAACGTTAATCAAACAACAAAAGACGAGAAAATTCACTTGCTGTTCTAGACAGAATAACTTTTAACTATATTTGTAATGTATAGCCTATATTTTATCAATAAAATGCAGTGTTATTTTACATTTGATTACAGTTTCTGTACCTACCTGAAAATGTTTATTTCAATCCTATCTTTGTTCAATTGTATTGATTTGTACAATTGCTAATTTGTTTATTTGTTCTTTTTTTAATTACTGAGTGTTTACTTTTCTTTAATAATGCTTGAAATTTATATTAGACTTTTTTTTTTTTTTTTTTTTTGCTACCATAGGCAAAAGTTGCTAGCCTGTTGATTTTTGTTGTTATTCAGCTACAATGAAATACTTTGCAATAATAGCCTAATAATAAATGTGAATGATATCTAAGGTTTTTTTTTTTACCCTATTGGAATCTAAATTAGTAATCGATAAGAATCGGAATCGATAAGCAGAATCGGAATTGTTAAAATTCAAACGATACCCAACCCTTGCCACAAATATCATAACTGTTATCTATAGGCCTACTGCAATTAAGACATTTATTCAAGAAATTCATTACAAACAGAATGACGTATAGTACAGACATAGTCACACCGCTCCGCTCCGCTCCGCTCGCTCGCTCACATGCTCTGGATTGATTACTTAAGTAACCTGGACAAAGATAGTGTTCATGGCTTTACTAGCCAGTTATAATCTTCAGTTCAATTCTATCCCAGCAGGTTGAGCCAAGTACTCTGGTGTGTTTGCTTAAAGCAAAGTGAAACAAATTAAGTGGATCTTTTATTTGGACCCACAGATATGAATGAATGTTATTCCCACGGCTGCATCTAAGCTATTGAGTTCTGTCTAAACAACCTAATGGGTTGGATGTACCAGTGGATCATATTTCCTTGTGGTAAATGATGAAAAGTGATAGCTTGGCTGGAATTCATCTCAGAGACACTGTAGCAATGCATACAGTATGTACCGCTCATTTGTACAACCAGTGGTACCATGAAACTGAGCTCTCTGTGCCCTTACGTCCTTACCTACAGATGGAGATGCATTTGTTTCAGCTCTTCCACTTCAGTTGTTTTTTTCATTGTGTGAGTTTGTAGTGATACTGGAAAAGTGCTTAAAGGATTAATTCACTTTAAAATGAAAATTACCCCATGATTTACTCACCCTCAAGCCATCCTAGGTGTATATGACTTTCTTTCAGACGAACACAATCAGAGTTATATTAATAAATATCCTTGCTCTTCCAAGCTTTATAATGGCAGTGATGGGGCCCATGAGTTTGAAGTTCAAAAAAGTGCATCCATCCATCATAAACGTACTCCACACGGCTCCGGGGGGTTAATAAAGGGCTTCTGAAGTGAATCAAAGGGGTTTTGTAAGAAAAATATCCATATTTAAAACTTTATAAAGTAAAATATCTAGCTTCCGCCAGACCGCCTTCCATATTCAACTTACGAAGAAAATGTAATGCCTCTCGCAGTTCAAAACGCTTACGCTACGTCCAACGTCGTGCCAGTTACACTTTTTTTGTAAGTTTTTCTTACAAAACTCAATCGCTTCGCTTCAGAGGGCCTTTATTACCCACTGGAGCCGTGTGGAGTACGTTTATGATGAATGGATGGATGCACTTTTTTGAGCTGCAAACCCATCACTGCCATAATAAAGCGTGGAAGCGTCAGGATATTTATTACTTTAACTCGATCAGAAAGAAGAAAGTCATATATACCTAGGATGGCTTGTGAGTGAGTAAATCATGGGAAATTTTCATTTTAAAGTGAAGTAATCCTTTAAGTGTACTTGGACTGAATTGTGACTTATGAATTGCCTAGAATGATGTGCATGTGTGCTTTGTGTCCTCCTTCTGTGCCCTTCTCCTGCTCACAATAGTGTGAGTGTGAATGTTGTGTCAGGGCTGTGACTGTACCATAATAATAATGTCCCGAATCAACGTCACTAAATCAACTGCTCACAATCTTTCATGGGCCAAGAATCTCCCTGCATTCACTGCACACTTACTTCATTTCTTTACATGATTTTCTTTTAATACTGTAAAGCCTGACATATGAAATAATAGACAGAAAAAAAAGTTTGTCTTTTGTTGAGTATCATATTTGATACATCAGACATTTATGGCTCATATTGTATATGAGAATATTGAGCTCATACTCAATGAGGAAAAAAACTCCTCAGAGGCCCGAACTGAGCAAAAATATGCAATTTGGTGCAGTTGCTGATATTTATATGGCCAAAAAGTAAGATGAAATTTTGATAGCTTGTATATTTCCCAATAATAATAATAATGATAATAATGCAGTGCAATGCAGCGACGATTGAGAGATGGACAAATAAACATTCATCAAAAGCCTGATGTATTATATTTGAAATGTGTGTGCCAAATATAGTACAGTAGGCTTTGTATGGTTAATCTCATCCTCTCCTCTCCTCTCCTCTCCTCTCCTCTCCTCTCCTCTCCTCTCCTCTCCTCTCCTCTCCTCTCCTCTCCTCTCCTCTCCTCTCCTCTCCTCTCCTCTCCTCTCCTCTCCTCTCCTCTCCTCTCCTCTCCTCTCACTATAAAAAATCTGGTGAACCAGTTTCAACAGTTTTAGTGTGTATTTAAGACTTATAAAACAGGGTAATTATGAAAATGTGTAGTTAAAGAAACACATTCAGAGTTTTGTTGTAATGTAATTAACAAGAAACATTAAAATAGTTAATAAAAGTTAATAGTGAAAGTAATAGTTATAAACAAAGTAGAAAATACAATGTGTATTTACCAGTGTGTAATAAATGGTTCATTAAATTGTTTAGTGGCATTAAAATCACAAATTCACATCCGTGTTAATTACCTACAGATAGATTTGCATAGATCTTTTATGTTCAAAAAGGTTAATAGGCTAGAGATGTCTCTGTCAAACACAGGTGGTTTTACTTGGCTTCTTTCCGATATGGAGGAGATTTATTAGGAGGGAAAGCCTTCATTAGACCAGAGCTGCACATATCCCATGAGAATATCATCAATTTCTGCAAATGAGCAATGCTTTCATCAGCCTCTCTCGCACGGTTTTTTTTTTTTTTGTAAATATTTCTCTCCCTCAGTCAGAGGAACCATCATTTTGAACCAAATCATCATTGTAGCCAATTAGAGTCCAAATATTAAAAGCATGAAGTAAAATCTAGTTAAAAATAATCAGGGCATGTTTTTCACACTGTGAAAAAATGTGAAAATTATGTTTAATCACAATGCAATTACCAATAAGCATCAACATTTACCATATATACACTACCAGTCAAACGTTTGGACACACTTTCTCATCAAAGAGAATGGGAAAGTGTGTCCAAACTTTTGACTGGTAGTGTATATTTGACTAAAAACACAAAAAATACCACACAGGGACTTTGTGAGCATTTTTGAATGATGAAATTGCAGGAGTAATTGCACAGCGATGTTGTGCATGTTGCATTATGGGCCAGTGAGAGTGTCTGAGTATGTGTGGGCGTCTGTGTTTATGTGCAGCTGTGCTTCAGAGTCCATATGAGTTCTGTGCGTGTATGTATAACGTGTGAATGTGTGTCTCCGTGGGTGGATGTGTGGACTCGTGCCCTCTATCAGGGTTCTTTTTGCAGCTTAAAATCGCAATGAGCATCCGTGGATGCCGAGCCCTGCTGGTAACCATAGCAACATCAGTTTACCTTGGCTCTGTCATTGTGATGTGCAGAACTGGCAGGCTGTTTGGATTCTCAGTGAAAATAAGAGAATGACAAGAGAGATGTTGGTGACGAGCACATGTCTGGGCAGGTAGGTAATGTATTATGCGGGGTGATATTGTGAAAATGAAGCCTGAAGCATATACTCTCGTTCATTAGGGTTGCCTGATGACTTTGAGGGTGCTAACATGTCAGGTGTTTCCCGATGGGAATCATTTAATTACAAGATCTATCACAATCCACCTACTGCAGTTTAGCTGTGTCTCCTCGGGCAGCGCTGAATTATAGTTTGCAAAATGAGTGTCGTTCTTCCATCTTTGACACTTGCAGTCTTATGTAAATGATGGACAGCTGGCGATGGTATATGCGGTGGTATGGTTTGAACAACATTTTACCCTCAGCACATCATGCATCATTGGTCAATATATGGGTGTCACATCAGTCAGCGACACTTAGTAATAACCTTTGTGGTGCTGGCAGGATTAATATTTTAGATGAATGTCCCCATATGCTCAAAAAGCAGCCTCTTTTTTGTATTTGTCAGTTTTCTTCTTCCGTCGTAGTGTTAAGCCATACCCTGGGCTCCCAGATGGCTGATGCAGCATGTCATATATCTGCCTCTTCTCATCCATTGCACTAAAACATCATCAGACACCTAAACAAGAATTTGGTTTTGTCATAATGGATTACTTAGTGGCAGGCTTGTTCTGTAAATGTGATTTATCTCTCTCTCTGCCTGTGCGTGGGCGGCAGGGACCGGAATAACAAAGACTCGGCAGCTGCTGATCAGAGACCAGTTCGGCTTTCTGTCTTTTAATGGCAGAAGATGGGATTTCGTTAATTGAAGCTTAGCAACAGCTCCCCAATGAGTCGTTTCATACCTTTTCTTATTTTCTTATCGTTTAAGTGGCTCTCTATTCACCCGGACGGCTTTATTGGCTGTTCTGGGAGGCATGGATTATGTCGGGGCTTGCGTTCTCTGAAAGTTTCCTGTTCACTCTGACACCAGAGGGCTCACTATGAAATGAGAACGTTAGCCTCAGAGGAAATTACATGAGTCTCCACCCACAGGAAGTGTGACTAAAACCCCAGCTGCTACTTGGCATGGAAGCACAATGAAGGGCAAATGTCTGGCATTTTAGAGGTTAGATGAAATCTATAGACTGGTCTGGTCACACAAGTTGAGTGACACAATAATCGGTCACACTTTATATTAGGTATGTCCTTAATTACTAAAAAAAATAACTTGCATAAAAAAGTAAGCTAATGTACTTATTGTGTTCATGTTGTATTGTGAAACTTTTGCTGCTGAGGTGGGATGCGGATAAGGTTAGGGACAGGTTTGGTGGTATGGGTAGGTTAAATGGTGGGTTACAGTGTAAGATAAGGATCAACAGTGTAATTATAGATGTAATTACAGAAATTAATTACAGCTGTAATTATATGCAGGAATTTTTTTAAATATAATGTAAAATCACGTATGTACTAGGGCTGGACGATTAATCAAAAAGCAATCGAAACTTCTCACCGATGTAATTTTCCTGTGTTTTTTAAACCTGTTAATATTTTCCCTGTAAAAACATACTACTGCGTGTGTAGTCACGTGACTTCGCCCTGTCCAGTCAGCGGCATGGAAGCAACATGGAAGCGAACTCAAACGCCAGAGTCAATGCACATACAGACAGCACACGAGCCCCAAAGCAAGATCACTTTCGCTTACGTCCTCACGAAAGTGTGTCAGTTGTATGTGTTTAAAGACTTGCCAGTTTGAACATTCAAGCGATTTTACACCATTCAAGGACAACAATATGGAAAACATCGCACTTCAGTGCTCGCAAGCTGTGACACAGAGAGCCGAGCCGCATTGTGTCTATGACAACGCGCGTGCCCTGAAGCCAGATCACTTTCCCTTGCGTCTTCACTAAACTTCGTCAATTGTATGTGTTTTAAAGCTTGCCAGTTTGGAAATTCAAGCGATTTTAGACCATCGGATGTGTATAATTATATTGAACTAATGCGCTGGTATATTGTGGCACACATGAACTCTCATGCAGACAGTAGGCTTGTTTGAGATGCATCGGCACTGCGCAGACTGATCGGCGTATGACATCAAAGCAATTGGAGAGCAAACTACTCCTTATGCTTCTGAATCGCTCTCGCGGTACTTTGATGACATACGCCGATCGGTCTGCATCTCGAACAAGCCTAGTAGCTCGCACATCAAGCCTAGTAGCTCGCACATCACGTGAAGATCGTGCGCGCAGAGAAACATTCGGGAGCGCAGAAACTCATTGTCAATGCTGTCCTGTGATTTATCACTAAAATAGCTTTGAAACTCAACAGTTATAGAATAGATTTTTCTACTTTTGAAGTAACTACAACACTCAGCTTCACAATTAATAGAGAGATGGTAAGACTAATTCACACACGCAATCGCTCTCTCATTAACTCATTCAAATAAATGTACCTGTACTGTGCTAATTTATCTGTATCTGATTTAGAACTGTAAGAAATGTTACGACCTGTAGACAAAATAACTGCTGAAAGTGAGCTGTTATGTTGGAGCAGTGACATTTACCATAGCTCTGCAGAAGGTGACCTGAGTTTGAGTCATGGTTCAAGGTTCGGGGTTTCTCAAGCCAACATCAAATTTAGTTTCCTTCAATTATTTTAAAATTACAAAGATAAGAAATGCACTCTTTCATTAGAAAAAAAATATCCCAAATATAGTTGAGCATATTTACGGTACAAACCTCAGTCAGTAAACTATAAGGGCAAAAAACAAAAACAAAATAATTGTTCGTAATTGAGGTAAAATGTTCAGTTAATCGAGATTTTGATTTTAGGTTATATCGTCCAGCCCTAGTATGTACACAATAAGTGCATTGTATCAGTTGATAAGTTTAAATGTTAGTACATAGTAGTTAAACTCACCTAATATAAAGTGGGACCCTAATCATGAAAACAATATTTGTGTTACACAATATATATGGATTTCTTTGCATTAGATAACAAAAGAAAAAAACAACAATAACATCAAACCAATTGACATTTACTTTATTTGTGCTAGGTCATCAATGTGAACTTGAGGGGAACTGACTTCATACATTCACTCAAAATCACAGAAAATAATGGCAAAGATACCTCAAATTAGAAAATTTATTGCATCATTTATTTCTAGATGACACTTGCTTTGATATTTTTTTTTCTAATGCAGTGACATTCTATACATTTTTGGCATCGAAATTTCAAAATGACATCACTTTATTAATAATTGTGTCACTTTTTGTGGCTATTGTAGTACATTGACCAACACTGAAACATGAGCAGCGATGGAACCCCCGGCTTCTCCTGAAGTTTTACTCCAACCTTTGACCAGGCAGAAATGCCCATCCCTCGGTTGTTTTATTGTCTGTAAGTCTGTTCAAGATGCCCTAACAGGTGCAGAAAATCCATGTGGCCTGTATTTTGCTCATGCCTCCAGCCCCCCACTGGGAACTCTGGGAACAGGTCTGGGTATGTGAGCCACCTGTGCAGGAGAGGCTGTAGACGTGCAAAGGGAACAGACTTTCACCACTACGTGGTGTGGGAGAGAGAGACAGAGGAATGTGCTGTGTCAGTTATCAGCCCCCTAATGACTTCTAGGCTTCTGACCCCTGCACATAAATACCCACCAGACTTACCAAACATAGCCTTGACCACAGACCTGGCTCTATTGTTGGACTTTAGGCATCTTTTTAGATTCAGCCTGCACATCCATACGGTTCCGTAGCGGGAGACTGGCAGAGATGGAGTGCGTCTGGGTTCATAATTATGAGTTCCCGTGGAGGGCATTTCTAATTTGGAGTTAATCTTTTGCTGCCAGTAAACTTGTCAATGGGGGCAACAGCTGTCATTGCAGGAAGAAATGAGTCAAAACAACAACATTAATGACAAAGCCATCAATCCTATGTGAAGCGTGACATTGAGAATTTGCTGTGTAATTATCTGCTACATAAAACACATTTTTCCTCCCACTTGTAGTCCGGAAACATTGTGATTAAGACAACGCCTCATACTCTGTCCTCATTATTCTTTAATACAACAGGTTGATTTTTACAGTGTTTGCATGGCAGCATATTGGATATACCTCACATATTGAGGGTTTGTTTTAACTCTTACAGGTGTTGTTGCCTAGAGTTTTTGCTTCAAACTGATGTGAGATTGTGCCTACTCATTCACATAAAACAATATATTGATTTAAATTTTGTAAGACACTTTTTCTTTACAAAGGCCATATGCAAAGAGGCGTGAACGATCATGAATAATGCTGTGATTCACACCTGAGAGAACAAAAGAACGCATAATGAGCCGCATAATGAGCCGCATAATGAATGAGCCTTTGAGTCAGGTAAGCTATGTGAGAGGGAGCTAAGAACAGGACAAAGGAAATATATTTTTTTGTAGTTTATTTAGAATATAGTCAACAAAATAAAGTGAGAGCCAAAGGCACAATGTCCTATGTGGGCCAGTATCAGGTCACTATGATTCTCAAATCTGTGAGATAAAGGGAAAAAAACACCTGTGAGGATACTGATAACAGGATCAACTATTGTATTAACCTTAATTTTCATCAGCCATTACTCCAGTCTTCACTGTCACATGATCCTTCAGAAATCATTCTTATATGCTGATTTATTATCAATGTTGGAAACTGCTGTGCTTCTTAATATTTTTTATAACCTGTGATACTTTTTTCAGGATTCTTGGATGAATAAATGAAGTAATGGCTGATGAAAATTCAGCTTTGCATCACAGAAATAAATGATATTTTACAGTATATTAAAATAGAAAACCGTTATTTTAAATGGATTTTTTCTGACAAAATATGTTTTAATGGCTACAAGTAGCCTATTGAACACAAAACGTTTGACTGGTACTATATAGCATCTATATTTATAGCATCTGAGCAGAAATTTGTGAACAAAAGCTTTATTGATGACACTAGGTTATTTTACAATAAACACTCCAAAACAGGCCAAAGAAATCTTGTCTAAACAGTCTTACATCAGTGACATTTTATGTTGCAGCGGGATTCACATTTAAACGGTCTTTTCACAGACACTAACAGAATAAACTTACCTCACAATCCTCGGCTGGATCAGTTACTCTTAGAAATAAACAGCTTTTCTTCTGAGGTAAATTATTCCAGGATTATTCCTCACCGCGTCTCAAAACGATGTAAAGTACATGCACTAATCTTGATGTGTTTATTTGAGTTGATGTGGGCGTTGACTCTGCTCGCATGGATCGCGTCAGTATTTGACTTTCAAAAGAACGCGTTCCGTGGGCGTGGCCACATTAACACTAATGAAGAGGCTCGCTAACGACTGACATCTCTCTCTTTTCAAACAGATTACATAAACACAGAATATTTGTTTTCAATTTGATTTACATGATTTAAAACCTGACATTTCAACGTTTCTTTAGACATATGTCTCATGTTTGTGTGACAAGTATTCACTAAGTTACAGTTATCTACAGTATCAGAAGAGACTTCATTGAAAGAGAGGCTGCAGATCGCGGCTCATGTTTGTTTTCTTTATTTTGCAAAAAGTACAACATTTTGTTTTTATTGTGAGTATACACAAATAAAAGTAGAAACTTAACAGATTATAATGATGTATAACACTTGCCTGTATGACCAAAATCGACAGAGTATTTTGAATCTCTTTCGCTCTGATTCAGAGAGTTAAACCCTTCAGACTAGATGATTTCAATGTTAAAGGGGTACTTCGCCATTGGAGAGATGGGCTTTTAATAAAACTTGTCTGCCTATACAGTAGAAAGATGATATAGATATATATAAAAATGCTTCTACCTGAGAAAACTTCCATTTTGCTTTAGTAGGAAATATTTTTAGTAACCTTTTAGTCATAGTGGCGTCGACTTGTATTGTTCCCGGGTGCAAGTATTCAAAGAGTAAATGTTTAGCGGGAGTGAGTTCCTTTCGGTTTCCACTGAAGGATCCAGCACATTGTAGGCAGTGGCTAAAGGCAGCAAAAATTCTTAAATATCGAGAGAATGCCACTACGGAAAATCTGATTGTAGTCAACATTTCAACCTGGATGTCCATGAACACAGTGTTTTAGGCTAAACGCCGTCAGTTCCGCCCAATCCCCTGAAGCAAAACGCCATTGCGCACAGGTAAGAAAGCTGTTGCCATAGTGTTCCAATTTTACCATAATGCTGTTTAACCTTCTGAGGTCAGCAAAGTTGCCGGCGACCTCACCTCTTTTTTTTCTTATCAATGTGAAAGCGACTTAAAATACTCCGATTTTGGTCATTCAGGCAAGTGTTATACATCATTATAATCTGTTGAGTTTCTACTTTTATTTGTGTACACTCACAATCAAAACAAAATGTTGTGCTTTTTGCTAAATAAAGAAAACAAACATGATGCGCGATCTGCAGCCTCTATCTCAATGAAGTCAAATCTGATCTTCTTCAGAAAATGAACTGTAACTTAGTGAATACTTGTCACACAAACATGAGACATATGTCTAAAGAAACATTGAAATGTCAGGTTTTAAATCATGTAAATCAAATCGAAAACAAATATTCTCTGTTTATGTAATCTGTTTGAAAAGAGAGAGATGTCAGTCATTTGCGAGTGTCTCATTATCCACTAATGCGGCCATGCCCACGAAGTGCGCGTTCTTTTCAAAGTCAAATACTGATGCGATCCATGAGAGTATCCCTGCCCACATCAACTCGAATAAACACATCGAGTTTAGAGAGATTCATGTAGGCTAGTTTACATCGTTTTGAGACGCGGTGAGGAATAATCCTGGAATAATGTACCTCAGAAGAAAAGCTGTTTATTTCTAAGGGCAACGAGGATTGTGAGGTAAGTTTATTCTGTTAGTGTCTGTGAATATTAAACCGCAAAAGACTGTTTAAATGTGAATCCTGCTGCAACATAAAATGTCATAGACGTAAGATTTCTTTGGCCTGTTTTGGACAGATTATGAAGTGTTTACTGTAAAATAGTTCACAAATTTCTGCTCAGATGCTATAAATACAGTAGCCTACAAGTCAAACGTTTTGTGTACAACAGGCTACTTGTAGCCATTAAAAACGTATTTTGTTTCATATTGATGTTTAAATATTATAGCCTAATGTTATTTTTTTATTTCATCTACGTTGATTATGAAACGTGAACAGCGCACGAGTAAGAAAGGACACATCATAAGATGTGCAATATGTCGGGAGACATGGAGTTTGTCAGACCCACGAGGTGAGATCTTGCATGGTGCCCCAGACCGAGGGAGATTGACCGTCATCTTGAACTTCTTCCATTTTCTAATAATTGCACCAACAGTTGTTGCCTTCTCACCAAGCTGCTTGCCTATTGTCCTGTAGCCCATCCCAGCCTTGTGCAGGTCTACAATTTTATCCCTGATGTCCTTACACAGCTCTCTGGGCTTGGCCATTGTGGGGAGGTTGGAGTCTGTTTGATTGAGTGTGTGGACAGGTGTCTTTTATACAGTTAACGAGTTCAAACAGGTGCAGTTAATAAAGGTAATGAGTGGAGAACAGGAGGGCTTCTTAAAGAAAAACTAACAGGTCTGTGAGAGACGGAATTCTTACTGGTTGGTAGGTGATCAAATACTTATGTCATGCAATAAAATGCAAATTATTTAAAAATCATACAATGTGATTTTCTGGATTTGTGTTTTAGATTCCGTCTCTCACAGTTGAAGTGTACCTATGATAAAAATTACAGACCTCTACATGCTTTGTAAGTGGGCAAACCTGCAAAATCGGCAGTGTATCAAATACTTGTTCTCCCCACTGTATAACATTCATCATTACCAATTATTCAGTTATTTGTATTTACTGAATACTGAATTGTGTTCAGTGTTATTACTGTAAAGATATTACTGTTTTTTTTTTTTGTTTTTTTTTAGCATGAGACTTCTTTCAAAAACATTAAAAATACAAACCCGATTCCAAAAAAGTTGGGACACTGTGCAAATTGTGAATAAAAACAGAATGCAATGATGTGGAAGTTTCAAGTTTCAATATTTTATTCAGAATACAACGTAGATGACATATCAAATGTTTAAACTGAGAAAATGTATCATTTTAAGGGAAAAATAAGTTGATTTTAAATTTCATGGCATCAACACATCTCAAAAAAGTTGGGACAAGGCCATGTTTACCACTGTGTGGCATCCCCTCTTCTTTTTATAACAGTCTGCAAACGTCTGGGGACTGAGGAGACAAGTTGCTCAAGTTTAGGAATAGGAATGTTGTCCCATTCTTGTCTAATACAGGCTTCTAGTTGCTCAACTGTCTTAGGTCTTCTTTGTCGCATCTTCCTCTTTATGATGCGCCAAATGTTTTCTATGGGTGAAAGATCTGGACTGCAGGCTGGCCATTTCAGTACCCGGATCCTTCTTCTACGCAACCATGATGTTGTAATTGATGCAGTATGTGGTCTGGCATTGTCATGTTGGAAAATGCAAGGTCTTCCCTGAAAGAGACAACGTCTGGATGGGAGCATATGTTGTTCTAGAACTTGGATATACCTTTCAGCATTGATGGTGCCTATCCAGATGTGTAAGCTGCCCATGCCACACGCACTCATGCAACCCCATACCATCAGAGATGCAGGCTTCTGAACTGAGCGCTGATAACAACTTGGGTTGTCCTTGTCCTCTTTAGTCCGGATGACATGGCGTCCTAGTTTTCCAAAAAGAACTTCAAATTTTGATTCGTCTGACCACAGAACAGTTTTTTTCACTTTTCCACAGTCCATTTTAAATGAGCCTTGGCCCAGAGAAAACGCCTGCGCTTCTGGATCATGTTTAGATATGGCTTCTTTTTGACCTATAGAGTTTTAGCCGGCAACGGCGAATGGCACGGTGGATTGTGTTCACCGACAATGTTTTCTGGAAGTATTCCTGAGCCCATGTTGTGATTTCCATTACAGTAGCATTCCTGTATGTGATGCAGTGCCGTCTAAGGGCCCGAAGATCACGGGCATCCAGTATGGTTTTCTGGCCTTGACCCTTACGCACAGAGATTGTTCCAGATTCTCTGAATCTTTGGATGATATTATGCACTGTAGATGATGATAACTTCAAACTCTTTGCAATTTTTCTCTGAGAAACTCCTTTCTGATATTGCTCCACTATTTTTCGCCGCAGCATTGGGGGAATTGGTGATCCTCTGCCCATCTTGACTTCTGAGAGACACTGCCACTCTGAGAGGCTCTTTTTATACCCAATCATGTTGCCAGTTGACCTAATAAGTTGCAAATTGGTCCTCCAGCTGTTCCTTATATGTACATTTAACTTTTCCGGCCTCTTATTGCTACCTGTCCCAACTTTTTTGGAATGTGTAGCTCTCATGAAATCCAAAATGAGCCAATATTTGGCATGACATTTCAAAATGTCTCACTTTCAACATTTGATATGTTATCTATATTCTATTGTGAATAAAATATAAGTTTATGAGATTTGTAAATTATTGCATTCCTTTTTTATTCACAATTTGTACAGTGTCCCAACTTTTTTGGAATCGGGTTTGTAGTAATGTCAAATCTTTTGATAATTTAAAATATAATAGGCATTTGTAATGTGCCTTTGGCTCTCACTTTATATTGTTAACTATGTTCTAAATAAACTACAACAAAATATATTTCTTTTGTAAATTTTGTAAAGAGTTCCCCTCTCAGTCACATACCGGACTCAAAGGCTCATTCATTATGCGGTTCATTCATTATGCAGCTCATTATGCGGCTCATTATGCGTTCCTTTGTCCTCTCAGGTGTAAATCACAGCATTATTCATGATCCTTCACACTCCTTCGCATACAGGCTTTGTAAAGAAAAAGTGTCTTACAAAATTTAAATCAATAAATTGTTTTATGTGAATGAGTAGGCACAATGATTCTCACATCAGTTTGAAGCAAAAACTCTAGGCAACCCCACCCATTAGTCAAAAGTATTGTGGACACATATCTATTGTGTGTTTTTTGGCCTTAATTCAGTGATTTACATTTTTTGTTTTTTCAAAAACGCATAAACGTTATTCTCTCAAAAATACAAGCATGTACATACATGTTGCTAACATATTATGGTAGCCCAGTTTGTGCTGAATACAGTGTAATGACACTTTTGCCATTAATATGTTTATAAGCAACTGAAAAGAGCACAAATGTCAGAGCATGTCAAAACTTCTAAAGGGCCCCAAAACTGTGCAGTCCTCTAGGGGTTAAAGAATAGACATAGTACGATACAATTTTTCAGTGATAAGCCTACCCTTACAATAATCGTTCTGTTAATAACCCTCTGTCGATCCAACTGTCCGTAGGTGGGAATACAAAAATGCAGAAGTATGATCTGTAGTTTTCACGAAAGTATATTTGCTGATAAATAAATGTGAATTTCTCGGTCCAGGTAACACGGAGAATGAGTAAAATCGGTGAAGAAGTGAAAATTTGAAGTGAAAAGGAATTCCAGATTAAAGTTTGAAGTTATGTTATTGAAGTTATGAAGGTTTCTTTCAAATGCGGTGAGATATCAGAAGTCAGAACAGGCTGGAACTCTGGATTCGTTTTCAGCAGAGAGTAATACGGGAGCTGCATGCAATTACGATTATATGTATATGTAGAATTTTTGGGATCCGATGTGAGTTTCGGATATGTTAAAATATTTAAACTTTTGCAGCTAGACCGTATGCGACCTCTCATACAGATGTTTTGTATTCTTATCAAAACTATGAGATTCGTGAAGGTCAGAGGGAGAATTACCAAAGGTCTTCCACTGCAATGTTATTCTTTAAATACAATTATTCATAACCGCCCATTTTACAGACTTATGGCCAGATTTACTAACAGCTTGCGTCACCGCAGACCTTTTTTTGGAGTTAAAAAACTACTGTCAGGATTTACTAAAGACACGCAGTGAAAAATTTGTGCTGAAAAGGCGTGGACAGGGTTATTTTTGTAGCTTACCGTAGCCTATTGCATATGCATTTGTAAGAGTTTCCCTTTCAGACGCAAAATTTATGGAAGGAGAGTATTTAAATAATCATGCAAGGTGATTTACTAAAGCTTGTGCTCGTCAATTTACTGATGTTTGCGCCATTATTTTCCGCCCCAAAAAAGCACGTCTTAAACCAGACGCTAACTGGTAGATTGCGTTGGTCATTATGGAATTGATCCGGCTACATCTGTGTTCTTTAATTTGCACATCGTCAGTAGATCATGCACAGAACTTTCCACTCCCATCAGAACTTTTTTGGAATTGTGCTCTCACGCTAATTTGCCCAGTTTAGTAAATCTGTCCCATAATGTCTGAAATAATTGTTATATATTTTTACGTTGATTAGCCCTAAAAAGCTACTATGCTTTTCTTTCAGACATATTAGTGGTTATTTGTTTTGTTTGGATATATTTATACATTCATTACATTCATTTTACCATGGTGAAAAGGCGGAGGGTAACGGCTGCTTCACAATCAATTTGAAAGCGAGGGGACGAAATTTGCCAAATGTACGTGAATGTCAAGGATGGAAAGGCTTCTAAAGTCAGTTTATCAATTATCAAAATTTGTGTTCTTTTTGTTTTATTATTTACATGCTGAATTTATTGGCCAAGATGTGGTAATTCTCATCGTACAAAGCTGTCAGAACAATGGCAATGCAGCTCTGTGACAGCATTTCATTTACGCAGTCAAAACTTGCATAAAAGTTTACCCCTATTCTCTTGCTGCCTTGCAGCAATTTAAACAGGGTGAAAATGAATGCTAATTAAGTTTTTTTTAAATTGTTTATAAAATAGAGAGCAAAGTTATCCAGTGCCAGGATGGGAAAAACATTTCTCTTTGTTTTCAAAGACAGCACTCAGACGGGATCAGGTTAGCATAATTCAATACTCGTTTGTTTCTCCCGCAGAACTAATTTACAGGCTGGAGGAAAAATCTCGTTTGAGATGAAGGGATGAGAGGAATGGAGCTCCTAACACCCACCGCAGAAATAACACTCCTCCAGAGAGCACAGTCAAGCCTTGTGCATAACACCACTCACAGCAAGCAAACACAAAGCATTCAGCTTTCCCCAGTCAAGAGATTCAGTACATGAGAAATAAAACCCATTCTCTGTTTCCAATGTTTGCTACAATTCACTGGTTCGATAAATGTGTTTAGAGTGACATGGGATGAAATAACCTCTTCAGGCTTTGCTGCTACTGATAACCGTACGCAGTGACACTTCAAAGTCTTCTGCTTCCACCGTGACGTGAGAAACTCTCCAAATTCATTTGTATCGCCATCATTCGTCAGAACAATCGATGGCAATTCAATCCTGCATTGATCTCAGGCCTGTTCTCCGTGATGAATTGCTGTTTGTGTATGAAAACAGAAGAGATGGGGTGTGGTCAGTTACAGCCCTGTGCTGCAGTCGCTCTGGGGTTAGAGCCTCTCGAACGGTCCAGTGTCATTTCTGCACTCAAAAATGAAATCCTTCAAAATGGCCATTTATTTGATTATTATTATATTTTTGTTTTCATTCTCACAATACCACTCATCTTGGTTTGGATTAATAGTTAAATTCTAACATTCAATGATAATAATCTTTGTCATCATCATCATACTTATTATTATAATTATTATTATTATTATTATTATGAAAAAGAAAAAAGGAAAAGAGAAAAGGAGAAAAAAAAAGAAAAGGTATCAATAAACAAAACCCAGAAAAAGACTAGTGTGAAAACAACGCACCGCATCTTAATAAGAGAGACACAAGGCTCACAGGTTCAATTCGGTTGGAGTCAGGTGTGAGACATGAGTGGATTACAAATAATAAATACAATTTTGACAAAGCAAGTCAGCATAAAAACAGTCAGTGCCAAATCAGGAATTTAATTTATTGTTTATTTTGTTGTAATATCTTCACTTTCATGTAGCATAGAAGCAGTGTTAATTTTGACAGCAAATTTTGATTTAGTTTTAATCATAGTCTTTTGACTAAAATGCCATTTAGTTTGTCATATTTTAGTCACCTGAATTGTTTTTAGTTTTAGTCGACTAAATATCATAAGATTTTAGTCGACTAAAATCTAATGAGTTTAGTTAAATTGTAATGTATTAATTAAGCATTTAAGCATTACATAACCGACTGCTACTTGAATATGTCAAAAATTAAATTTTGACATAATTGTGCGTTTTTGACCATTCAAGCGCAAAAATACACGAAATAGAGCTCAATTAACTTTTTTGTTTGTTTTTTAAAAACATCTATATAGTTTTTATAATTTTGTATTTCTGTTTTAGTTAGTATATCAGGTTAAGCTAAAGCTTCAAATAAGTTTATTTTGTTTACATCCCAAAGTTAACATTGTCATTATTCATCAGCATTAGTTCATAAACAATTACCTGGCATAAATGTGCGCTATTCATTGATTGAACCGCTCTGAAGCGTTGTCACGTGAGCCTGTAGAACTGCGTTTTCCCGCGGTTAGATCAGCACACTACAATTCAAATGTGCGCATCTATTACAGAGGACATCAGTTCTGACTGGATCTCTTCCCTAATCGTCCCTCCCTAACATTTTTGTCTTGTTTTTATTCATTGACGAAAATGACAGTAGATTTTCGTCATAGTTTTTGTCATTCAAAACTGGTTTTTATTTAGTTATCGTCTCGTTTTCGTCAGTGAAAAAAGGTCGTTGACGAAAATTATGACGAAAACTATTCGTCAACGAAATTAACACTGCATAGAAGTAAAAAATCTGATTAAACCACATTAAGTTTTAGTGAAAACTGAATTAAGACTTAAAGGGATAGTTCACCCAAAAATAAAAATGGTCGCCGCTCGCAGCGTGTGAGAGGAATTACGAGACGAGCCGAGCACGTTACGAGCACCTCACAACCTCCCGATAATTTTTAAACATGTTTAAAAAGTTCGGGGAGTCGGGCCGATTTTCAACAGTGTATAGGCTGTTCCCTATTGTCAAATCATACACAATCACGTCACATAGGCTAAATCTTTGAGTATTATTATGCTATAAGTGGCTGCAACCATACAGTGTGCGCATACACTGTCACACACACGCGCACTTTCTCTCTCTCTCTGGTTGTTTCTGTTGAAAGGAATGGCTGCTGTTCTCTGCTTTTTAACAAATAATTTGCACACAAGTCATTTTTTCTTTCTTTTTCCTATCCGAAGCTATAGCTGCAACATTGAAAGCTCAGCTCTGTGTTTAGCGTGAAAATTCACGTGATTGCCTCTGGCTCGCCGTGCATAGTCGTGCCGTGTACCAACTGCTTTGATGCGATTATCAAGTAAACTGACTCGTACCGTGTGCAATATCTCACGACCTCCCGAGTGTCCGAACTCGCACAGTGTACGCCCGCCTTAACTGTATTTAAGGACATTGATTGATTATTTTTTTTTTATATATTTTTTTTATGCTTCTCATTCAATATCTAAATCTTTATTTTCTTTACTCATTGCATTACATTGTATGCAAATCTAGCTGGCAAAAGTATTCACAATTATGCAAATGTTTAAAAACAGTGAATTTAGCCTTCTCTACAATCACAATTCATGTGAAAAGCGTTTAATTTATTGACAAGTCGACTATTTTTGCAAAGAACTACACATTTAAATGTTTTTTTTTTTTCTTGCAGTCAAAACTTTAAATAAAAATTTGGCAGAGCAAATAATTAGTACTGTGCATATTATAGTATACAGTTTAGAACTGTTTTTACGTATATGAAGAATATACTGTGAAAATATTTTGAGGCTTGGCTGCTGCAGTGACATTATGCAAAGGACTACAATATGATATGATGTAATATATACAATAATAACACACAAGCCTCACTTTCATCACAGAAAATGCTAACTACTTGTCCATGAAAGCATGATGCCATGTAATGTATCTGTGGACAGTAAAGTAGAGACATGTCCGCTGTGGATTACTGCAGGATGAAAGCAGGCAAAATGGGATTTGAAACGGTTTGAGACTCTGGAGTGCAGTGTCAGTTCAAAGCAGTTCATGTGAGAAGATGGAATACAGGCTCACAAACAGCTTCATGTGACTGCCTCATATAGAGTGTATAACACTGAACATCCATCCATCCATCCATCCATCCATCCATCCATCCATCCATCCATCCATCCATCCATCCATCCATCCATCCATCCATCCATCCATCCATCCATCCATCCATCCATCCATCCATCCATCCATCCATCCATCCATCCATCGTAATATATATGTAGAGAGATAGGTAGAAAGATCTTCTCTGTTGCTTCATTAGTTTCAGTTGGCTAACTTTAGCATTGCTTTTTTTGTCTCAATTTGTACAAATTAATGATTTCCATGCCACTCTCATTATGAGCTGTCGTAATTAAGAAGCTGCTCCAGCATTTATTCCTTGATTCATTAGACAACCATCTCTCCAATCTCTTCTGAACAGAGCTGAAGCCTGTGGCAGCCATACTGGGATAGATTAGCCTCTTTTCCATTTGATCCTTTGAAAGGTCAGAAGATAAGACGCATCTCAGGGCCACCCAGCTGCAGCCCATCACACACATACAAGCACACACACACACACACACTCGTGCTAATGTCAAATAGGGGACAGCAGACTGGTTTATCTGACATTTAACCCCCTCTTTTTATTTTAATGTTTTAAGAATCAATCAATAGTGTTTACTCACAAAATGGGGGCTTTGGTGTTAGGTCCTGCTTAATTTCTCATATCAAAGAGACAGTAACTCTCATAAACTATCCATCTTTCAGATGTCTATTTGTGCAAAAGTTCATCTTCCTATTAAAATGTCTGTTATCTTAGAGTCAGTGGACACAAGGCTGAGCTTTAATTTGACTTTTATAACCCTTCTGTTTCAGAGACTGTTAAGTAAAACCGACAGCGTGCCCTTTATTGTTTATTCTGTGGTTATTCAAGAGCACTTAGCTAATTACAATGTTCCAGGTTTTCCATGTGCAAAGAAACCATGGCTATTAGATAATTAAAACAAGCCTCTCAGACTCTTTGTTAAAGAAAAATAATGATTTCTCATATTCAAAATGCTATTTATGCTTGGCCAAGATGTCCAGGGCCATGATTTGCATGCCGTTTGATACTGTCTATTAAATTTAGCTCTTGACTCTATGGATTCAGTGCAATTGACCCATGAATATATGGTGACTGTGCAAGTATCTTGTAGGCATTTTATCGAAGCAGACATGATTTGATGGTTAAAATGCCATTTTAATTATTATTAATTTAATAAGTCAAGTAACCCTTAAGTAATGGTTATTTTGGATGGTATTTCTCTAGGCACCAAGCCCAAATTTGACATTAGCTCTATGATTATCATAGCATGGTAGTATTTCTGTTCTATATTTAAAATTCGCTTTTGCCTCTGGGATCGGCGTGTTTAAGTGGATTTTTTTCACATGGCAGCAAAATTGACTTTTTTTTTCATTTATGGTTATACAGATAAAAGCAATACATCATTTGAAATTCGAATAAAGAGCTACTTTTATTTGTGTCCACTTACAATTAAAACAAAACATTGTGCTTTTGTAAAATATATTTTAAAAAAGGGTGCACTTTCTGCCGTCTCGGTCTCCGTGAACTTTTTTTCTGGAGTGCATCACAAAAATTAAAACAAAACTCAGCGAATGCACACAGACATAAGCAATATATCTATAGAAACATGTTGAATGTTGATTCTTCCTTTTTCCAAACAAGTTTATACTGCCATACTCCAAAAAGCACCATGAAAGTAGTCAGTATGACTTCTGAAGTTATTAGACTTGGTTCTATCCATCGGTTGTTGATTGGATTTTGAGATGTGGGTGTTGTGCTCAAAACTGGAGGCAGATAAGCGTGAGCTTACAGAAGCAGAGCATTTGCAGTTAGAAAATAGGGTGAATTTTAATTTCATGCTGACTTTAAGCAAAATTCATATGGAAAAAAGAAAGAGAGGTTGAAAAACATGGTCAAGCAAATGATGACAAGTTTCAATTTTGAGTGAGCTATCCCTTTAAGTTCATGTTCACATATGTGGGAATGTTCTGTTTTTCTCTATCTCTCTATTTTATTTTTCTGTATCTTACTAAAGGGCTAGGGTCCCTTTTCAGACGATGCAATCTGCAAGACCTGTTTCTTGTTTTGCTGTCAGAGGCGAAGAACTGGAAACGAGAACTGTCTGCTGGCCTAACACCCACATACTATATAAAGATTGAGAGACTTGGACTTTCTTGGCTTCTTCTTCTTTTCTTCTTCCACTCTGTTTTCTCTACTGATTGACAATAACGAACATTTATATTCTCCACCTCAGTCTTTAGTCTCTTCCTTCGAACTGGTCCAACATTCCTGGCATCACGAACAGGATCCAAAACAAGAAGGAACTTAAATCTCTTAACTGTTACTGGTCCATGTGTTCAGCCGGAGTATCTGTGGTATGATCTCTTCTGATTGACAGGTGATGTGGGAAGTAGTGCAGAGTGCAGTGTTGTGCGAGTGCGTTTACTATTTTGTGTGTGTGTGAGTGCATGAGAGGATAAATGGATGAGGCTGACTCACAGACTGCTCACTGACGCAGAAGGGTCTGAGCTCAACATGAACTCATCAATCCATAGAGACAGAAAGATGTCAGGAAGCTCATAGACAGGCATCTAGAACTGGAAAATTACCCTCAGTCCTCTAGCATTCTGTTTTGTTTTATCCTTAATAAATTTGATTTAGTTGCCAGCCTTTCGTATTTATTTCGTCTCAGGTGACGTCTCGGGCCATGCTCTCTCTTCTTTCAAGTTACTATTTGGAGTGAGTTAACCTTACATTTCAGCTTGCTTGCAAGCAAGCATTTCCATAGTGCTTTTTGTGTTGTATTCTCTGATACAGATTGTCGTGTGTTATAATGTGTCTGCTTCTTTCTTCAGGCTGTTGGACTCCCATACAGAATCTAGGCCTGCAGAATTCCCCAGAAAGCTCTGTAGATTTCCATAGAATCTGGAATGCTGGTCAAGTTCTACACATCTCTCTTACTTTTATTTATAAGTTACATACTGATTTAAGCTACACTCAGGTCTATCTAACATATTTTACCATGTTTAAATCAATTTTATGCATAGAAAGTCCCCAGATTCTGTTTGGGCTGGTCATAGTTTATGCTTCCTGCTCTCTTTAAGAAAGTGGACAGGCAAAAACTAATTCATTTGAGTTCTATGAAGGGATTATATATCAACTGTCAGTGTGAATGTACCACACACACTCTCACACACACATAGGTGCCTCTTTTAACCGGCAGACTTTGCTAGATTAAGGCAGGTTGAGTCAGAGGCAGTGGGTGGAAGATTTCACTTCTTTTCAGACTTTTAGAAGTAAGATTTCAGGCTCAAGTTCCTGCATTGAATGCATAAAGAAATATAGTTTATGACTACATTTCTCAGTCAGACCTTTTTTTGTAATATTTGCTGCTTTTATGTTGCACTTCTATTTTTTTTATGTGGCGCCTCTAAAGCTTGTATTCATACCAAGTCCAATACCAATTTTTAGCAAAATTTTCATTATTTTAAAATATATCAGAACCCCTTCAACCCCCCTAAGTTTTATTTGCATGCCGAAAAAACAAACCGACCAAGATCTACACATTTTTAGCTCTGAATTAGAGGAAAAAATGTGCAGTATTCTGCATACATTGAAAAAAATGGTTTAGGTTTTACTCCAAAACTATTTTCACTCAGAAATTGCTATTTTACAGATAATTACAAAGTAACGCATTTTAATTGAACAATAATTTTGAAATGGAAAAGACTGAAATACTATGTTTTTGTGAAACATTTTTGTTTTATTTACAACTTCAAAAAAATCTTGTTTTGTACTGTATTTTCAATATGATGTGTTAAATAGGTTTGAGAATACTGCACTCTTTGGCTGCTGTAAGCAATATCAAAATAGTCAAAAGATTTATTAAACAAACTTGCAAGGTGCCAAAGTTCTGCAGAGCTTTCTGTGGAATTCTACACGTGTTTGGATATAAGGTTCTGGATTGTGTGTCTGGAACCACATTCCAGGTAGACGTCACACTTTGATCTTCTTGCCCTGTGGTGGATGTTTGAGGGTATTGGTCTAAGATTCGCTCAGAATATGCTGTTGTCACCAGTGTCACATTTACACACTTAATTGCTTATCAGTATAGACTTTTGAATGTGCTAGCTTTGCTTAAGATCCATTTACTTGTGATAAGATTCTGTTTCTAGATTAGCAGAGATTGGACAGGGCTGCTCGTCACCTTCCACCACCACATATTTTCCATGACGTCATAAGTCAGTCAGTGCAAAGCAAAGATCTACACTCAAATGAAACAAATCTGGTGGGGAGTAGGAGTAGGATTCAGTGTTTACTAGATAGGATTATTATGATTGACTTAAATATGAAAACGCATTGAAAGATATGCTTGCTCAGTTCGCCTCCCAGAATGCCCTGGAGTGCATCTAATTCACTGCCTGATTGGCATTTCTTCAGCAGGTTATAACCTCACCAGATCACCACAGAGGATTTGTTTCAGTGGAAATCACTCAAGTCTTTCACAGCTTTACCAGAGTTTCTGTTTGAGACTAGCAGATATATGCTTCAGACCAGTGACTCTTGAATATGTTTATGTAGAGGTTGATGAATTTACTGGATAACCTGGGGTAGGGAATTCAATATACATTTTGACATGCTCTGACATTTGTGCTTTTTTTCAGTTGCTTATAAACACATTAATGGCAAAAGTGTCATTACACTGTATTCAGCACAAACTGGGCTACCATAATATGTTAGCAACATGTATGTACATGCTTGTATTTTTGAGAGAATAACGTTTATGCGTGGTTTTTGAAAAAACAAAAAGTCACTGAATTAAGGCCACAAAACACACAATAGATATGTGTCCGCAAGACTTTTGACTAATGGGTGTTGATGCCTAGAGTTTTTGCTTCAAACTGATGTGAGAATCATTGTGCCTACTCATTCACATAAAACAATATATTGATTTAAATTTTGTAAGACACTTTTTCTTTACAAAGCCTGTATGCGAGGAGGCGTGAACGATCATGAATAATGCTGTGATTCACACCTGAGAGAACAAAAGAACGCATAATGAGCCGCATAATAATGAGCCGCATAATCAATGAACCGCATAATGAATGAGCCTTTGAGTCAGGTATGTGACTGAGAGGGAGCTAAGGAAGAATATTTTTTTTTTTTGTAGTTTATTTAGAATATAGTCAACAAAATAAAGTGAGAGCCAAAGGCACAATGTCCTATGTGGGCCAGTATCAGGTCACTATGATTCTCAAATCTGTGAGATAAAGGGAAAAAAAAAACACCTGTGAGGATATTGATAACAGGATCAACTATTGCATTAACCTTAATATAATGTCCACTCATAACAGAAAACATGATTGCTGATATTGCACAGCTTGTGAACAAAATTTTGTATAGGCCTATTATATTTAAATTATATACAGTACCGGTCAAACAATTGGACACATTACTATTTTTAATGTTTTTGAAAGAAGTCTCATGGTCATCAAGCCTGCATTTATTTGATCAAAAATACAGAAAAAAACATTAATATTGTGAAATATTATTACAATTTAAAATAATGGTTTTCTATTTTAATATACATTAAAATTTAATTTATTTTGGTGATATAAAACTGAATTTTCATCAGCCATTACTCCAGTCTTCAGTGTCACACGATCCTTCAGAAATCATTCTTATATGCTGATTTATTGTCAATGTTGGAAACTGCTGTGCTTCTTAATATTTTTTTATAACCTGTGATACTTTTTTCAGGATTCTTGGATGAATAAATGAAATAATGGCTGATGAAAATTCAGCTTTGCATCACAGAAATAAATGATATTTTACAGTATATTAAAATAGAAAACCATTATTTTAAATGGATTTTTTTCTGACAAAATACGTTTTAATGGCTACAAGTAGCCTATTGAACACAAAACGTTTGACTGGTACTATATAGCATCTATATTTATAGCATCTGAGCAGAAATTTGCGAACAAAAGCTTTATTGATGTGGCACTAGGCTATTTTACAATAAACACTTCATAATCTGTCCAAAACAGGCCAAAGAAATCTTGTCTAAACAGTCTTACATCAGTGACATTTTATGTTGCAGCGGGATTCACATTTAAACGGTCTTTTCACAGACACTAACAGAATAAACTTACCTCACAATCCTCGGCTGGATCAGTTACTCTTAGAAATAAACAGCTTTTCTTCTGAGGTAAATTATTCCAGGATTATTCCTCACCGCGTCTTAAAGCGATGTAAAGTACATGCACTAATCTTGATGTGTTTATTTGAGTTGATGTGGGCGTTGACTGTGCTCGCATGGATCGCGTCAGTATTTGACTTTCAAAAGAACGCGTTCCGTGGGCGTGGCCACATTAACACTAATGAAGAGGCTCGCGAACGACTGACATCTCTCTCTTTTCAAACAGATTACATAAACACAGAATATTTGTTTTCAATTTGATTTACATGATTTAAAACCTGACATTTCAACGTTTCTTTAGACATATGTCTCATGTTTGTGGGACAAGTATTCACTAAGTTACAGTTCATTTTCTGAATAGAATCAGAAGAGACTTCATTGAGAGAGAGGCTGCAGATCGCGGCTCATGTTTGTTTTCTTTATTTTGCAAAAAGCACAACATTTTGTTTTTATTGTGAGTATACACAAATAAAAGTAGAAACTCAACAGATTATAATGATGTATAACACTTGCCTGAATGACCAAAATCGACAGAGTATTTGAGTCTCTTTCGCACTGATAAGAAAAAAAACGAGGTGGAGTTAAATGAACGAATCGGTTTTGTCTCAGGTTCGCGTCATGTGCGTCTGGTTTTAAAGTGACAGCAGCCTAATATTCCAGCTGCTGTCCGTGTCATTAATGTTAATCAAACAACAAAAGAAAATTAGAAAATTACTCACTGCTCTTGACTGAATAACTTTTGTATCTTTAATAAGGATTATTCTATATTTTATTTGTACAGTGAAAACAATGCAGTGTTATATGATTTCTTTATTCAATTTCTGTCTATATTTCCCACCTGAATTTTAATGTTACATGGGTCAAAATAAAATGAAAACAATGAAAACGATAAGTTTTTTTCTGTGTGGTGGGGCCAGTGAAAATTTTGACGGCAAATAAAAATCTGAACCGGCCCAACTGGGCCAATGGAAAAATCCTTAGCGTTGATCCCTGCTATATTTAAGGCATAGCTATATGCAACATTTATTGTAATGCAGATTGTTTTAAGTTCACTTAAATTAAAAGTTGATATATTTTTTAAAGCCTATTAAATGTTCAAAATTATGATTTTCAGTTATACTGTAATGTTGAATGGCTGTACTCATTTCATCCCCAGAAACTGAGAATAAAACTTAGGTTAGTTTGTACATTAATTTGGAGATTCATTGTAAAATTATGACAATATAAAAATATAATAAACATTTTAATGTTAGGTGTGATTAATCACGATTACAGAAAAATGTGCGATTAATTTATTTAATCAACTGACAGCACTAAAAATATAAGTCTTTAAGCATTTGGTGGTGTTTGATAAATACCATAGCGAATACAAAAATCTGAATGGCTGTTTGAAAACACGTGAAGTCTGTTCCTTTTTTTTTTTCTTTGTGATGCTTTGTGGGTAACGGGGTAACCACTGCATTTCTGCTGTTCCATAAGTGTGACCTTCTGTCAGAGAGTGAATTTGCATTTTTATTTTGTTCAGACCAATGCGAAAAATCAAGTGTCGAAAAAAGATCAAGGCAGTGTTGTAAATTTTAACCAGCTAATGGAAAAGATTGGAAAAAGCATCTAAAATTGAAGAGTTCAGATTTAAAAGCCGCTAAATGCCACCTCCATCAAAAATATCTGATGATATTGCGCAAATGCTCTCCGCACATTAGTATACGTTTATCAAATACTTTAACTTCAAATCCGCTAACTCCCAGCGTCAGCCCATTCAGAAATACCAGTTCGATGGCAGAAACCGCTAAACGCCACTTCCCTTTGTCAGCAAAGTCCACAGAAACCAATAAGAAGACGAAAATCGAATCATATGATTTCAAGAGGAATGACGCTGTGCGTATGAGCCGTCATTTAATTGCCAAGCTGCAAGTTTTTATCATGTTTTGTCTATCGTTACAGTTGCAATGACAGGATTTAGAGAGTAGCAAGTAAACACAACAGTGTTCCTTGTGCTTCTGTAAAACTCTGACAGAAACGGATGTGGCAGTCACTTTGCATCACAGCTCCCCCTACTGTGTGGATCAGTTTCTTCATTGTTACATTTTGAATTCTGCTTTCATCATTTGCAATGTTTCCAGTTGCATCTTTAGTGATTTTGCAACTGTTTACTATGTCTTGTTGTCCAAAGAGGTGGACTTAGAGGTTTTTGCAACAAAAAAAGCACACATGAACTTAGCTGATTTTGCAGCAAAAGAGAGTTAAATTTGTTAAATACCCATGAATTGACTAAAGTGACATTTCTGAAAATAAGGCATTTCAATAACTGATTAATAACCTTTTCTTTGCCATTAAAGTGAAATTACTGAACCTAAACATAGGAGCCTGATTAAAAAAAATGCTCATTTAAATGAAAACATGTCAGATGGACTTAGAGGTTTTTGCATCTGAACTCTTCAATTATTCACAGTATTTTGCCTACAATAACAATACCACACGTTAATCACTGCAATATTCCGTTTGTACATGTACCATTCAAGATCTAGAGAACTGTTAGATGATGTGAAATCTTTTGAAGTATTGACAGTTTTTACAAGCTTGTTTGCAGTGCATTTTAGAAACGCATTTCAATGCAATATATGAATATATTTGTGGTAATGATTACGTTATGGTAAGAATACGGGCTGCCAACCAGAAAGCATCCAGTTCAGTCACTTGAAAGGGAAGATAAGGGAACAATTATCATAAAGCCCTTGAGCTAGGCACTTAACCTGAGGCCTGTCTTTATAATTTAGTGTACTGTAAGTCACTATAAATGAAGACAGAATGAAAGATGGAAAGAAACTAGGTAGCTTACTAATTCAACTACAAAGTAAAAAGGGGCATAAATTAATGGATGCATTCAAAACTCAATTATTTACAGATCAAACACTGCTGTGGAAAAGAAAAAACTCTTTCTAGCTGATGCTGGAAAAGTGAAAACTTGTGTTTTACCTTTGGCAGTTGTAGTGGGCAGCTTTACTGGAGTGGGTGAGGAAGACAGAGTGCATACTATATGTGCCGGAAGCGAAAAATGAAAATCTTTTTTTATTTTTTATTATACATAATATACTAAAGTGAGAGCTCTGCCATTAAAAAAAAGTTGAGAAGAAAGAGCTGTCATGATGATTCAAACAATATTCTGAATCACATTAAGCATGTGGCATTGGAAGAAGATAACACTGTGTTTACTGAATGATTCAGATGTGATTGAGCGTGTGTATATGTGATCAGACTTTCACTGATGAGCTGGAGATGCATCCATTCTTCCGACAGAGGCTTTGGCTGCTTGTTTATGAAAAGGAAGACGTAGGTAGACTAATGCTTTATCAAATGTCAGGGTCGGTTTACCTCACTTTATACACTGACAGTTTGGTTGGCCTTGAGAGTGAGTCAGTTGCATGCTAAACAGTCTTGTCCAAAGATCTTCGATGAAGTATTTGAATGGCTATGTTTGGAAATAAATTTGAGCTTATTACGTACTAAATAATGTGCTGCATATTATACTGTATACTACCTTACACTTTTAAAAAAAAATTATGTAAAACAGAGCACAATATTCAACCATAAATATTTTAAATGATTGTACAGTTTTGCACAGATTCACATCACCTCATTGTGGTGGAATTTTTTTTTTTTTTTTTTGCTACTATGTATTACCTCTTGGCTGATCAAAATGAAATAAGCCAAGAAGGATATGTTTGCTGTTTTGTTCTTTTCATGCTAATCTATCTTATAATTTAAAGGGGTACTTTTCCAGCAAAATGGGCCTATACAAAAAAAGGTGAAACATTTTTTTAAATCAGTGCTACCTGACTAGAGACAACAGAGAAAAAAAGGCTGTTGCCTTCCCTTTTGCCAAATAGGTAGGAAAACTTCAACACCCATAATGCACTGGGCATGTTGCCGTCCAAGGCCACTCACACCAGTCTGCTATGGATACGCTTATCAGAGTCAAATGCCTTGCTTTAGTAGGAAATACTTCTTAGCAAACTTTTAGTCATAATGGTGTCGACTTGTATTGTTCCCAGGTGCAAGAATTCGAAGAGTAAACGTTTAGCGGGAGCGCGTTACTTTCGGTTTCCAGCACGTTGTAGGCAGTGGCTAAAGGCTGCAAAGAATTGTAAATATGGAGAGAACACCGCAACAGAAAATCTGCAAAACCTCTGTGTTTGTAGTCAACATTTCAAACTGGATGTCCATGAACACAGTGTTTTAAGCCAAACGGAGGGAAAAACTGAAAGAAACTGCCGTCCTCTCAGTTCCGCCTAATCCCCCGAAGCAAAACGCCATTGCACACAGGTAAGAAAGCTGTTGCCATAGTGTTCCATTTTTATGATAATGATGTTTAGAGAGTAGACATAGTACGATTCAATTTTCAGTGAGAAACCTAACCTTACAATAATTGTTTTGTTAAGAACCCTCTGTCGATCCGACTGTCCGTTGGCAAGGATACATGAATGTGGAAGTATAATTTGTAGTTTTCACAAAAGTCGTGGAGCTGTTAAAAGTCTTTTGCTGACACATAAATGTGAATTTCTCAATTCAGGTAACACGGAGAACGAGTAAACATTGTTTATTTACATACCAACATTGCAGCAATGCACTTTAAATCTGGCATTTGTACCACACTGAAAAAATTGTGTAGAAACAATTTTCACTCAGAAATTTGCTAGTAAATTTCACAAACAATTACAAAGAAATGGCAAGCAATACATTGAATGAAACACGAAATTCTTCTAAATGAATAAATGTAAAATGCAAATGTTTATATATACCTTCGGTTGAATGAAATGGAAAGTCAGGCGCATTGCATTGTGGGATACAGTACCCTGCGTGGACGAATACAACTTTATAAATAAAAATAAAAAATTGAAGAAAATTTAAATACATTTTAGCAAGGTCATTCGGGTACTCAGCACATGCAGAATATTCACATACTGTGCAGTTTACATACTATTGCAAAAACTCTATAAGTAGTATATATTTTTTTACTGTTGTAAATAAAAGCAAAAATATTGGAGTAAGTTTACAGGAGTAAAGTATTTCTACTTCCAATTTTGGATGCCAAAGACCTGCTTGAAACATCGGTATATTTCTGTTTATCTGTATATTTCTATTTGACTTTGGCATGTGGAGGAGTGGTCCATCATCTTTCATCACTCTGTAGATCTGTGTTTTGATTTGTTGTCAGCCGCTGCAGTCTGTCTCAATGGCAGATTGTATTCTCAGAGATAGTGATATGTGCACTAGGGGAGGATTACAGTCATAACTTTACTGTTGCTTCTCAGAGTAAACAGAGGTGAGAGATTGCTCACTCTGATGGCTTTTGTTGGATTGATTCTTTAGACAGCACTCTGCTCCCTGTGTTGAATTGTCAATCTCGGTTAGTTTTCCCATAGGAAGTAACTGTAGATGCAAGGCCCTGCGATATGATTGTGTGTAACACTTTTATGCCTTTTGCTTGTTCCCCCCAGAGGCTGTAGCGGCTTGTAAAAGTCTTGTCTGTAATATTAAAATCGTAAAAGCCCATCGTCACCTGGGGTTTTAGCTCGGTGCTGTTCGTGCTTTGAACATTTTACCTCAGGCGTGGATGAAGCTATTAAGGATTTTCAATTTGATGCAGAGCTTATTGTGTGGTGTTGCTGTGCAAAAACATACTTTCATAAATCCATTAAGTCAGACCTGGCACTTAGACCTAAATGCTGGCTTTCTTTAAAGATCTGCAAGCAAAATGTGTTTGCAATGCAATTTTCCTGTCATGGACAATGACACACAACTGGCAGTATTTATACTATATTTATATTTGGCCCACATGATGCGCATTGGTTTACCCAAGATCTCCTCTTGGTCTCTAGGGCATTTTCCGCATTGTGGCGGTGTGCAAAAGTAACAACACCATAGCCTCGAGAAAGGTTGGTTATTCTATCTCTGCACACTTGTGCAGAACAGATGGGTCTGAATCTGAGAAATTTTGCATTGATTTATTTATTAAATTTTAATAGTCTTTTCATAACCATATTTCAGTTACTATTTGTAAAAATAGGTGAATTACTCTATCATTTGTTTAATTATTTATTATTTAATAAGCAGAATATTATCAGAATAAAACCGACTCATCCATTACTCCCAAACAAATCAATTGGTTTGCTTCAACATTAACTCCCTGAAAAAATCATTAAAAAATGTTTTTGAAAATCTCAAAAGACAACAACAGTGTAAGGTATGTGTCAGCTTTAATTAAAAAAAAACTGCAGTGTGGTACCTAAAGCACGAGCTGTGGGTTATTAATGATGAAATTTCAACTACAAGCTTTGGTTTTAATGGCTGCCTGCCACTGTTCTGCTGTGAGGAAGGAACAGTGGATGTTAGGAAATGATTTAGCCCTATTTTCTCAGCTACGCTGCTGACACACACAATTCACAGGCTGTAAACTGTATTTATCCACCATATCTGTGCTGTGTGCAAATAATATTTAATCACAGCTGTAGGGGTCTTTATCTGTGTGGCAAACCTGTCATTAATCAGGAGGAGAACACAGGAAACCTGGAATTAATTAGGTAAAGAAGGGTGTCACTGTTCTGTCTCTCCAGACACCTCATCATTTCTGTCTCATTTCTCAGATGAAGAGGGACAAGAAACACCTCCTTTTGCTTTGCAGGGGTTGAGGAGCTTTACTAAACAGCATTAAAGTTGTTAAAGGTCACAAGCAATTCATTTTAATTGCACATTTAACACAGTTCTCCATTACCTTTGGTCGGGTCATTCATAGCCAGACTTGATTTTATAAAGGTCTCTGTCTGAACGACATGTAACATGCCCAACCAACCAAGTTCATTGTTTTTGGCATACACTGAAAAATTTTCTTGGGCTGCTTTTTTACATACTATATCGCTGTATCAGCTAGAGATTTACAATGTCTGCGTCAAAAAAACATTACAAATGTTCTGTTGTTGGATGTACCAATGAACATAAGAGTCTCCATAGACTCCCGGAATCCGAGCCACTGAGGACACCATGGTTGAATTTCATTTTCATTTTCATTTTCATTTTCAATAGTCTACATAGACCATAGACCATAGTCGGCTTGATAAATGTTACATGCGTTCTGAAGAGAATACACGTTTAAACAAACAGGCTCCAGTCCAGAATGGTCATTCATACATTTGGGAGTCTGCTCAAGCTGTCATATACGTCTTTTTACCTTTATTACAATACAGTATGTAACACAAATGCAATAGCATGTCATGTTGTCATCTTGCTTTTATAAGTTATAACCGTAATTAAACTAAACTATACCTGTTCTATCTCCATGCAGCATATATTCTCTGGCTCTGTAGGCATTTTACAACAGTTCCCACACAAGCATCTGTATAGCGATTTATAGCTTATCATGACGGAACATGTTAATCGATGACCTGAAGATAGTTAACACCACATCAACTACATAAATTCATCAATGAACCATTCAGAAACGTCCTGTTGCATGTTGTCACTTCTTCTTGAGCCTCTCCATCGTTGTCCGACTCCGGTTCGAACATTAAGGTCACGCACTGACATTTTCAGTGCGTGAGAGAACACCGGAGCATGAGCTCTTGAAGCTCCGCCCTCTTCTGGAAAGGGGGCCGGGAGCACCAGCTCATTTGCATTTAAAGGGACACACAAAAACGGCGTGTTTTTGCTTGGCAATTTTAACATTCTATAAAAAAATTATCTGTGGGGTATTTTGAGCTGAAACTTCACATACACACTCTGGGGACATCAGAGACTTATTTTACATCTTGTAAAAAGGGGCATAATAGGTGCCCTTTAAATTGTAGACATTTGTCACTACTTCTCACAACACTGACATGACAGCTGTGTTCAATAAATTAAGAAATACACTATATTCATTATATGCACTGTAAAAAAAAAAAAAAATTGTACTTCAGAATTTCATGTTTAATTCAGTTACTTGCCTTTTTTGTAAAAAATTCTTTAAACTGTTTCTACGACTGATTTTTTCCAGTGTAACCATCCTACAAGCTGTGCAATGGCAACAACAAAAACTTGAACATTAAACACTAACAGGTCTTAGCCTTTACTCAAAAATGTTTAAAATGATGCTTCATTTCTACATTTACTCTCCTAGTTCAGTCCTATGCAAAACATGCCGGGAACTAAAAATTCACCAATGCAGTTTCAGTTAATGCAAGAAAAGTGATTAATGTAGCCCAAACACAAATGAATAGAGTTAAACATATTTAAGTGGAATAGTGTTGCTTTAGCTTATTTTAATTGAACAAGCAGCAAAAAATAAAAATAAAAAATTTCCCAGTGTGCTGTTTAGGACAGGTTTATCTGACTTATATTATGCCACAGTAATAAACCAGCCTGGAAAATGTGCTGGCATGGAAGATGAGGAGAGTCAGTCTTCAAAACAAGATATAGACACATCAATTGCCACATTTTAATTGCTGCAATATAGACAAATATGACCGGTTCGATTTATGTAATTATTATGCATGCATAATAAGAATGATTGCCTCTAATAATGCCTATGACAACAGCATGACTGGCACACAGTATTAACAGCTGTGGCCAACAGAAGATCCTTCTGTACATCACTCACTCATTATATTAGGAAAATAAAACATGCTGCCAGTAATTATTAAGGCTTTGTTAAAAGTTCATGATAATGCCTAATAATCACAGTGATCTTTTTTTTTTTTTTTTTTTTTTTTTGAACTTCTAAACTGAAATGTAAATGTGGCTAAACTCTTGTTATACAATAAAGGTTCCAAACGGGGGTTTTCACAGCGATGCCATAAAAGAACCTTTTTTTTCTTACACCGTGTCTACATCGGACGCGGCCATTGACGCATCGAGGCACGCCGCAACAGCTTGAAGCTGTTTACACTGGACACGACAAAGTGACCGTTGCAAATCCATTTGTCCTTCCTATGAAAGTAGTAGTATTGCGAGTGCTTGAGTACGTAGTAAATACAATGAGGCATCAGTGTACTGTCGGGGATTTGTCATGTCGCGCCGCATCCAGTGTAGACAGCATTACTGATTATAATGGTTTCTAATGTCTTTTGTTGCGTCGCATCGTGTCGCTCGCGTCCTATGTAGACATGGTGTTAATGTGAACAACATTTTAATAATCCAGAGAACTTTTTTTTATTATAAAAAACCTTTTTGTGCAATGGAAAAGATCCATGAATGTTCTTCATGGAACCATCAATGCCAGTAAACAACCTTTATATTTAAGATTGTATGATGCTGGTCTTCAGATATCTTGGGACATGTTCAGCCTCATGCTCTGAGGGTTTGGCTCTGAGACTTAGTAAAGAGTTTTCATGGAGAATGAACATAAGGAACATGAAGTCATTTTTTTTTATAAATGCAATCCCAGCTGAAGTACAAGTACGTGTCCTTCCTTCTGGACGTGGAGTAATTGAGCAGTGATCTGGATGTTGAGTGTGGACTGGATGTTCTTCCTGAATGTTGAGTGTGGAAGCAGCATGCTAGGCTATGCATGATTCAGAGTTCAGTAAGCGCTAATGACAGTTGACACAGTGACTCAGTCTCCCAACAGTGAATACACAACAGCACTCTTATCTTACAAACTCACACACTCTCTCTGCCGTTGGATACACACCTTCCCTTTAAATGAGCCTTCTTTTGGGTTATTTATAGCTCACTCCTGCTGAGTTATCAAATGCAGTCCAGATATTTGGTCATGAACATTATTTCATTACTGATTTTAAAGCTGTTTGTAATAATGTATACGCGCCAATATGAAAATTGCCTATTTAGAAATGGAAAGCGATAAGAAAATGTCATCATATCAGTGTCATCGACAGAATCCCTCACAAGGAGGTCATTTTAGATAGGAAGTGATAGTTAATATTCTCAGTAACCCTGCATAGGCCGGAGTGTCCATTAATATGTGTGTGTGTGTGTGTGTGTGTGTGTGTGTGTGTGTGTGTGTGTGTGTGTGTGTTTATGGGATTACACCCTAGGCTGCGGCAGGAATAGCTCTGACACGGTGACAGAAGGCCAGAGAAACATGGTTACTGCCCGCTCGCAAATCTCAGCAGGGAAATGTCACACGTTTCCTCCCTGATTTCAACATACATGAACGCACAAATACGTACTGAGGCCGACGCTGAGAAGCGAAACAGCCCTTTCCTGGACGTCCACACATTTACAAATTAATCACTTTCTGACATCCAGAATTAAAGTAGTCCGCTAACTCCACACTCTAAATCCATACAAATAGGGCCAATATACTTTGTTAGAATTAGGGATGCTAATGATTAATCAACGATAGATTAAATGTCGAAAATTATTTAATCAATAAAATTTATCGATGGTCCATTACAGTGCATAGTTTTGAGGTGCGTGCGACTCGTGCACAAAACACACGTGCAGCAGACACACGAGCAAAGATGAGGCGAGCACTCCGTAGTTGCGTATTCTAAATGTATTAATGCCTTTAAGCCATGCAATGGATTAGGTAGGCTAGCCTAAACATAATTAACCAAGGTTCCAAAAAACCCTACAAACAAGTGATTTTACTAAACATAAGAACTACGTATTATGTAAACACCACAATAAAAGTACATAGAATAAACTAAGATACTGGATGAGTGATCTTCCAGTGACGCTTTGGCTGTGTGCTCCTATTCTATGGCGAATGTAAATCAAGACCTGTCAATCTGAGCGTTCAAAACAATCCAAACACGCTCCAGCTGTAAAACTGCGTCCGATTGGTCTCTACACACCGTCCCTAACCACTACACCCGAGATCCAGTTTTTATTGGTTGAACTTTCAAATGACATTGGAAAAAAGCTGTCATGTGATCGGATCCCGGTTGTCCTATAGCTTTAGTCATGTCAAGTCATGTCACTCCGTCATCTACGCATTGTCTTATGTTGTGTTTGGGCTTGTTCAAGAACACCTGCTCTAAATAAAGATATGTGATCTATGGTTTACTAATGTTTCACGAAGTTACAAACAAAAGCATCATGTGTATACTGTTCACACGTGTATCTTTTTCATACAAATACTTGGTATGGTTTTGTCTCTAACTGAAACAAATATGCTTGTTGTTTTTTGCTAGTTGAGACCTTTCAACAATATATGACACAAGTCTATCTGTTATGTACGATGATTTTACAAATCACATTTTCATGTTAAGCTGTTTTTTTCACTATGAAAATAGAGCATTTCTAGTATGTCAGCAAATTTAAAAGCACTTAAGTGATGGTCATATTACCCGATATTCACTGTAAAGCTAAGCTTCTAAGCCTTAAAACAACACCTATTTTGTGTTGGTTAAGCAAGTGGTTGTTAAGTAACGTGATATCATGCTTCAGATATAAGAGGTTGGTTAACAAGTAATCGATTAGTTATCGTTTTAACAGCGATTGATTATGTGAATTGATGTAAATTTACATCCCTAGTTAGTATTAAGTCTTTTACCGTATTGATTATTTACAGGTGAATTACGCATTGCATTGTCATTAGGGGCCAAGCACCGAAGGTGCGAAGGCACCTATTGAAATCGTTGCCGTTCTTATTATTAGGGGCCGAGCACCAAAGGTGCGGAGGCACCTATTGTATCCGTTCTCCTTCTCCTTCTCCTTCTCCTTCTCCTTCTCCTTCTCCTTCTTCTCCTTCTCCTCCTTCTCCTTCTCCTTCTCCTCCTTCTCCTTCTCCTTCTCCTTCTCCTTCTCCTTCTCCTTCTCCTTCTCCTTCTCCTTCTCCTTCTCCTTCTCCTTCTCCTTCTCCTCCTCCTCCTCCTCCTCCTCCTCCTCCGCTCTTGGAGTCTATGGCAGCCCATAGAACCGCTTGCGAGAAAGTTATGAAATTTTGCACACTGATAAAGGACAGTCTGAACTATCAGCATAGCAATTTTGGAGTCTCCAACTCATTCCCTCTAGCGCCACCAACTCATTCCCTCTAGCGCCACCAACTGTCCAAAGTTGCACTCATGTTTATGCTAATAACTTTTGAACCACAAGGGCTAGAAACAAAATTCTTTTTTCTTTTTCTCCGACTCGATTGCACCCTTATGACGTCATTTTCCGGCATGAAAATTTTTCCGCCATTTTGAATTTTCCGAACTCCTCCTAGGCCGTTGCTCCGATTTTCACGAAAATTGAACCAGATCATCTCCAGACCATGCCGACAAAAAGTTATGGAATTCAAGTTGATTCGTCAAACCGTTTTCGATAAACGCACAAACAAATTTTACGTAGCGCTTGCGAAAACAGATGTAAGGCTGTATCTCCACAACGCTTTATCGTATTCAGACCAAACTTGGTACATGACATCACAAGCATGACCTGAGGCTACATGCTGTGTCTCGGCACAGCACCACCTACTGGTCTGGAGATATGAAAAATTGTTATTTTTGCTTATAACTTCTGAACGGTTTGTCCAAAAATCATAAAACTGGTCTCGTTAGAGTCAGGCCATCATGCCGAGTCAACTGATATCCAATTTTATCATATCAGCCATTTTGGTTGTCGGCCATTTTGAATTATGTGCTAAAATGCTCTATTTTATGAACACATGAACGGATTGTTACGAAACTTGGTATGGGTCATCACCACGATGCCCTGAAGGAGCCTGAGAAGTTTCGAAACAGCGCCACCTAGTGGAGAATTTTTTTTCCCAAATGCTTATAACTTTGGGTGTGGTCAACTTATTTTCATGGGAGTAACTTTTTTTATCTCCTGAATCCTTGCCGAGTCCAACGATACCAAACATGCCAGGTTTTGCCTTATGGTTTGTGCAGTGTTATGATTTAGCGCTTAAAAAACATTTGCGAATATCTTCAAAACCATTATTTGAGACGAAACCAGCGTAGGAAACACGGAATGCTAGTTGATTAATTATATGTTAAAGCCCAAATGTCAAAATTTTGATAGGAAGTGGCAAAAAAAATCTAAACCAAGTTGCCCATGGTACATTTTTTTATGTTGTTGTTGATATAAATGTCTATAACTCCGTCTAAATTAAATGAGATATTGTCACCAAACTCGACACACATATGTATGGGCTCACTCTGAGGACACATAAAAAAATGGTGGGATTGTGCCTCTTGGTGGCACTATAATAGAAAAAAACATGAAATTCCTATTGACTTCAATACAGTATTATGATAAAAAATGCTAGGCCTTTGTTTTACTAATGTTTTGGCGTATTATTACGAAACTTGGTATGTGTCTTTGGAACCATGCCCTGATGGTACTCAAAAAGATTTGAGGCAGCGCCACCTTGTGGTCAAATGCTATAATTAAATTTCCAAAAATGCTAATAATTTTTTATTAAATTAGCCTATTGTAACAAAACTGCTCATAATACATTCCTTGGGTCATGCCGAGAACATAGATACCACTTTTAACATATTTGGCCAAACTTCCTGTCCACCATCTTGTTATTTGTTAAAAACCTACTTTTTTTAACTCGTCCTAAAGCTTTTGTCCGATTTTCACCAAAATCGAATTGTATCATCTTCAGACCATGCTGACAAAAAGTTACGGATTTCACATTGATAGACGAAACCATTTTTGTATACCGCAGCGACTAAGTTGAGGCATGATGCCAAAATGACTCTTGAGGCTGTATCTCTGCAATGCTTTGACATATTGACACCAAACTTTGCATGTGTCATTGTTCCCTTACTCTGACGACACCACATCAATTTCGTAACTGTGCCACCTATTGGTCAATAGTGATAAACCATTAAATCATATTATTAGTGACTCTATATATGATATTTCAGCCATTTTGCCTAAAATCATCTTAAACTGTATAATTGTTCATTGTTGCAGTTGGTCTGACACTCTCAGCCACGTTGGCATGTCTTTTCATCTTATTTGCGCTTGGCCCCGGTATTGCTGCTTGCAGCTATATTTAGGGGTTCAAGCACGAAGTGCTGAAACCCTATTGTAAATGCGTCATTCTCCATCTAAAACTGATCGGGCAGACCAAACCGTAAGTTGTAGAGACTTGAAACTTTCAGGGCTGGTAGTACTCACACCGACAACGAACGTCACCGAGGGGCGCCCCGATCTGCCTGACGGGGGCGCTACGACGGTCAAAAGTACGAAATGGCTCATAACTCCTAAACCGTTAGGTGTAGGCTCAAGAAATCGTTGAAAATGCAATTTTGAGAAATTTGTTTTTTTTTTGAAAAACCTACTTTTGCGCACTACTCCCAGGTTTTTTCCCTGATCGGAACCAAACCACTGCAGAAATGTTCTTTGGAGAGAGTATATCAATAATTACGAAAAAAATTCGAAATTTCGATTCATAGCCGCTAAGGGGAACCAAAATGTTCAATGTCTCCAGGGCCACTTTTACTAAAATAACTATAACTTTTGAACGGAATGAGATATTTTCACTAAACTCGGTTCACATGTCTATGAGCTCAAATTTAGGTCACATGAACAATCGCGACGATTGGCCACTTGGTGGCGCTGTAACAGGAAAAAAATTCATGAAAATGGCTATAACCGCACCCAACCATTAGTCCGATAATAATTGGCATGCAGTGTCTTTGTCAGTGTGCCATGATAGCCTATGAGAACAGGTTTTGCCTTATGGTTTGTGAAACGGTGTCATTGAACGCTTACAAATTTTTTTCGATTATCTTCGAAACAACTAGTCCGATCGAGAAAAAACAACCACAGGAAATTTGAAAACATAGGTCGATAGCTAAACAATAACATCCAAATGTCAAAATTATTAAATGAATTGAAATCCAATCAATGTTGCCCATGGGTCATTTATATACTCTCATAAATATACTGTAACTGTCTATAATGGGGTGTCCAATCCTGCTTCTGGAGGGCCACTCTCCTGCAGAGTTTAGCTCCAACCCCAATTAAACACACCTGTACCAGCTAATCAAGGTCTTAATAGGCATACTAGAAACTTCCAGACAGGTGTGTTGAGGCAAGCTGGAGCTAAACTCTTCAGGACAGTGACACCCCTGGTCTAGAACTTCAAAATGAAATGAGATATTTATAACAAATTTGACACACATATGTATGGACACACTCTGAGTACACCTAAACAAGTGGTGGAAATTGGGCAAGACGTGGTGCTATAACTGCTAAAAAAAAAAAACGTTAAAAAATTTAAATTTTTTAATTAAAAAATGTTTCCTTAGTAAATTGGCTGTAAAAGGTCTTTTTCCATTTATGATCTAAGTTTATTTATTTATTTGGATCCCCATAGGGGAGTGGCTACTCTTCCTGAGGTCCCAACAAGTAAAAAATACAAAACTGCATTAAATCCACTACAATAAAAAGTCAATGAAACATACAAACCCAAAATTCATTCCAAATATTAAAATCTGGAACAATTTACTATATATTGTGCCATTTCAAATGTTCCTTTAAAGATTTTGAAAAACTTAAAAAAAAATATTTTACTTAAAATGTAATATCCGATGGTAAATCCATATAAATTCCATATTTCCATTCATCTATACGTTGCATTACGTTGTTTTACAGTAGTTTTCGAAACAGGAAGTAAAAACATCCCTTTGATGCATGCCTGGTGTTGAAATTATGACTAATACTACTATATAAAAGTTGACATTACAGGACATTAGGAACTCTAGACAGAAATACACTCACCTAAAGGATTATTAGGAACACCATACTAATACTGTGTTTGACCCCCTTTCGCCTTCAGAACTGCCTTAATTCTACGTGGCATTGATTCAACAAGGTGCTGAAAGCATTCTTTAGAAATGTTGGCCCATATTGATAGGATAGCATCTTGCAGTTGATGGAGATTTGTGGGATGCACATCCACGGCACGAAGCTCCCGTTCCACCACATCCCAAAGATGCTCTATTGGGTTGAGATCTGGTGACTGTGGGGGCCATTTTAGTACAGTGAACTCATTGTCATGTTCAAGAAACCAATTTGAAATGATTCGAGCTTTGTGACATGGTGCATTATCCTGCTGGAAGTAGCCATCAGAGGATGGGTACATGGTGGTCATAAAGGGATGGACATGGTCAGAAACAATGCTCAGGTAGGCCGTGGCATTTAAACGATGCCCAATTGGCACTAAGGGGCCTAAAGTGTGCCAAGAAAACATCCCCCACACCATTACACCACCACCAGCCTGCACAGTGGTAACAAGGCATGATGGATCCATGTTCTCATTCTGTTTACGCCAAATTCTGACTCTACCATCTGAATGTCTCAACAGAAATCGAGACTCATCAGACCAGGCAACATTTTTCCAGTCTTCAACTGTCCAATTTTGGTGAGCTCGTGCAAATTGTAGCCTCTTTTTCCTATTTGTAGTGGAGATGAGTGGTACCCGGTGGGGTCTTCTGCTGTTGTAGCCCATCCGCCTCAAGGTTGTGCGTGTTGTGGCTTCACAAATGCTTTGCTGCATACCTCGGTTGTAACGAGTGGTTATTTCAGTCAAAGTTGCTCTTCTATCAGCTTGAATCAGTCGGCCCATTCTCCTCTGACCTCTAGCATCAACAAGGCATTTTCACCCACAGGACTGCCGCATACTGGATGTTTTTCCCTTTTCACACCATTCTTTGTAAACTCTAGAAATGGTTGTGCGTGAAAATCCCAGTAACTGAGCAGATTGTGAAATACTCAGACCGGCCCGTCTGGCACCAACAACCATGCCACGCTCAAAATTGCTTAAATCACCTTTCTTTCCCATTCTGACATTCAGTTTGGAGTTCAGGAGATTGTCTTGACCAGGACCACACCCCTAAATGCATTGAAGCAACTGCCATGTGGTTGGTTGATTAGATAATTGCATTAATGAGAAATTGAACAGGTGTTCCTAATAATCCTTTAGGTGAGTGTATATCTTATAAAACAAAGCAGAGAGAGAATATTTCACCAGTGGCCATCCTAAAGTTTTGTGCATTCTTATTATATTAGCCCTTCTATTAAAGTTTTAAAGTAAGTCGTGTGGCTCTGTATTGGACTGTTCTGTTACTTGATGCACTCAACCACAATCTAAGTAAGAATCATTGCACAATTTAAGAAATACAGTGTTGTAGTAAAAAGTTTGCACATCTCTAATAACTGACAAACCTCTTCCCATAACTGTTTGTAACCCGGGTAACCCTGACCACCAGTAAATGAGTTAAAAGTTGTAAAAAGTTCATAAAACGAAAGAATGAAAGTGTTCTAGAAGGGAAAGAGATTCATCTAATCAATGATTGTGCTGCAGTGACTGACACTCCTGTAAGCCAATAGTAGCGGTGCATTCATGTACCGCCGGCGCCGCTGTCACTCAGAGAGTCAGATCAGAGCAGATCAGACGAGAGAGCGTTTCTCCACAAACTCCCTGCGTTGAACGTTAATCTAACGAAAATTGTGATTGTGTGCACATGGAAAGTTAGACTTTGGATGCGTCAGGTGAACTTTTGTCGTCGGAGAGAAAGAGTTTAGTGAAAATCAGAGATTCAACTGGTTCAACTGAGTCGATTCACTCATGTACTTTGTTCAACCGAGCCAATTCATATTGTTAAATGTGCTGTTTACTCTATGAAGGGAAAGTGATTTATTGGAAGGAGTTCTGAATTATATTCTATGTTTTGGGTCAAATCAAATATTGAATTACTTTAATATCATTTTACATTTGGGTTATTGAATATGATATTTTATTTGAGGGTTTATTGTTGTAAATTACTTTTGTCAAATTGAAAGAGACAGACAGTGTGTTTTTTTTGAGAATCTACTTTATTTACACATTGTGTGAAAAGTGTGAAACCCCATCAAATCAAATTGAGAGCTGTTAACCCCCTGAACCCGAAGAACGCGCCCGCGCGTTTTGCTGGATTTTTCCTCATGACAGTGTAAAACAACTTAAAATACTCCGTCATTTTTGGCCTCACAGGCATGAACGATATGTCTTTACAAAGCTTAAAGTGTGTACTTTTTATGTACACTCAAAATAAAAACTAAATGTTGTGCTTTTCGCTAAATAAAGAAAACAAACAGGATGCGCATTCTCCCGTCTGTCTCCCTGTGATGTCTACTCTGAAATGCGTCTGAAAATAAACTCAGAACTCAGAGAATACTTGTCACACAGACACGACAGATATATCTTTATAAAGCTTGGAATGTCTAAAGAATAAATGAAGTCATTTATATAAAAAACAAATATTCTCTGTTTATGTAATCCGTATGAAAACAGCGAGAGGTAGAGTTCCTCAAGCGGAGCCTCATTATCTTTAATGTGACCACACCCATGCGCGCAAAGCGAGTCACATGCAAATCGTCCACGAGGAAGGAACGCAAACCTGTAAACGCCCCCCATCACCTCAAAACAAAGAATCAGCTTCTTCATTCTTCTGATTTCATCGAGTTCGGAAGACACGCTGTGAGTTTACCTTGGATTTACCTCAGAAGAAACAGAACGTGATTTATGAGAATTTTTAAGGTAAAACATTTCTTCTCACTTATATTAGCGTTATTGATGCATAAACTTCACATTGTAGGCTACTAGTTGAACTATTGCCAGACTAAAATGTGTGAAATCAACGGAAACATGTTGAAATATGAAATAGGTAGGCAACCTTTCAATGCTAAATAAAGATACAGTACGACATGGGGATATTTTATGCTCTATAATATTAAACACAGCATGATATAAAAGTAGGGTTGCCAGCTGTCCCGTATTAGCCGGGACGTCCCGTTTATTGGGCCTAAATGTCCCGTACATGACTGTCCTGTTTATTGACTGCTACGCTGATGTAACCACTGACTAAGGGGCCGTTCACATATGTTGCGTCTTTTGCGTGCTCAAGTTTGTTATTTTAAATGTAGACGCGCGACAAGCGCGCTCAAATAGAGAGACTAATTAGTTTTCGTTCATCTTGCACTGTCCCTGTTTGCACTTTTGCCCTCAACGTCTCTTTTGCGCTGTATTTTTTTTACCACTGCTCTATGTATTGTTTTCATGTGTAAATCCAAGTAGCTATACACTACTGTTCAAAAGTTTTAGATTTTCTAATGTTTTCAAAAAAATGTCTTCTGCTTAACAAGGCTGCATTTATTTGATCCAAAATACCAAAAAAGCATTTTTATAATTTAAAATAATTGTTTTCTATTTGGATATATTTTTAAAACGCAATTTATTCCAGTCTTCAGTTTCACATGATCCTTCAGAAATCATTGTAATATGCTGATTTGCTGCTCAAGAAACATTTCTTATTATTATGAATGTTGAAAACATTTGTGTACAATTTATTTCAGGATTCTTTGATAAATAGAAAGTTCAAAACAACAGCATTTATCTGAAATAGAAATCTATTGTAACATTATACACTACCATTCTGAGTAAGAGTTTAGTTTTTTTGTTGCTGTTTTGTTTTTTGAAAGAAATTAATACTTTTATTCACAAAGATGCCTTATATTGATCCAAAAAACACAGTAAAGACATTTATAATGTTACAAAATCTTTTTATTTCAGATAAATGTTATTCTTTTGAACTTTCCATTCCCTCAGAATCCTAAAAAAAATTACACAACTGTTTTCAACATTCGTAATAATAAGAAATGTTTGTTGAGCAAATAATCATATTATAATGATTTCTGAAGGATCATGTGACACTGAAGACTGAAGAGTAATGATGCTGAAAATTCAGCTTTGACATCACAGGAATAAATTACACTTTACCGTGTATTCACATAGAAAACATTTATTTTAAATGGTAAAAATATTCCACAATATTACTGTTTTTACTATTTTGGATCAAATAAATCCAGCCTTGGTGAGCAGAAGAGACTTATTTTTTTTTTAAAAAACATACAGATCTAAAACTTTTGAATGGTACTGTAGGTCTAAAGTCTTTGTAAAGAAAATGTATAGTCAGATTACTTCTTTTAAATTAAACGTGATTTTGTGAATAAGCTACAAACAATACATTCAATCATTAAATCTCACATTCTCTATAGTTCCCTCTGTCACATTCCTCATTGATATTCAGGGGAGGAGTCATTGACACCTCAGGTGTGAATCACAGCATTATTCATGATGGTCCACACCCTCCCCGCATACAGCCATTCTGACAATAAGTGTCTTACAAAAGTTAAATGACTATATTGTTTTGTATGAATGAGTGATCAAAATGGTTTTCACATTGTTTTGAAGAAAAAACTCTAGGTAACAACATCCAGTTCTGAAAAGCCTTGTAAACAAATGTTTACTGTGTGTTATATGGCCTGATTTCAGTGATTTAACATTGTAGTTTTCTCAAAAACTACGCATAAACATTATTTTCTTAAAACTACAAACTTTTATGTACATGTTGCTCACATATTACTGTAGCCCTGTTTGTGCTGAATACAGTGTAATCAGACTTAAGCCATTAATATGCTTTAAAGCAACTGAAAAAAACACAAATGTCAGAGCATGTCAAACTTCTTCAGGGCCACAAAATATCCTTAGGGTCCAGAGGGTTAACCCCCTGGAGTCGGCCGTCGCGCCGGCGTGATCAACTCGCTTTTTTTCTTATCAGTGCCAAAGAGACTCAAATAACTGTCGATTTTTATAATTCAGGCAAGTGTTATACTTCATTATAATATGTTAAGTTTCTATTTTTTTGTGTACAGTCACAATAAAAACAGATTGTTGTGCTTTTTGCAAAATAAAGAAAACAAACATGATGCGCAATCTGCAGCCTCTCTCTCAAAGACATTCATTCAGAAAGTCTTCAGAAAAGGAACTCTAACTTAGTGAACACTTGTCACACAAACATGAGACATATGTCTAAAGAAACGTTGCAATGTCAGGTTTTAAATAATGTAAATAAAATCGAAAACAAATATTCTGTGTTTATGTAGTCTGTTTGAAAAGAGAGAGATGTCAGTCGTTCGCGAGTGCCCCATCGTCTCATTATCCGCTAATGCGCCACGCCCACGGAGCGCTCGTTCTTTTGAGATTCAAATACTGACCGATCCATGCGAGAGCACAGTCAACGCCCACATCAACTCAAATAAACACATCAAGTGTAGTGCTGTACTTTAGCTACATCGTTTTGAGACGCGTGGAGGAATAATCCTGGAATAATTTACCTCATGAAAAGCTGTTTATTTCTAAGAGTAACGGATTCAGCCGCTGATTGTGAGGTAAGTTTATTCTGTTAGTTTTCTGTGAATATTAAACGCAAAAAGATCGTTTAAATATGAATCCTGCTGCAACATAAAATGCCCTAGACGTAAGACTGTTTAGACAAGATTTCTTTGGCCTGTTTTGGACAGATTATGAAGTGTTTACTGTAAAATAGCCTAGTGTCACATCAATACAGCTTTTATTAGCAAATGTCTGCTCAGATGCTATAAATATAGTACCAGTAAAATGTATTTTGTTTCATATTGATGTTTAAATATTATAGCCTAATGGTTTTTTTTATTTAATATATATTGATTGTGAAAAGTGAACAGCACGAGTAATAAAGGACACATCATTTGATGCGCAATATATCAGAAGACATGGAGTTTGTCAGAAATGATTTTGACCACTTCATTAAGTTTTGTTTTGTAGAAAGCCTTTATTTAAAGTGAATTTTGTTTGGTATAAATTGTATCTTAATTTTAATCAATGTTTTTAATATATTTGCTTCTTATTTAATAAGAAGCAAATATTTGAGTATTGTGTGTATCAGATAGTTTACAAAATCAAATGATTCAGAAAATGTTTGCCATTGAAATGACTGGGGAAAACTGTGACTGTGTCCCAGTCAACCTGAATTCACCCTGTACTCTTTGAAATCATAATTGCATTGCATTTAAATCCCAAATATTTTACTTATAACATTAATCATTACCAATTATTCAGTTATTTGTATTTACTAAATACTGAATTGTGTTCAGTGTCACAATATTACTGTTTTTTTTAGCATGAGACTTATTTAAAAAAAAAAAAAAAAAAAAAAATGTACACTGCCAAAAATGCTCTTCTTAGTATTTTTGTCTTGTTTCTAGTCTAAATATCTAAAAATTCTTAAATCAAGATGCATTTACTAGATAAGTAAAATGACATAAGATATTTTTTCTTGTTTTGTTGAAAGTAAAATCTAAATGAAGTGAGTTTTTGCTTAAAACATGCAAAATTATCTGCCAATGGGGAAGAAAAATAATCGTGTTTCTTGTGTCTGTCCCAAACAGAAATAAGATTCTTTTTCTTACCCCATAGAAAATTTTACTTATCTAGTAAATGAATCTTGATTTAAGAATTTTTAGATATTTGGACTGGAAACAAGAAAAAAAAAACTAAATAAGAAGAGCATTTTTTGCAGTGTAGTCAAATCTTTTGATAATTTAAAATATAATAGGCCTTTGTAATGTGCCTTTGTTCTAAATAAACTACAACAAAATATATTTCCTTTGTCCTGTTGCTTAGCTCTCAGTCACATACCTGAGGCTCATTCATTATGCAGCTCATTATGCAGGTCTTTTGTTCTCTCAGGTGTGATTCCCAGGATTATTCATGATCGTTCACGCCTCTTCGCATATGGCCGTATTAAGCTTGTTTGCCCCTGTGTATTTATAGCCCTTGTGTTTCATTTGCTCTCGGTCAGTTGTTGAATGTTATGCTGCCTGTTTTCAGTTAGCTTTTCTTCCTTGTGTTCCAGTTTTCCTTTTGTTTGTTACTTGTTTTTTTTTTACTAAAACCCCTGCACGTATATCCATGCCTCAGCCTGCTTTCTCCGGATGTAACAAGTACATTAAGAACTCTAGACACAGAAACACCTCGTATAAAACAAAGCAGAGAGACAATCCTTCACCTGTGGCCAACCTAAAGTTTTGTGCATTCTTATTATATTAGCCCTTCTATTACAGTTTACAGTAAGTCGTGCGGCTCTGTTCTAGATTAATTGTAATTTTCTTTTCTTTAATTCAAGTCTTTACTTGATGCACTCAACCACACCACTGGACAATAATCAAACTAAGAACCATTGTCTGCACAATTTGAGAAATACAAACCTCTTCCCATAACTGTTACCATATTCTCTATCTGTTTTGACCACTTCAGCCTGCTGTCTAATATAACTCCAAGAAGTCTTATTTCATCTACCTATTCAATAGGCACACTCTTTAAAGACAGATTTAACTGTGGCTTAAATTTAAAATTTTTGTAAAGTTTCTAACCAATTTATTAATCCGTACCTACTTTATGACCAATTGTAATTCCTCATCCAAAGCAGTAGACAACTGCTTAATTGATGTTGCAGATACATATAATGTTGTATCATCTACATACATGACTGTCCATGCACACTTTAAAACAAGAGGAAGATCAGTGGTAAAAAACAAAATAATAATGGTCCTAAACAACTTCCTTGAGGTACACCACATTGCAACTCTTTCACATCTGAATTATTTCCATTTTAAAATACACATTGTCTCATTTTACACAAATAAATTTTAAACCAATCTACAGAATGAGAAGTAAATTTGTACCATTTCAGTTTATCCAGCAATAATTTATGATCCATTACATAAAATGCGGAGCTAAAATCTAACAATACTCCTCCTACTAAGTTATTGTCATCAATTTGTGCTCATACTACTCACTAATATTGATCTGTAATTCATATTTAGACATTATAAAATCACTATTATAACATTTAAAATCACATTTTGTCTTCCTTTCTATTGAAGCATTGGTATTGACAATTGTCACATAATGACTAATGTGAAACCTGAAGGAGACTTGGAGTAAACATTTTTGGTACCCATCATATATTTCACATATACAAAATGTGTGTGTGTGTGTGTGTGCATGCTTAGTCTGTATCAAATATTATTGTTTAAGACCTTCTTTTCTCTGTTTTACAGTATTCTTTTTCAGCCATATTTTATAGTGTCAGCAATACTTTTCAGGTTGACATAAACCCTAACAGCATAAAGGCCTTAAATGCTTGAACCCCGATAAATGCTGTATTTATTGCTGTATTTATTGCTGAAGGCACCTATTGAAACCGTTGCCATTCTTCTTCTTCTTCTTCTTCTTCTTCTTCTTCTTCTTCTTCTTCTTCTTCTTCTTCTTCTTCTTCTTCTTCTTCTTCTTCTTCTTCTTCTTCTTCTTCTTCTTCTTCTTCTTCTTCTTCTTCTTCTTCTTCTTCTTCTTCTTCTTCTTCTTCTTCTTCTTCTTCTTCTTCTTCTTCTTCTTCTTCTTCATTATTATTATTATTATTCCGCTCTTGAGTCTATGGCAGCCCATAGAACTGTATGGTAAAAAGTTGTGAAATTTGGCACACAGATAGAGGACAGTCTGAAATGTCACCATAGCAAATTTGGAGTCTCTAACTCAATCCGTCTAGCGCCACCATCAGTCCAAAGTTTGACTCATGTTTATGCTAATAACTTCTGAACCATAAGGGCTAGAAACAAAATTTTGATGAACTTTTATTGCTGTATTTTATGAACACATGAACGGATTGTTACGAAACTCGGAATGGGTCATCACCACGATGCCCTGAAGCAGTGAAACAGTGCCACCTAGTGGAGAATTTTTTTTTTTCAAATGCTTATAACTTTGGGTGTGGTCAACTTATTTTCACGGGAGTAACTTTTTTTTATCTCCTTGCCGAGTCCAAAGATACCAAACATACCAGGTTTTGCCTTATGGTTTGTGCAGCGTTGTGATTTAGCGCTTAAAAAACATTTGCGCAGCGTAGGAAACACGGAATACTAGTTGATTAACTATATATTAAAGCCCAAATGTCAAAATTTTGAGAGGAAGTGGCAAAAAAATCAAAACAAAGTTGCCCATGGGTCATTTTTTATGTTGTTATTGATATAAATGTCTATAACTCCTAAACAAAATGCGATATTGTCACAAAACTCGACACACATATGTATGGGCTCACTCTGAGGACACTTAAAAAATGGTGGGATTGTGCCTCTTGGTGGCCCTATAATAGAAAAAAACATGAAATTCCTATTGACTTCAATACAGTATTATGATAAAAAAATGCTAGTCCTTTATTTTACTAACGCTTTGGCATATCATTACGAAACTTGGTATGTGTCTTCGGCACCATGCCCTGATGGTACTCAAAAAGTTTTGAGGCAACGCCACCTTGTGGTGAAATGTTATAATGAAATTTACAAAAATGCTAATAACTTTTGATTAAATTAGCCTATTGTAACGAAACTGATCATAATACATTCCTTCGGTCATGCCGAGAACATAGATACCAATTTTGCCATATTTGGCCAAACTTCCTGTCCACCATCTTGTTATTTGTTAAAAACCTACTTTTTCAAACTTGTCCTAGACCGTTGGTCCGATTTTCACCAAAATCGAATCGTACCATCTGCAGACCGTGCCGACAAAAAGTTATGGATTTCACATCGATAGACAAAACCGTTTTCGTATACCACAGCGACGAATTGAGGCATGATGCCAAAATTACTCTTGATGCTGTATCTCTGCAATGCTTTGGCATATTGACACCAAACTTTGCATGTGTCATTGTCACATCACTCTGACCACACCACATCAATTTCATAACTGTGCCACCTATTGGTCAATAGTGATAAACCATTAAATCATTATTATTGACTGTGTTTATAATTTTACAGCTATTTTGCCTAAAATAATCTTAATAGGTCTTCAATAGGTCATTGCTACAGTTGGTCTGACACTCTTCTTTGCGCTTGGCCCTGATAATGGCTGCTTGCAGCTATATTTTGTTTTAGGATTAAAGGAAATGTATGTAAACTTAACAGATAATGTCCTGGCAGAAAATTACACTTACTTTTTCAGTTTTTCTACAGATTTATTTATTTATTTATTTATTGCTTATGCTAAGGTTTCTCGGTTCTAACATTGCAATTGCTATTGCTATTGATCTTACATTTTTTTATTAGTCTGTAGTCGTTCATCATTCAAGATGGATAGCACACAGACTTGTCTTTGCTGTTTAGTCACTGTTTTAGTCATTTTTAATAATAGAGTAATTTTCAGTGGTGAGAGTGTCACAAACTATATTCCGAAATAAACTCTTTTGGTTGTCCGAATGTGTTTAATTTATTCAAAAATGCAATTCCTAATTTTCAATGATACTCCCATTTGCAATTTTGAGGTGAGTATTACAGAAATTAATACCTTTTATTCAGCAATAATGCATTAAATTGATCAAATGTGTCAGCAAATGCTTTTAAATTGTTACAAAATAATAAATCTATTTTCAGTTTAAAAATCTAATTCAATTTAATGCTGTTAATCTGAAAATCCTGATAAACGTATATTGTGTGTATTATGTACAGTTTTCATAAAAATATTAAGCAACTGTTTTTAACATTGATTATAATAAAAAATGTTTCTTGAGAACTAAATCAGCATATTATTTCTGAAGTATCATGTGACACTGAAGACTGGAGTAATGATGCTGAAAATTACTTACTGTGAGAGATAATATATATACACAAGAGCAATTAACCCGAGAAGCCTTGGCAATGAAAAAACACACCTCGCGTCATCTTTCGTGGAGATGTACATGCTTGATCTCACGTCCTTGTGAGGCAGCAAGTGACCTGTTTGGCTGCTCCTCAGGGAGCCAGTCTGAATTCTGGTCACATACTTTTACGTCCTCCCACCTCTGAGCTGGACCAATCACAGCGCTCGTCCTTTCTCACTGATGACGGGGGCCTGTGAAGCACCTCTTTAATATTCCATGGCTCTAAAGTCAGTCAAGGTCACCGAAACAACACTGTGCTTCATCTTTGTGACAAGGTGCCTCATCCTATCAACTGCAGGTCGGCGGTGTCCTCTTTCAGAGATCATCTCAGTTTGACAATCATTTTCCTACATGTCAGCCTGTCTGTGCTCTCTTCAATAAATGCCGTCAGCCCGCATTTTAGATAAGCTGAATACTGGGACATCTGACGACTGCTCGTTTCTCATCTGTCTGGATGGTTCAAATAATTTATGCAGTTATCAAAGGAAAAATAAGGGTCCAGGGTCTGTTTAGAAGCTCATATTTTGCAATAAATTGAGCATGTCAGAGATGCGAAGATTGTTTTTGGTGCTGAGGCTTATGGAGAATCTGTAGATCAGATAACTATATCAGCAGCATTAGAAGCATGTCACAATAGAGCTATGGATCTGATGATGATCACCGGCCTGTAATGAGTGCCGGCTCAGAATGACACGCCGGACGCCACATGGAAAATGGCATGTGGCTTATTTGGACTCGATTCTGTTTTCATGTGCATAAGGCCATTAATCCTGAAGGTTGGCAGTTCACAGGCATCATAATGAGGATCTTGGCCATGCTAAGTGCGGGCAGCAGTGCAGTGAGAACCAAATGCTGGGAATTCTCCACGCCATGGACCTGGGCCGCCGTTGGACGGCCAGATGTTCTCCTTGAACTGCTATTGGTTCATCTGTTGTTTCTGTCCTCGCTATAAATCGCTTGTCTCTGAGATAAAGTTTGTCTGTCCCACCCGACTTGGAGTGCTAATTGGACAGGGGCCATTTGCACCTCTAGTTTCAGGACATCGTTGAAGCCACTTGCATTTATTGCATCTGTCAGGCCAAAGCTGTCAGGGGATGGATGCTTTTTTCACAGCAACTTTTTTGTAGTTTCTCAGAAGTTTAGCTGCCAAATAAGCCGTATTGACTGAGACTTTGCTGAAGGTGTTAGTCATTGACTGTGGCTTTGAGTGTTGTTTGCAGGATGTAATGTTAGTGATGATCTGAAAATGACTGTAGGCAGTTTTTGGCCAAAAGGAAGTGAAACCGTGAGGAAAAAAAATCAATATGCAAAACAAGTCACAGGAAGTTTGGTGCCAAAGGATCCATGTGTTGTGTTATGACTCAAGACTTTAGTTTTCACAATTTAAGTTTGAACCTTAAAAAAAAAAAAAGCAAACAAAGACAAATGTTTTCAATGGCCCCAACACAGTTACATTTTCATGAAGTTTACCTTTTATGAATTTGATTAAATTTATATTTTAACGTTTCTTATTTTTAATGTACATTTCTTACATTTCATTTTTCTAAAAATGTATTGTAGGCAAGATTTATTATTTTAAGAAGTCTTTTATGCCACCAAGGCTGCATTTATTTGATTTTAAAAATACAGTAAAAACAGTAATATTGTAAAGTACTGTATTACAATTTAAAATAACAGTTTTCTGTTTTAATATATTAAAAAATGTAATGTAATCCTGTGATAGCAAAGCTGAATTTTCAGTGTCACATGATCCTTCAGAAATCATTCTAAGATGCTGGTTTGGTGCTCAAGAAACATTTCTTAGTATCACATTTGGTTGCATTTTATTAGTGTCCTTGTTACAGTGTAATTATACATTTACTTTTAATAGTCATAATAATTAACTACATGTACTTAGGGTTAAGTATAGTAATACATGTAATGTAACAGAGACATTTTTGCTGTGTAATATTTCATTACAATAACATTTTACTTTTTTACATACAATTTTACATTTTATTTTTATACAGGAAAATAACTTTATATATATATATATATACACTTTTGCTAGAAACTGATGGCAGACAATGCATAACATTACAACATGTATACTGATTGGTTTATAATGTTCAACCCATTGTAACTGATGCTACCAAAGCAACCTATCAAATGTCAATCTTGCAACGGCTAGTTTCTTTGGCGAAAGCATCTGGTTAATGCGTACATTTAATGCATGCTGGGAATATGATTGTATAGTGTGCTGTACACTAGTAATAGTAGTAGCATTTTGCAACATTACAGAATAATGCATTGTGTCAAGGTGTACAGTTTTCACAGTTCCTAAAATTGGAGGATGCAGCTGAGTGGTGGACATGGAAATAGAATAAGAGAGACGAATGGAGCTGGAGCAGAATGACGAATGTGTCTGATAGAATGAAATGAAGGAGCTGACGTGGATGTGGTCCTCTCAGAGGGTCTGTGCTTTGGACACTGAGGGTTATGAGGGTCTGACTCCAGCAGGCCTTTCTCATCAGAGCAGTATCCATAGTGCTAACTCACCACTAGGCAGATAATGACAGCAGCCCCTCTGCTGAGCTTCAAGAGGTCATGATGCTATTTGGCTGCTGCACCCATGTCTGAATGAGACTTTTTATAAGGGTTTTGGCCCTTATGTTTCTTCTTTGTGGGGGCAGATGGGATACATGTTTAAGAACAACTCTGGGCTTAATTAAAGCGAAGGATTTAAACTGGCTGGCAACTGAGATGAAACTACAAGTCAGGATCAGCATTATCGTTGGATGTAGGTTTTCCCAATCAGATTTGACATTTGACATCAAGTAACAACCCAGCAAAGTTTTTTTTTCCTGTTGTCTGTGACCCTACCAGAACAGAGCATTTTAGGCTTTTGACACAATTTGGTTAGACATATTCTTTCTATGAAGTGAACTATATTAGATTCAAGTTAAACATGATTTATGAATAATGCTGTAGTCTGCTGATAAGTTACTGTATGTCAAGAAGATATGGAACACTGTAATAATACATTTTTTTTTGCAAATGTAAAGTAAAAAAAACAGCAGCTGTGGTTGCCAGAACTTTACCGAACTTAAACTTACAGTAAATAAAAATAATAATTTAACAACATAAGATGTAACACAACATTTTAAGGCACATAACTGATTTAAAAAAAAACATCAAATGTGAAGTATCACACTGGGAATTCTTGGAATGTCAATTTATGTTTTCACTGTATATTATAGGATGAATTGTTTTATATCGCGTCTAAATAACTGTCAAATTTTAATGATTGTTCCATTAGAATTCTTACAGTTTTTCACCGTATGATGAAACTTACATTAACCAAGTTACAAGTTTTCACTATAGCATTTTTAGTGTTTTACTAAATTTACATATATTTTTACAGTGAAGTGTTTCAGTAGTAATGTAGCCCCAAATTGTTTTAGTTACAGATTTTAAGTACGTTAAGTAAGTTAAAGGTACACTGTAACTGTAAATGAGTCAATGCACCATCAATACGTCTTCTAAAACATGTTTTTGTCTTACCTTGATTCACAATGGTAAGCCTATTATAAGTGTTTATATTTTAGACCTGTCGGGATGGTTTCGCGAGAAATTGTGTACATGCATCACTCGCCCGTGTGTGTCTCGTCCTGTGCGTAAATAGAAAAAACATAGAGAAAAGTTGCTCCGGCTACTTTGTATGTGTATGGTGTGGGAGTGGCATAGGTTAGTTGTCACAACGAGTGAGAAAGGATGACATGGAGCATGCTAAATCTCCAACCTCAGAATTACCTGTTTAATAAATAAATAAATCTGCTAAATTTAACTGCTAGAGGGCCAAAGTTACATAGTGTACCATTGATGCAATGGCTTAGTCGTTGAATTTACTTGTTATTTCGTTTCTCTCTATTACTCGTTTCTCTATTTTCTTTTTTTCGCCTATTTTATGTTCCACCAGTCGAAAATTACCCTAAAAAGGTCTATTTTCTTTCAACAGCAATAGCACGCCTCTCCTAAACACAATGATGTTGATTTTGCTTTCTGGATGTGAGCAGATTAATTCAGTTCTATGGTAGGTTTCACACCGGCACCCCAGGAATACATTTACGTTGTTTATATGTCGACTATCTGCTCTAACACCCAGCGTCTTCACAAATCAATGCTGCGTTTCCCACTGAGAGGGTAATTGGAAGACAGTGTCCAGTAGGTGCCATTTCCCATGGAGTCAGGTGGTGAATTATTTACCAGTCCACACGGTAAACAGTGTGCTCACTCAAGATATTGCTGCCTGGCTGTGCGTCTGTGCATTTGAATCAGATGGGTCACGCTAAAGACATTTTTATCCCTTGAGCTGTGTACAGTGGCTTACCGCTTGATCATTTACATAATTAAAGCACTGTCATTGAATCGGGAGCCTGTGTTTGTGTGGGCAGCCTAGTTGAATGATAATATTTGTGTTGTGATGTTCGGTATGTGCTCATGAATATGGAAATCTGTCAGGTGTGCTGATCTGAGGTAAACTGATTATTTGTGTAATTGTGTTTTGTTGTTGTTTATTGCTGTTATTTTTCAATTGGCCCCAGGAGGTTGTTTACCCAGGCTGAGAATTGAAGTGAAACATAACATCTACATTTTCATATACATTTTCAATTTAATCTCATAGCCAATTGATGCACACACATCTGTGGTTGTGATTGGACGGTGTGAGGGCAGTGGTTAGGTTGTTAATCCTCAGTGTTGCTTGATTTGAGTTTGATGCTTGTGTTGTCTAGTTCCTTCTCTGCTGTACTACTGATTGACATTACTGGACCTCAGCAGGTTCCTGCAGGGTTCCTACCATGTGGTTTTGTAGAAGCGAGTTGTAGGCTCAGTTGCTCTGTGGTGTCTCCTGTGGGAACCTGCCATTAGACAGTCATATTGTTGCGTTAGCATTTTTTCTAAATGCACTGAACTGAAAATATGTTTTGGTTCACCATGTTCTGGATCTGTATGTTCTTACAAGGATGATATTTTAACTGGTTCAACTTGGTTTGAGTGAAAGTTGGTTGAGCAAAAATACAGTAAAAACAGTACTGTTGTGAAATATTATTATTTAAAATAATTATTTTCTGTTTTAATATAGTTAAAAATTATTTTTTTTCCTGTGATGACAAAGCTGAATTTTCAGCAGCCATTACTCAGTTACTCGATGTCACATGAACCTTCCGAAATTTTTCTGATATGCTGATTTGGTGCTGAAGAGACATTTGTGTATTTGTGCAGATTAAAGGGGACATATTATGCCTCTTTTCACAAGATGTAATATAAATCTATGGTGTCCCCAGAATGTGTCTGTGAAGTTTCAGCTCAAAATACCCCCCCTCATTTATTATAGCTTGTTAAATTTGCCCATATTTGGGTGTGAGCAAAAACATGCCGTTTTTGTGTGTGTCCCTTTAAATGCAAATGAGCTGCTGCTCTCCGCCCCCCTCCGGCGGCTCCTTTACACCAGCTTCGGATACAACGTCAACAGCAAAACGAATCTCACTCTGCCAAAATGTCAAAAATAACCGGCACAAAGTCAAAGACACAGATGGAGAGACTCAGGAAGAGGTTGCCACTTTTAGGCTGCACCTGGACGTTTCTGAATGGTTAGTGGATACATTTATGTAATGGTAGTTGTTGTGGAGTTACGTTGATTCAACTCATCGACTAGAATGTGCCGTCATGTTAATCTATAAATTGTTGTATAGATGCTCGTGTGGGAGCGTAACACGTCCGTCAACCGACTATACAATGCATAATAAATGTGCGTTTATGAATTACGCAGACGGTGAGCGTTTTCGGGATAAAACTAACGACATAGCTCTAGTCTCTGTGAATACAGTCGGAGACTATGGTAACTTTAGCCATATTAGCCGTACAGCATTCTAGAAAGCTCATTCAGAAAGCAAATCTGCAAACATTCACAAAATATGATACTTGTTCTGGATATGAAGGTAGAGCATGAAGTGTTGGTATTGACTAGGGCTGGACCAGAATATTCGAATATTCGTTCGGTGTGTTGGTATTCGATTTTCAATTTTGGGTTTCGAATATTAGTTTTTTTTTTGTTTGTTTTTTTCTTGCAAACCCAGCATCCCCCTCGAAATGGTTCTCATTCGCGCTTGAATATGTTTACACTTTAAAATCTGGCGAAATACAATAGTCTGAGCTTGCATTTTGGGTTAAGCTGCGTTGGTTTGACATTGTGGAAAATAGAATAATAGAATCAAAATGTATTAGCCTTTTTTACTCGTTAGGGATGTGACGGTGAGAAAATTTCCCCTCACCGTCACATTACAGTGCTTGTGCACTGTGCGGCCGTGACTGAATGACAGTGCGGCCGTGCGCATTTTAGTTTCGGTTTAGAATTAGCACCAATTCGGGGGCGGGTTGCTTGAATGGTGGGTTCATAAGCCTATTATTCTTAATGAGAAACACAACAACAAAACAGTACAATGACAAACTCCCTTAAATAGGCGCTTTTACATTTCGCGTTGTTGAAATCAAATCTTCCGCGATCATCTTATCATTCAGCTCCTCACTCTCGTGATGAATGAAATCTAACTCCTGCTGCCACTCTCGTTCGGCTCACGCTGCACGTTCAGTTTTTAATTGTAGTTAATCTGTTCTCTAACTGAACTAAATGATTTTTACTACTATAATATATCAAAATGACGGTGGGGGCGGTGCCACAGTGGGCAAGTGATGTGACCGGTGTTATGCCTGAACACCAGTAACACCGACTCGCAGCAAGCCTATTACCCGTTATTATCAATCTAAATGAATCTACTGCGGAATATAGGAGCTTGTCACTGGGACGTAACAGACCTGTGTGTTTTGTATCACTAGTGCAGTGTCCGTTCTCAGAGCATATAAGCCCTGCCCGCGTGAGGCGCGCCGCTGATAATGTCAAGATTCCTGCCTTTAGAGAAGAATATGTTCAGCTCCCTCCCTCGAATATTCGGTGTTGATTACTACCGAAGCTTCGAAGCTCAAAAAATGGTATTCGGACTAGCCCTAGTATTGACCCATCCCTCAGAAACAACTTTTTCGCAAATCCAGCTTGTACTGACCCTCGTTGGTGAAGCAATCATTCGTAATATGTATATAACATTTTACTGACGTTCTTTGGCACATTTCCTTCAAAAATTAAATTTAACCACTGTGTCCTCAGTGGCTCGGATGCTGGGAGTCTATGGAGACTCGTATGTTTGTTGGTACATCCAACAACAGAACATTTGTAATGTTTTTGGCGCGCACATTGTAATACTCTAGCTAGCCAATACAGCAAGTAAACAGAAATGACAGACTCTGTGCTTCTCACTCAGGGCTGTGTCTGTGCTAAAAGGGCAGATCATCAACAGTCATGGGCGGGGTTTCCCTACTCTTACGTAGGAGTAGGGGGGAAATATGAAACAGTGCATTATGAGAGATTGATAATGATTAAAGTGGATTATAAAAAAAGTATTGGGTGGATTTTTTACCATTATAGGCTGGTTGTTTACATGCACTGTGGTCACACATCTGTGTTCAAACACCTTATAAGTGAATTTTGCGTAATAGGTCCCATTTAATATTTTGGTAGAAATTGTGCTACATTTGTTTCAGGATATTTCAATAAATGGAAAGTTTAAAAGAACAGCATTTATTTGAAATAGTAGTTTTTTTAAAATCAAAATACCATCAATGAAATGCATGAAGCTACTTACAACATTTTTCTTAACATAGTTTTGTTTCAAAAAGAGCCTTATGCATTAACTCAAGACACTAAGGAAAATGTAAAAAAGAAAATTATTTAGAAACTAAGTTTAGCACATTAAAAACAATAACAGTAATACTATGAATACAATAACATTAATCCCAAAACAAAAACAAACAAACAAAATAAAACACACTGGATATTGACAATATTGAGGAATATTGTTTGTAGCAAATAGTTTTTGTTGAACTATCACTTTTGATGCACAGTCTATTACCTACCCCATAATGTAAAGTCAAGTTGTTTAATAGGGTTAAGGATTTGTTTAGATTGTCGATTATATGGATCAAATACAATTTCAATGTTTTTTGTTGTCAGGGCAGAGATCCTTTTGTTCACATATATTATTAAGGTACGTATATGTTGTCAAACCACAATACAAGCTTCACTCTTATAGTGTGAAACGCTGTATCACTCTTACATCATAACACCGGTATCATTATTCTCTGAGGGCGGGCCATTTTTGCCAACACATATATACATAATAGCACTTGTCATCCTGACTTTGAACTTCCATGAATGTCTTTTGTAAGACCATGTCTCTATCACATAATCACAGTAGGATAATGAGGAACGCAAATTCTGATTTTGCAGCAGTGTTTAGATTTGTGTTTTAAAGCTTTGAAGGTGGGAATCTCATACATCACTTGACATCACCGCTTTCTTCGGCTCATTTGCATGCCATTTTATCTGAACTACACAACTTGCTTTTTTGGTTTCTCTCTCAATATCTGCCACTAATATGAAGAGACTCATCTGCAGGCCAGCTACATCACCTGTCAGCTAAATTATTCATGGGATCTGTTAAAGTGCACTTTTGAAGGGGCTTGTCAAGAGGCAGAGAGAAGTCAAAATGCTCTAATTAGAATTCAGTTGCACCAACACAGAGAAAGGATGTGAACTCGATTGAAAATGTGTAGGAAATTGTCACATGAAATCGCACATCGAGAAAGACACAATGATATGGTCAGGGAGTGCTGTGTAGTTCTAGTTCAGAAGTGGGTCATCCTATGTAAACCGTGCGTGTGTGTGTGTGTGTGTGTGTGTGTATTTTGTGAGTCATATTTCAGGCCATGACCGTACTGGGCCATTTGAGAAACCTTGAATCCAGATTCATCCTTTACTCTGTCTGTAAACACCAGTTTCATGATGCAACTTGAAACGGTACAAAGCATGGCAGACGCCATGCTATATTTAAACCAATACCTCTTTAGCACCCTTGTTCTCTCTTGTAATGGGTTATATGAGGAGTATGCACATCTATATGCTTAGCTGTTAAGGTCGTAATATAGAGTAAATGACATGATGTTTAATTCATTAATTAATTTATTTTGAATACAATAATTTATTTGAAAATACCTAAAAATGCAATTCATACAGTTACTTAAAATAAAATATATATATATATATATATTTTAAATATTTTTCAGCTGCATTAAAATAAATGAAGTAAACCTATTTAAATAAAAATTAAAAATAAAAACCTATAACTTTTTCTTCTAACAAATAAGATTTTAATAACGCTGCTTCTCTTAATGCTTGTTTGCATCTTTGAAAAACATTAAGATATCCAGCATGACATAGCAAGGTTTGTTCAAATTGTAAAATATGATTTATAATTTATAATATTTGCAAATAATGTACCATTTTCTTTAAAGTATATTGAAATTCTGTTTGAAAATAATAATTAAGCTGCATGCATTGTGAGGGAAACATATTACTTTTTAGTTGATGGTTACACCACAACATTTTTAGAGTCATTAATTTTAAACTTGTTGAAAATGGTCGTTGAAAATGGCCTAAAAAACATATTAAAGCACATGAATACAAAGCATACATTTCTAAGAACGTGGCACGTGTATTGAAAATATAGCCTTGTGTGTTATAGACTAATTTGCAATCAAGTTCTTTGTCGTCTTCTTGGGAACGGCAGCAAAATCCTCCATATCCCAGAATCCCTCTCCCATTGATGGGTTTTGTATGTTTGCGAATCCTTTGCTCTACAGTGCTGTCATTGTTGTAATGGGTTTGCAGTGAGCTTGTGTGAGAGTTGAGCACAGTGTTTCCAGATGAATAACTGGGTCAGTTTAAAGACGATGCCGCTTATCGTCTCAGTTCATCACGAGTGCTCAAATGCTCAGCTTTTCAGCAACCAGCCACAGTGAAGAATCCTACTATTCAGCTGCAAGGAAGTGAGTGTTTGATGGTATTTGTCTTTCATGGATTTATTAAACTCTATAGCTGAATTCTCATTCTGTGATGTCATCCATTCATATGGCCTATTCCTATTTTCAAGTGTCAAGATATTTAGTCAATGTTACCAACCTACTGCCGCACTGAAGGCCCTCGATTAGGCCAGTCTGAACACACACACAGAACAAGCACACTGTGCCCTCTTGTGGAAGAAGTCAACTATGAAGTCAAATTCGCCTCGAAATATGGCATTAATGTGCTCCACCAGCATCTTTGATCAAAAGCAGCTCTTCTGAATGATGTTGAAATGCTTGGTATCTCTTGCAGTGGGGGAGGAGTGTTGGTTTCTACGGTCTCTGCTTATCTTGAGCTGCACAGCTCCTCTTCCTCCAGCTGCTACTCACTGGAACTCACTATCTCCCAGACAAAGAGGTCCAATTAAAAATGCATCAAGGTGTTTTCTCACTAGACAATGTGGGATATCAATCCAAATACAGGCTGCATGAAAATAATCAGCCTCTGGTCATCAATAATGGATGCAGTGATGCACTTCTTCGAGAGGTTTTGTATATTGCTTTGACAGGATAATGTTAAGCTAAGCCAACTGCTTTATGAACTTGAAAAGAAGGCCTGTGTAAAGCAGTATGAGGATTGTTGGTGGCCGCAGAGACAAAATGGTTCACCAACTGCTTTATGTGATCATTCTGTAATAGAGATGAGGGCTACATCCTTCAAGAAATGGTATAGGTCCTTCCAGGGAACTAGTTCTTTGAGTGGTTTGAGTGGGGGTTTTTTTTTGGTTGTTTTTTTGTGGCAGCGTGATTTGCTTTACTTGTTTAATATGAACTGTAAGAAGTTATATATTCACTACCGTTCAAAAGTCAGGGGTCAGATTCTTTTTTTGAAAAGTAATTCAGCAAACATGCATTGTGACAGTCAAAAGTGACAGTAAAAAAATTATATTTCAAATAAATGGTGTTCTTTTGAACTTTCTATTCATCAACAAATTCTGAAAAAGAGTAAAATATATAAAATAAAATTAAACGTGCATAAGAGAATTAAAAAAAAAATTTAGCATCCCCAACAGACACCAACTTTTTTTGAGCACTTTGTAAGATGGCATATTCAGTTAATAATTTTGTCCACTTTTATAGGCACATATCACGTTTCGTTCGATTCGTTGAGGATCATGTGAATGCACCAAATTTTTAAATACTGTATGTAATCGATTTTGAATACGACTTTAAATATGCATTCAATTTTAAAAACATGAAGTTTTGAACATCCCAAATAGTAACAGCTTTGACACAAAACACTGCACAGCATCCGTAGAGGATAATTACTAACATTAGTTTCTATCTTCTAGTGGACAGCTGGCACTTAATCAATTTGGTTAAATAATGTTTTAATTTGGTTAAATAATGCAAAATGTGTCATCTTAATTATATTAAAATATGTGTCCATAGAAATTTATTAGAAATAAAATAAATTTGGATTTCATTGTTAGGAGCTAAAATCACAACCATTATATCATAACTAAGATAAGAAAAATAAATATTCTTTAATTTTGATATGGAAAAAAACAATAATGAACGGCTTTAGTGATCTGAACATGACACGTAACATGATCCATGTTTGCTCCAATTATTTTGTGCACAAGCACACAATGAATCATTCATTGTGCCTAATAATACTGAAAAAGAGCTAATCGTTCGTGCAGAACCCGTCCGTGTGTAGCAGAGGTGGACAAAGTACAAAACTCCATTTCTTGAGTTAAAGTGAAAGTACTACTGGTCAAATATTACTCCATTACAAGTGAAAGTTGTAAAGATAGAATTTACTTAAGTAAAAGTACAGAAGTACTTGCTTTTAAAAGTACTTAAGTATCAAAAGTAAAAGTAAACGCATTATTTTATTATTGTTGCATTGTTGTATGAATGGACGCTGTGCCATCATGGTGGTTTAAGCATCTGACATGCTAGCATACAACTACCTTGAACTCATTTAAATACTTGTTTAAAAGTTACAAAGCTCTTATCAAAGTCGAAATCATACTAGAAAAGAAAGGTTTCTACATTGTGTTTTTTTGACAAGGTTATGTAAAAACATATTTCTGAAAGGACTTCAGTTAACATTATTAGCCCAACTACGTTTTTGCATGCTAACTAATGTCATTGTCGAACTTTACCTATGCGTCAGCACTGTATCCACAAGGCTATGGCAACTTGGCGGGCAAATCCATAAAAAAGCATTTGACCGACCATACTTCATACCAGTGTTAATTTTAACAGCAAATTTTGATTTAGTTTTAGTCAGTCTTTTGACTAAAATGCCATTTAGTTTGAATCAAATTTTAGGCATCTGAATTGTTTTAGTTTTAGTCTAGTTTTAGTCGCCTAAATATAATACAATTTTATAAATTTTAAAATTCAGTACTTTTGCTCTGGCGTCTGAGAGGCAGCTTTCTGTGTGCGCATCCGGATTGAATTTAGCTCTTTCGTGTCGTCGCCTTTTTCAGACTTATCCACGTCTGCTCTTCTCTTTCTCCCAGACATTCACATTTTTGAGCAATTCAAATGTGCGCATCTCACGCAGGACATCAGTTCTGACTGGATCTCTTCCTAAATCATCCCTCCCTAACATTTGTCTCATATTTATTCATTGACGAAAATGTCAATAGATTTTTGTCATAGTGTTTGTCATTCAAAAACAAAGTTTTTTATTTATGAAAAATGTCATAGACGAACATTGACAAAAATTATTCATCAACTAAATGAACACCGGTTTATACAGAAACTTTAGCTCTAAAAGCACAGACAATTTCCATTTCAAGCTTTCACCAGAAATTAAAAGTTTAGACACCTCAATATACTTCTGCAGGTTTGGATGGCGAGTTTTTGAAGGCTATGATATGGTTTGTTTTGAATATTGAATATTTAATCTTTTCAGAAAACTGAAACATTTTCTAAGTATGGCCATGGGTGCGCACACTGCGCCTAGGAACTGCTGCCTTTTATTTTGCCATCAACTGATTGGTGTTCAAAATATGCTGGGAAATCATTAAACTTCATGTGACCCTACAAGAGTAATTACTGATAAGCTGTTTGCAAAAAACCCAATCACGTTTTAAAGAATAAAAAAAATCAACAACTAACTTTCAAAGCGGCTACATAGAAATTACTTGCTACTTCGAGGACCTTGATAGAAATGCAGTGGAGTAAAAAGTACAATATTTGTCTTTCAAATGTAGTGAAGTAAAAGTCATAAGTTTCCAGAAAAAATACTACTCAAGTAAAGTACAGATACTCAAAAAGTGTACTTAAGTACAGTACTCAAGTAAATGTACTTTGTTACTGTCCGCCTTTGGTGTGTAGAATTACTTCTCAAATAGACCCCTGCCACTGACCTCATGAGGTGAGCCAGTATAGTTCTCCACTGTTGGATACACAAACACCCTGTCTGGCAGCTGCAGTTTCCAGTCTTTAATGTTTGAGATGTCCACTCTCCGGCCAATAGCCCTTTGGACCTTAAGGGTCAAAGAGGCCATTCACTTTACACCACACAAAAAAAGACTTTTCCATTCACCTCGAAACTTATCCTCGGCCAGTGACAGGACTTGTTCCATTTCCAGTTTTAGAGTGTTCTTTTACATGCTTTTCAGGACAAGTTTGATCATGTGCTTTATTTAACCAGTACTATACGAGAGGTTGTGTTCTATTGGTAATATAGTCACAGCTTAAGTTGTTAGCCTGGCCTAAGATGCCTGGTTTTTGAAAACGGTTACTGTGTAATAGGACACATTATTTATTAAAATATTATTTAATACGGCAATTTCATAAGGTGCCAAAGATGTACACAGTAACAGTGTTGTTCTAGGCGTGGTGTCCAGTGGGTGAACGTGATTTCACCAAGTACAAGTACCAAGTACCAAGTACAACATGCTCCTGGTCATCTTTGTTGTTCCTGGAACAACATTCCAATCAACCAATCAGATTTGAGGGACCAGTTTAGGCTTACAACAAGGGTGAGGTGCTTCTACATCAGTGTTATTCACCTATAATTTCCCTCTGATTTTAGAGATTAGTTATGGGTAGGGTAGGTAAGGAATAGGGTTAGGGCTAAATTTTCAAATAGAAATGTTGTTCCAGGATCAACAAAATATGTTGATGCAAGAACATGTCTTACTTGGTAAAATCACAGTGACCCTATTGTCCAGTCAGAAGCCAGTACAGAAACAATCCATTTTATAATAAGATATTAGCTACATTTAGTGAAATAAGAGACTGTTTTCATTTTTATTGTTCATGCTTATTGTAAACACTATAGACTGTTAATTATTTTCAGTATGGAAACTGGCAGACTGTAGAGTGGATTAGAGATCTGAAACAAGAAGTTGTTTTAGAAGTGACCTCATTTAGTAGACTCAATAAGAAACGGCAGTATAAATCTCATCATATTGCATTTTTTTTCTCTATTTTTGCTGTGCAGGGATTTTAAACTAATATGGTAGTCTGCCAAAAATCTACTTACTGGGTACTCCACATCTCTGCTCTTGAATCACAAGTGTTGTGCAATTCTGCATTTTCTTTGGTTTGCAGTTCAGATGCTACATTTCATTCTGAGCCCATGTTCATAAATACTGCTTTTGAAGTTTGAAGTCATTCAGTTTCTAAAGAAGGTCTGTTATTCAAATAAAACAATAGATTTTGCATAGTATTTTTTCCCCCATAAATTCTTTTGCTTGAATACACCACCACACGTTCAAGACACTACAATTGAACATGTCTGGAGCATGTACTCTGCTACCACACCAAATATGATATGTAAAGTGCAAAATTGCTGCTAAACACATTATATATATCACGTCAGTATAGATCGACTGTTTCCACAGTCAGATTACAGCAGAATGTCTAAGCACCACACTGACAAATGAATTTTACAAATGGTGACATTATGCCCGGTAGTGAATGTTAATGTTTTTATAGAGCAGCTACGGTATTATATGGTTATGGTTGTATGAATTATATGGTTTGGGGGCAGTTTGGGGCAGTTGTGGCCTAATGGTAAGAGAGTCGGACTTGAAGGTCGCGGTCTCAGTACCGACAGGAAATGTAGGTGGGGGGGACTGAAAGCACCTCAATTGAACATGCCTGAAGCATGCCTGGAGCTCTTCCACTCTCATTACCCATAGCTGGGGTACCCTTGAGAAAGGCACCTAACCCCCAATTGCTCCCCGGGCGCCGCAGCAAAAATGGTGTGTTCACGATGTGTGTGTTCAATACTCACTGATGTTTGTGTGCACTTGGATGGGTGAAATGCAGAGCACAAATTCCGAGTGTGGGTCACCATACTTGGCTACACGTCACGTCACTTTCACTTTTGAGTGCACAGTAAAACATGGTAATTGTTTTGTAAGAGATGTAAAGATTGAAATCTTCTGATTTATGTTTGTGCATGACAGATTTTCTCCTGTTTTCTTTGATTATCTCATATTGCTCTTTCCCACTTGGGAAGCTGTGTGGCTGACACGCAGTCTGAGAGTAAACACACTTGTCTTGCGCTTTTGCTCGGTGTATATGCAGGTGTACTACTCCACCACACACCATAACATAGCAGCCATCCGATAGCAGCTGTCTCAATTTCACCTGATATGGTGATAGCGTATACCTCACATGCAGCGGCCCAGAAAAGATCAAATGATTTGACCTCAGGAGCTTTGTGCTCCCCACACCCTTCTCCTGTACTCTACGCTCGCCTGCTAGCACAAGGGCTTCCCTATTTTCAAAGCGTCTACATTTTGAGTATGTACAGTAAGTGTAAGCCTGTGATTTGCATATTTGCATTTCCAGACTATTGACTTTATTTAGTTTTATACAATAGAAAAGCTGTTTAGTGATTGTCAAACACGACTGAATGAATTCATGATGCACTTTTTCATTATGCAAAAATGCAGGTTATAAGCATTTTGGGTTTCTTTTCACAATGTTCTTAGCACCATATTACAGAGCCTCTGAAAGGACCTTTGCAAAAATAAAAAATATGCAGACTTTCGTGTGCATGAGAAACCATTATACTTAGCATATAGGACAATGCACACTGAGCCACCTATTGCGCCCCTTTCGCTGTGTGGTTTCTTGGAGTATGCGTTAAAGCAGAGTATGCGTTAAAGCAGACCCAAGGCCTTGAAATATGACGTACTGCCCTAACGAAAGCCAAATTTGGAAGACTTTTGTACAGTACCAGTCTTTTTTATAGACCCTTGAACTTGGCATATAGGACAATGCACTCAGCTGTATTTTGCCATCAGTCCATTTCGTGTCATGGTTTCTACGTCGCCACAGAGGATAGGTTAAATTGGACATTAGTCCTTGATATTAGAGGTACTACCCTAAGGAAAGTCAAATATTTGAGCAAATAGATCTCTATTAATTCATGTGCATCCATGCTCTCATTTTCTTCTTAGTAAGATGGCAATGACACAAAGGAAATAGGTTATAGTATATATAAAACTAGAAATTGTGATGCATAAGTATGCAAACAATTCCTGTGCATGTGAATAGTTTCTCGAGGGCACAAAAAACCGAATGACTGTACTATATACCAAATATAAAGTGAATATAATGCTGTATGAACCATTTATGTTAAATATGGTCTGAAAATCTACAGAGGTTTGTAAATTTGAGTCTGGAAAAGTATGGAATTTTGAAAATGTGTAGGAACCCTGCCTTTGTAAAGCCTGTATCGTGTGGAAACATTTCCAACATACCATTTTTTTTTTTTCTTTTTAATACATTTATTCAACAATGACACACTGGGTTTTGAGATCACTTACAGTTTTATGACATTTTCTGTTTATTACGTCTCATCCACACGTGTAATATGGGAAGAAATGAGTTGTGCTCATTGTTGAACAGCTCCAGGATTAGTCTGTTCTCTGTAAGTGGTACTGTTCTCAGTGGACCTTCACTAATGATATCCTTTCCCTTTCTCTCTTTTCTTTCTCTCTCCCCCTCCAGGTGGTGTTGGTCTTTGCACTCAGCATCGGAGCTCTGGGAATATACTTCATAGATTCTTCGGAGTGAGTATTATTCTGAATTAACAACTCGCGCCTGAATTATTTATGAGTCAAAAGCCTTAAACACAGATTAAATAATGAGATCTTAGAAATAAATAATTTCCTTTGCCTCATTTTACTAAAGGAACTTTTCCTGAATGGGACACAAAATAGAGCTTGAAACTCTGAGATAGGGTCAAAATTAAACAAAGGGATGGTTAACCATCAGAAAATGATCTTCAGGAGGCCAAATAAATATTAAATGTGAACTCTTTTATTTGATGCTTGTATATGTGAGGTATGTGAGGTTTACTTTCTAGCAATAAACATTAAATAAACATAAAAATGAAAATAATAAATGTAAACTTAATAAAACATTAAGTAGAACAATATACACTATGTAACTGTTGGAGATTTAGCTTTAGCTTTAATAAATTAAGATATCAGTAGGAGCTATCTAATTTGGGAATGTTGATTTGTAAACTAAAATTTCCCAAACATTAAAGAAATTGTTTTTTAGTTTTTTTTTTTTTTCTTACAATAATGTTGATAAGCAGGTCAAACGGTTGAGCTTGAAGAATGCAGTAAATACTACAGTTTGTTTTAAAATGGATACACCTGCAGGTCATGCATAAACCTCCAATAGTTTATCATTAGGAGTACAAGGCATAGATGGTAGCAGGGCACACTATAGTGTTAAGGTACTATTTTCCCATATAGATAATGATACAATATTAATTAACTCTACATTCATTGGTACTGTTAAGGGTACCATTATATAATTCAGGGTTTTGTTCTCTTTCTTCTGTAATGTTGGAGTTTAAAGACTCAGTGTGTTGGGATTATTTTGTCAATGAAAGCCAAGCAGGCCAGTTTCCATGGTTACATTAGCAGAGCATCTCTGCCACCCACCCTTCTCCACTAAGCTCCCTAGAGAAAGGTGTGCTGTTAGCTGTTGCCTAGGCAACCAGGTATCATAGTTTTCCTTTTCATCTTTGCTCAAAGTATTTACAAATGCACCGACCAATCTATGCATACATTTACATCGGTGGTTGTATAATAAGTGAAACTGAATCGATGTGAATAGCAGTGAATGTGATATCAGAGATACAGATTGCTGTATTGACATGGTGCGGCATATAAAAAGCCAACACGTGCCGTTTAAATCGAAGTTAAGCGCTCAAATGAGCATGTGTACGGTCTTGCGTATAAAGTCTTACATACAGCCTGTGTGTGCCTAGACTGACACAGCATGCTGAGGCATGATGGGAGATTTTAATCCCTATAATGCGCGGATCAGGATGGTAAAGGATGCGGAGGGAGGTGCAAGCCACTGTGTTTATGCATCATTCAGAAAAACCCTGATCTGGCTCGGCATTTACAATGCATGTTTTCATATTACAGCTTAGAGTCAGCAGCTTCCTCATTTGAGTGCATATGTGAGACAGACGATAAACAGATTTAGATGAGGTGAATTCAGGATTCCTGCAGGATTCTGTTTTTACATTTTTGCAAACCCTCATAATTTTGTTGGGCCTTATTGTTAGCTAACAATAAACAATGCTAAATAATTTTTTATTTAAAATTATTTACTGTTGCAAATATATTGATTTAACAACAATTTTCATATAAATAGATGGTTTTATAATACTTACAAAGCCTTTTTTTTAAGTTGTTGGACATGACAGAGAGAAATCTCTTGCTGCTCAGTAATCTTGTCCATGGACAGGGCCGGCGCGTGCCTATAGGCGAACTGGGCAGCAGCACAGTCAGGACGGCAAGAATGAAAGATTTATTATTTTAATTTATTTAGTTTTCTTTTTTTTTTTCACTTTTATTCACTTCCATCAACAAGTTATCACTCCATTAGTTATTCTAAATCTAAATGAACTTTCCTTCATTCTACCTAGTAGCCTACCACTCTTGCCCCGTCCCGCCCCACACTATTAGAGCGCCATTGTTCTACATGCAAAACACCCTGATGTACATCCAAAAATGTCATCAAAACGAATAAAACTATCCGAACATGAATACAGAAGATGGCGACTTTTACTGCTGGTGATGGCTAATGATTTTAAAGCCCGACACGCGCTTCTGAAAGGTATGCTTATGTACAGTGGTGGCCAAAATTATTAGAACACCTGACAGATCTGAAAATATTTACCTTTTTTGCCTCCAAAACATGATTTCATTTCATAATGTTCATGAAACATGCAGATGGTTGCTCTGACCATCAAATATCATATGAAGTGAGTCGTACTGTTTTTATTCCCTTTTAACTTTAATATTTGGTATGTCCACCTTTTGCAGCAATTACAGCAGCACATCTCTCTGGCATAGTGTCAATATATTTCCTCTGAGAACTTCAACACTAATGTTATCCCATGCCTTCTGCAACTGAAGCCAAAGGCTTTCCTTTGAATGTATAATAGATCTGTCCAGTTTATTTTCCAACTCGCCCCAAATGTGCTCGATGGGGTTGAGGTCCGGACTCTGAGGGGGCCAGTCCATCATTTTCAATGTTCCAGCAGATTCCTTCCGTCGCAGGTAGCTCTGCCAATAGTTAGAAGAATGTTTTGGGTCATTGGATTTAATTTCATCTTGGAAAATAAATCCAGGCCCAATAAGGTGACTCCCAGATGCCAAGTGTTCTAATAATTTTGGCCACCACTGTATGTGTATGTGAGGAGAAGCAGGGGAGCAGTAATGTGTCTCACCTTATTGCGTGTGTAATTTTATATATGATATATAGTAATATTTATTATGTTTATAACCAATACGAAGAGCTGTGATGGGATTTCAGATGTACGAGCACCGCTTACTAGGGATGGTTGACACATTTCACGATTCGATGCGATTTTTATTCACAAGCTTTCGATTCGATTCTGATTTCGATTCAATATCAATTATTGTGGATAGGCTATATATCAGATACAGTAGATGGCGAATTAAAAAAATCTAAAAACTAATGCTGTAAACTATACATGGTAGTCAGTTGGCACTACATTGCTATAATATTGAAGGTTAAAATGAACTAATTTACATACAAACATAAATTACACTCAAGTATGTTTTTTTTTATAATAATAAAGTTATAATACTAACTTTACAATTACATAATCATATTTCTACTCCAATTTGTTTTTTGAAATAATAACATTTAAATGGTGATTTATTCAAACATGCATTAATATTGAAAAACATTAAACAGTATAATGAATATGTAATGTGGTGCATATATTTATCAAAATGCTCCTCTCTAGAGTTTTTCTAGCTGACTAACGAGTTTATGGACACTGAATGGCTTTTCTGAGGTAAATGTGACGTTATGTGACATTGTTTACAAGCTGTTTACTGACGTCTTTCTGCGGTTGAAACACTGATTGAGCGATTACATGAGACATGATACAGATTTCGGTAAGTTGTACTCTATCTTTCAGCATACTTTCAGATGTTCATTCATGTTTATTTCACGCTGTAACTGATATTAAAGCGGAGGAGATGATCAGTTCACGTGAGCTCCACGCTGCCGCTTCTGTTGAACTGAGGTACTACAGCGATCTGTCACACCACATTAAACAGCACCAAAACCGTTTACTTTTTAAATTTCGTAATAAATTGGACGTAATTTGAAATCTGAGACTTTGTTTCACATCAAAAGTAAAAAAGCACAAAGATTATTGCGATATTTTTATTTTATTTTTATTTTTTTTTTGGATGGGAAGGGCTCTACAAAGTTCCGTTAATCAACTGAAAACAGGATGACTAATCGATTCTTGGGATTTAAGAATCGATATCGGTTCATAAAAATGAGAATCGATTAAAATTGAGAAATCAATTAAAATATTATTTTTTTTTACCCAGCCCTACCGCTTACACACCATCACTTCGACGCTATTAGAACTACCACCGATTTTTACCACAGTTGAAAATGAACTAGAGACTTGTGCTTTCCACGGCCTGTATGAAACTGTCTTTATGTCGAAGTGGTACTGCTGCCGGCCCGATTTATTGTCGGCCCACTGGGAATTCTCCCGAATCTTCCGATGGCTACTCTGGGCCTGTACATATAGGCTACTTATTATATAATATAATACAGAATTTGCATTTGCAGCTGTACTAGTGGTGCTGGGTTTTTTTTGACATTGCAGAATGAAAAAAAAAATCTGAAAACATATGCTTTTATTTTAGTGCAATTTTATCAATTAACAAAATCTCCATTCTTTCACATGCATCTCAAAGATTGTGTTTAACTGTGAGTGTGAAGTGGGGGCGGCGTGACAGTGTTTTGCCTAGAGCGGCAGTTCAGCTTGTGCCAGCCCTGTCCATGGATAACTCTGTAAACACTCCCACTGATTTGGTGCATAAACAGTTTTCAACGTAAAGCCCTGTCCACACCTGGAGAGATTTCACTGTGCTATACGATTTATCTGTAACCACATACATGGATATAATAAAACGTTGCGTGAAAAGCAGCTGTCTGCTGAGTTTGATTCATACATGGATACTAATTACATATTAGCACTGCATCAGTTCAAATTAAAACATTTCCACAGCATAATGTTTATTATTAGGGACAAGTTTGTTTGAGAAAAGGGAATGACGTTTTAGAAATGTTTGGCAGTATGAGTGAGTTTAATTTGTAGATTGATAGACCTGGTTAATGCACTGAGCAGTAATAACAAAACTCCTCAAAGCAGAATATTACTTTTTGGTGACTAGAAAACAAATTACTTGTAGAATTACAATTATATCTTGTTTTTTACTAGAAACATATATCATCTGTGATTTTAGATTTTTTTTTTTTTTTAAGATGTGTCCATACGTGCAGTCTACCAATAATATTAGAGCAACAACACTAGGAACTTCACAGTATACAGAGACTAGCGAGGCGGTGTAAAAGATTATCCCACTTAGTGGTTGTGATTAATTTGACTCATTTGTTACATTCAAATGAGCTGACTGGCTCTAGCCAAGCAGTTCTCTTCGAGTTGCATGTTTGTTATTGCATGCAGCTAGCAATATAATGCGTATTGGGTTAAGGACATATGAAACGGCCTAAACTGCAACAAATATTGTGTGTCATCTAAACCAGTGGTTCTTTTTGACTTGAGAGTCCATTCTCCAACCCCCGTCTTTTTTTGAATAATGGGGAAAAATGGAAATAATTAATATATTTGTATCTTTTTATATCAAGCTGCTGCCACCTGGTTGAGGACTACCACTCTATACTGTCCTGTCACATCTATTGTCCGTGGTTTCAGTCAGGGGATTTTTGCAGACACACGATGTCCGGAATTCACTAGCATTGCAGTGTGGGTGGATTCCACATATAAGAGCCTAACCGAGTGATCTAGATCTGTTATTGGACTTGTCAGATTGGACATCTCTCTATTCATTTCTGTAGGGAGGCTGAACAGTGTTACATGAATGATAGTCATATAGACACTTTAGGCTCTGTTAAAATTGCGACAGACAGTGCTGTGACACCTCAAACAGTGTGGCGGTTAACCCTCTGGAGTCTGAGCTGTTTTGGGGCCCTTTAGAAGTTTTGACATGCTCTGACATTTGTGCCTTTTTCAGTTGCTTATAAACACATTAATGTGCAAAAGTGTAATACACTGTATTCAGCACAAACTGGGCTACCATAATATGTGAGCAACATGTATGTACATGCTTGTATTTTTGAGAGAATAATGTGTATGCGTGGTTTTTGAAAAAAATAAAATTTTTGTTTTAAAATTAAGGTCTCAAAACACACAATAGATATGTGTCCACAAGACTTTAGACTAATGGGTGTTGTTGCCTAGAGTTTTTGCTTCAAACTGATGTGAGAATCATTGTGCCTACTTATTCCCACAACACAATATATTGATTTACATTTTGTAAGACACTTTTTCTTTACAAAGGCCATATGCGAAGAGGCGTGAACGATCATGAATAATGCTGTGATTCACACCTGAGAGAACAAAATAACCCATAATGAGCCGCATAATGAATGAGCCTCAGGTATGTGACTGAGAGCTAAGCAACAGGACAAAGGAAATATATTTTGTTGTAGTTTATTTAGAATGTAGTCAACAAAGGTACATTACAAAGGCCTATTATATTTTAAATTATCAAAAGATTTGACTACACTGCAAAAAAATGCTCTTCTTATTTAGTTTTTTTTTTTCTTCTAAAAATTCTTAAATCAAGATTCATTTACTAGATAAGTAAAATTTTCTATGGGGTAAGAAAAATAATCTTATTTCTGTTTGGGACAGACACAAGAAACACGATTATCTTTCTTCCCCATTGGCAGATAATTTTGCATGTTTTAAGCAAAAACTCACTTCATTTAGATTTTACTTTCAACAAAACAAGAAAAAATATCTTATGTAATTTTATTTATCTAGTAAATGCATCTTGATTTAAGAATTTGTAGATATTTAGACTAGAAACAAGACAAAAATACTAAGAAGAGCATTTTTGGCAGTGTACATTTTTTTTTTATTTTTTATAAATAAGTCTCATGCTAAAAAAACAGTAATATTGTGACACTGAACACAATTCAGTATTTAGTAAATACAAATAACTGAATAATTGGTAATGATGAATGTTATAAGTAAAATATTTGGGATTTAAATGCAATGCAATTATGATTTCAAAGAGTATAGGGTGAATTCAGGTTGATTGGGACACTTTTTCCCCAGTCATTTCAATGGCAAACATTTTCTGAATCATTTGATTTTGTAAACTATCCGATACACACAATACTCAAATCATTTCAAGTGTTGTGATGTGGGCGTTGACTGTGCTCTCGCATGGATCGGTCAGTATTTGAATCTCAAAAGAACGAGCGCTCCGTGGGCGTGGCGCATTAGCGGATAATGAGACGATGGGGCACTCGCGAACGACTGACATCTCTCTCTTTTCAAACAGACTACATAAACACAGAATATTTGTTTTCGATTTTATTTACATTATTTAAAACCTGACATTGCAACGTTTCTTTAGACATATGTCTCATGTTTGTGTGACAAGTGTTCACTAAGTTAGAGTTCCTTTTCTGAAGACTTTCTGAATGAATGTCTTTGAGAGAGAGGCTGCAGATTGCGCATCATGTTTGTTTTCTTTATTTTGCAAAAAGCACAACAATCTGTTTTTATTGTGACTGTACACAAAAAAATAGAAACTTAACATATTATAATGATGTATAACACTTGCCTGAATTATAAAAATCGTTTGAGTCTCTTTGGCACTGATAAGAAAAAAGCGAGTTGATCACGCCGGCGCAACGGCCGACTCCAGGGGGTTAACCCATGAGTGAGCAGTTGAGTGATAAAAGTGCTTACATGGAAGGATGTTTTTCTGGTATTGGTCTTCAACCTTTATCTGGCTTTTTGACCTCTTGGTAGAGACGGAAGACGAAATGCTTGTTGTTGCATTTAAAGGTTTAATAATATATTTACATGTATACTTATGATTTGCATACTTTGCAGTTCTATTTAAATATCACAATATATACACAAAGATTGGGGTAGAACAGCATTTGTTTGAAATATACATCTTTTGTAACATTATAAATGCCTTTTCTGTCACTTTTGATCAGTTTATTGTGTCCTTGCTGAATAAAATTAATTTATTTTTAAAAAATCTCAAAATTTTGAATGGTAGATGTTCAGAATTTAAGTGACATTATTATAATATAATATTATATCAATATTATAATTATTATAATAATAAACCTGTATGACATTCTTCTCTGGAACACAAAATAATATACAGTATATAAAAAAGAAAACAATTCTGTCCATGCAATGATTATTCCAGTGTTATTCCAGTGTTATTTTGGACCCCAATGACTTTCATTGTTAAAATACAATACAGTTAAAATGTTCTTCAAAATGTTATTTTATGTTCCACTGAAGAAAGTAAGTCATACAGGTTTAAAACGACATGACAGTGAGTAAATGATGTCAGAATTTCCATTTTCACTATCCCTTTAACTTAATATTTTCATATATTAATACCCAAGACCCCTATTGAAGATGGTATAGATAGAAGACTTGAACTTGTTGCTATGTGTGTGCATGCGAGTGTTTTGTTGGTTGCCTGTGTCTTTCCCACCCGGTCCAGTTCCAGATCAGGTTGTGACAGCAGTGGTGGGTGCTGTGATGTGCTCTTAATGATCTACATCACGCTTGGCTCTAGAGTTACCGCCTGAAGTCCTGGCAGCTGAAACCTCCACTGCTGCTGTCCTCACCAGAGAGAGATGTGTGCAACCGACATGTAGGTTTTCACCCTCTGAGCTCCTCACCCTCTGAGCTCCTCATTTGACCTGCCGTACCGCGTGACTCGAGCGTTAATGGTCTCGATAATGGATCATCCGCTGACGACTCTCACGACTCATTTACGCTGCTAATTATCACAACTGTTCAAGAATGTCTGGAACAAACCACATGTCTTTTTCTCTTGATTTGGCCTCTTGCACATGTAAACAGGGAAAAAAAACAGCATGTCGAATGCATCTCTCAAATGCTCGCACAAATAGACAACGTAATCGTCTGTTAAAAAAGCCATCAGTAGACATCTAAAGTGGGATATTTTGAGTGATTCTGAGCTGATGGTTACTCCCTAAGGTAACTCAAAATTTGATGAAGGGTGAAAGCAGCAATTGCAGACAGGAGTGGGAGGAGTGGGGGGAGTGGGGGGGGGGTGCGGGGTTCTTTTTTCATCGCCTTAGTGCACACGTCGGGCTTTCGGGGGGCACTTCACTCAATGCTGTGGATGCACAGCTCTCTCTAGTGGCCAACTACCACCCTCCCCTGAGTTTCTAATCCTCCTTTTGTGTAAGGAGTCACTTTTCAGGACACTATTTCTTTTGGTCAGACTGATCCGCAGTTCAGGAGCGGAGTGAAAAGACTCTTTAGTGGAGACGGAGTGTTTTGTTGCATGTTGAAAGAAGCCAGTTGTATTAAACAATGCCTGTGCCTGTCGCCCTGGCATTATTAGTGGAGTTGGTTGTAGCAAGCATCACCCAACATCCTAACAACCACCTATCAACATTGTATCAACCACCCAGAACATCCTAACAACCACCTATCAACATGGTATCAACCACCCAGAACATTCTAGCAACCACCTAACAATGCTCTGTAAACCAGCTACCTAGTAGCAATATCAACCACACAGAAAACCCTAGCAAAGTTCAGTATGCTAGTATCAACCACTCAGGACACTTTAACAACCACCTTAAAATGGCATATCAATCACCCAAAATAGCATTGCAACCACTCAGAAGACATTAGGAACCAAATAATACAGTACATTTACATGAAGATCAAGTACAAATGCATCATACAATAATGCTGTTTTGTAGGTTTGTTACAAAACTTCTTAACATTGTAGTTTCATTGTCATATTTTTAATGGGAACAGTCTGTACTTTTCCCCCTAGACCACAATGACTTTTTTTAGGGACTGAACAATGAAGCAAAAAATATGTAGGGCAACAACAGGGGAAGCTCTCCTTCAAGGGATGCCTTTATTTTATTTTGTTCAGTTACATATTGCAATGCAGAAGCCTACTAGTACTGAACCCTCAATTTCAGCACTGATAAAGCTGCACAGAGACAAGGCTTAATGAATTTATTTATGCAGTAAGGTCAGAAAACTGGTTATATGAATAGATGCTTCTGTATGCAGCTCTTAGGTGGAGCTGCATTAACCTGGAAACGCTTTAGGACACTATGCTGTGAAAGGGCAGGGAAATACACGGCCTGTTCACTGAGAAGCCACTGAAATAAATATCCTGGCACTGCATTGCAGGGATGAATAATCCACCCAGTTTAATTCTAGTGCAGCATCCCTACGCTTTGAAAATCTCCCACACACCAGCAGCTTGTTCTTTTTAAAAAGAGAGGAGAAAGAGAGACATTGGCAGGTCATGTTCTCCAAGATTGTGATACATGCCTGTGTCTGATATTCAGGATCATGTTTTAGTATCATATAGACGTCTAATAATGCATTACAACAGCTGAGGAAATATTAAAGGGTTAGTTCACCCAAAAATGTAAATTCTATCAGTAATTACCCCTCATATTGTTCCAAACCCATAAGACTTTCGTTCATCTTTTTGAGGAAATCTGAGAGCCTTCTGTCAGCTATGCAACTAACACTTTGATGCTTCAAAAAGTTCATAAAGAGATCGTAAAATGAATCCAAAATGAATCGAGCGGTTTAGTCCAAAATTTTCTGAAGAGACACGATCGCTTTATATGATGAACAGATTGAATTTAGGCTTTTATTCACATTTAAACATTGATTAGCGGACATAAACAGAAGCTCAACTGTACTTGCTTGATACACGAGAACAAACCTCATTGGTTCTTGAGGTTCTCTTGATCTGTTCATCATATAAAGCGATCGTGTCTCTTCAGAAAATTTTGGACTTAAACCACTCCGTTCATATGGATTAGTTTTACGATCTCTTTATGAACTTTTTGAAGCATCAAAGTGTTAGTTGCATAGCTCTCAACGGAGGGACTGAAATCTCTGATTTCATCAAAAAGATCTTCATTTGTGTTTTGAAAAGTCTTACTGGTTTGGAACAACATGAGAGTTAGTAATTAATGACATAATTTTCATTTTTGGGTGAACTATCCCTTTAACTAATGAACTAATCAGGCCTCACCTGTAATAGCTTAGTTTGATATCACAATATATGCAAGGTGTCTCACTAGCAAGTAGGGCTGAGTTATATAGGGAATATTCACATTGCATGATGATTTTGTTTTGCTATTAAATGAAACAAAATTGTGCATGGTGATTTGAAAGCGTTTTTTTTTTTTTTTGGCTAGTGTTCCATTAGACTAAACATTCCTTCCTTGTCTTGTGTATGAGAATGTTAAGACGGATGTTTCAGTGTTGATCAGTAGCAAAATAGGTATTAGAACTGATTTAAATTAGTTCTGTGAATCAGTTTAAACTCTAAATAATTGTCTGAGCTATATCTCTCTGTCCTGCCATGAAGTAGAACATTAATGACAGATTCTTCAAGCTTTCTTTCACTGCTATGGTGGCAACATTGTCAATTTCATTCCTTTACATAAGGATGGAAGTTTTGCTCTGCTCTGTTATGACTTTGCAGCTTTTTGCAGTAATAGGGTCTTATCACTGAAAGGAAAGCCTTGATGGGGTCTGTTTTCCAGAAGTACACAGTTCTCGTAGAGGGCAGGAAAGTACTTTAAAACGCTTAGTGTGACCTCTTTTGATGGGGCTTAATCAATAAGTAGATAAGAGATGCCGTTTCAATTCGCATGCCTCTCTTTATCTTGCCATTTGTTTTTTTGTGAGAATTGAGTTCTGTATGTGGGAGGCTGGCTTTGCAGTACCGTTTGCTCCATGCGTGTATTTGTATTTGGTAGAACCGGATGGAAATTCTCAAAAAATATTCAGTGTGATTCTTTGAAGATTAGCTAGTCCTCTGAGCATTTCTCCTGCTTGAACAGAGAATTGTTTGAACACGCAGCCATGACTATCGCTGCAAATATCAACTGCAGCTCCTAAACAAATTTTAGTCTCTCATCTTCCTTGCTTAGAGCTTTCACTTCCTCCTGTTTTCATTAAGAGGAAGAAAACACAGAGGCATTGCTTAGTGTGTTTTCCTATTTTAGAAGCACATGCAGAGAGCACCTCAGGGAGGAATTAAAACAGAAAGGCTATTTTTAGCCCCCCGACTGAGGTTTTAGCTGTCCGCTGCCCTTGCAGGTGCTAAATCACTCTTATTTTAGAAATGGTGCCTTGGCCTAAATCAGTTACTGTTGTATTAACCTAGACCTGCTGTGTGCCACACCATCACCGACTATGATGGCATACCCTGACCAAACTGTTGCCCTTTTTTCTTTTGCCATCTCCTTAATTTTTGTATTGTTTAAGCAGAGCTCTAGTGTGCACTAATAGTGATTGATGGTACAGATTGTTTATCACATAATGGGACGTATGAACATACAGGACGTTTTTCAGGATACACATTCATTTCTGTGCCCTTTCTGTATGAGTGCTAAAGTGCCACATCTTTGTAAAAGATGATGATGAAGATGCATAGCTAGCCTGAAATAGCCCACTGCGTGCGTTCCTCAGGGTGGCATAGCTCTGTGCGCACTGACATTGCTGTACGTCCTCTGCAGGCACTCGATTAGAAACTGAGGCCACCTAGTGTTAGTTAGAAGCTCAGGAGCGCCTGAGCACTGTTTACCCCACTCTTACTTGGCATAGCATGCTTTCAGCTGACCTCAGAGCAGCCCACATCTCTATAAGGTCCTGGGAAAGTGTCATATTATGGCCCAGGCAGTCAAGAATGACATTAAGGTCTTAAGATGTCTGAGCAGGGATACTTTCTGCATGGATGCCACATGGCAGGAGATCTCTTGTAATTGCAGAGTGTGAAGTGACATTGAGCTCAAGGATCAGGCGCTTTGTGTTTCACAGCGTACATGTGTTGACGTTCGTGCATTTTGAGACGCTTCTAATTGTAACTTGATAGAAAGCTCTTCCTGACAATTAAAGGGATAGTTCACCAAAAAAATTAAAATTTGCTGTTAATTTACTCACCCTCAGGCCATCCAAGATGTAGATGTCTTTTTTTCAGTAGAAGATTTTTTGCTGAAACCATTGTCTTTGGGGATTCATATAATGCAAGTCAATGGCTACCGTCACTTTGAGAGTCAAAAAAACACATGCAGGCAAAGCAAAATGAATACCCATGGCTCCTGACGATACATTGAGGTGTTATGAAGCGAAACAATTGGTCTGTGCAACAAAACTGAACATTATTTACCACATTATTACCTGTAATCCACAGCCTCGGCAAATGGCCCTGAGTGCGTTCAGGAGCAACAGTCTGGAGCACGAGCTTCCTGTCACATAATGACATATGCACGGGAGCTCAGACATTGTGAATCTATGAAAAGTCAATCTTAATTTTTTATATAGATTGTGGCATCCTGGATGAGCACAAGTAAGTACCATTTTTACGAACAATACAACAGACGTGTCCCCCCCCTCGCAAAGTGAGTTTGCTCCCATGCATACGTCATAATGCTACAGGAAGCTTGTGCTTCAGACTGTCGGTCCTGAGCACACTTAGGGCCATTTGCAGAGGCTGTGGATTACAGATAATAATAATAATAATTTTTTACATTTTAATGCATGTAAATAATTTTCAGTTTCTTGCACAGACCTATCGTTTTGCTTCATAAGACCTCAATGTATCGCCAGGAGCCACGGGTATTAATTTTGTTTTGCCTGTATATGTTTTTTTCACTTGCATTATATGAATTACCAAGGATCTTGGGTTCAGCTAAAAATCTTGTTCACTGTACTACTGAAGAAAAAAGACACCTACATCTTGGATGGCCTAAGGGTATGTAAATTAATAGCAAATTTTCATTTTTGGGTGAACTATCCCTTTAAGGCCAAAAGTAACTAGTTAAGCATGCATTATGGGCCCCTTTTCCTTTTTTTATTCCTTAATCTTTTCTTAAGTTTCATATTATTTATGTCTAGTGAATTTCAGGGCTGGTCTCTAAATAACTTCCTACATGAGATCAATGATAATGTCAGTGAAAGGGCAGCACCACATTAACCTCAGCTCAAAGGCTTCTGGCTTGTTATGAAATGAAGCCTTTTAATTAATTAAATCATTCATCAGTTGATTTAACCATCCCAGGTGTACAGAATAAATCAGAAATGCTGTTATATGTGACCCGTGCTGGCAAAATGAGTCACAATGAGCAAATTAGTTAATAATTTTCTATTAAAAACCTTCAAACTGATGTATGATTTATTGGAATCATACAAAAAAATGACTGAGCTACACCTATTTAAGGTTGATAGAGTCGGCAAAGTCAATTTTGAGAAAAATCTAGTTAAAGTTTTCTGAAGCTTCCAAAACAAAATCACCTAGCAATCATACCTTAAAATCCCTGGTACCACCAAATTTGGTGCACACCAAGTCAAAACCCATATCTTTAGGAAAAATATATATTCATCTTTTTTTTTTTTTTCCATGATACCACAATTGTTTGATTAACATTGAGACAGACAGCCTATATATTAAGACCTACTGTAATGCACGGATCTAATATGTTACACATCAGATGTTTTTCCCCAACAGTTAACCAAATGTTCACTTAAGACATAACAGATGATGTTTGTGTGAATATTCGTCAAGACGGATATTTTGAAGTACTGTAATTCTGTGTATATGTGTAATTCGGGATCGCGCGCTTGCTGAGTGCTTTGTGTGCACGCTTTGGATGTGTCAGTCAGTGAGAGTAAGATCATTTTGTTTACATCAGCATGAATTAGAAATTCACATTTCATTGGTTCAGACTCATGCCATCGAGAATTCGCTATGAATATTTACAAAGTTGAAATGCTGCGTTTTTCAACGATACCAAACTTGTGCTGAGGGGAAGCACCAGTCCTCGAGAAGTGAGCAGAGGAAAAAGGCAATTTTTCATGGATTATTAAAACAAATGAAATATTTAGGAAGGTATACCTCTCAGAAAATGTACAAATAAAGATAATTTTCGATGTTTAATTACTATTTGGTGCATTGTGATCGCTAGACGAGGGCTTAATGAACCTCAAATTCGACCAAAACTGACATTTTTCACTTGTTTTGCCTATAGCTTGTAATTAGCCAGTGCTCATTCCGACTCATTTTACCAGCACGGATCACATATATATTTTAAGATTTATTCTAATGGATAAAGGCACCTGGTGCTTTAAAACTGTCCTGAATAATATCAATGTCTTTTTACTTTTCCTGATGTCTTGACTGTGTCATAATTTTAGAGATGCTGTGATGCATTGACACATAATGTACTAAAAAGGTATTATAATGCATTCATGGTACATTATATCACAAAAAGTTGTATTTTCCTGTGAATAATTGTCATAAACTATTCATGTTTGTGTTTTCAAGACATCCTGACTTAAAACACGATTAACTCCTATTAACTCCAACTTCAACTAGTACAGAACCAATGTATATAGATATTACCAAAGGTGAAAATAAGTATGTAATTACTGTATGTAAGGTAGGAATATCATTATTGTGCAAATTAATATTGTATTATTTATGTGAACTTTTATGTAGGTTGTATAATAGTATATATAAATATGCAGTATAGTCCAGACAAAAAGCCAAGTTTGATAATGTTACAGGGTGTGTTTTATATTATATGTGCATATTTATAATCAGATTATGTATTTATAATCAGAAAGAAAAGAAAATACATATTGCTTTAAAATTTGTTCGATGCCAGTTAAATCAATGTTTGAAACTGAATTAACATTTATTTATTTTCTTTCTCCATAGTCCTATAGAATCCTGTCAGAATTTCTACAAAGACTTCACATTACAAATTGACATGGCATTCAATGTGTTCTTCTTACTCTACTTTGGCCTGCGTGTAAGTACATATTTCATATTCAACATATTTTTATTACATTCTGCACACCCAGTAAAATGTTTTGGCCCAATCACTTTTAATGTTTGACCAGACTTTTTCCATTCTAATGTTACTAAAATATGATCCCCTTTAAAATGATGTAATATTGACCCGTTTTCCTTTTCATCATCTTCCAGTTCATAGCAGCCAATGATAAGCTGTGGTTCTGGTTGGAGGTCAACTCAGTGGTGGACTTCTTCACCGTACCACCCGTGTTTGTGTCAGTTTATCTGAACAGGAGCTGGCTGGGTAAGTCTCCAAACACTCTCCTTTCCTCCTGACCCTCCTGTCAGTCCCTGAACCACAGGGCAGCAGTCACAGAAACAGCTCAAACTATAGATAGATGAGATAAAGGCCAAACTGATGATGAGCCCAGGGAAAATGTTTGAACAGGAGATTTTTTTGATTATTAAGCCAAGCTGCCAAGGTTTGTTGTCACTCTCTGTCGTGGGAAACCCAAGAATAGCTACAAAATGTCATGGCTTGGAAACTAGGCAAACTACAATGATGACAGTGTTGCTTAGGTGAAGAAATGCTGGGAAGAACATGAGATGACTTGGAGCTTTAATTATGCTGAGATATTAGCATCACCAGGCTTAGACACACACTGACCAACATAAACCATTCTGGACTAGTGTTTTAAGTATTGTTTCTCTAAACTGGTCTTGCATAAAGGTAAGGAAAGTGTACGTTCCTGTATAAGGCTTACTTTTGAGTAGCCAATGGGGCGTGTAAGCACCCTCGGTCTGATGGTAATGATTTCCCATCGCAATATGTTTGTGTCAAAGTTGGGGTAAGCGACAGGTGAGACAAGTGACTGGTGTGTGTCTGTGTGTGCCTGTGTATCCTGTTTCCAAACAGGAGGTTAGGAAAGCATCTCTGCTTTAGACTACTGAATGTGCAGTCAATGTAAACACACTCGTTCATAACTGTTACACCACCTGTGTCATTAGTGCTTTCCAAAACAACTGTAAAAAGAATACAGTCCTTCCTTAAACACATCAGAAACATTAGTTAATAATTAAGTACTTTGGTAGCCGGCTTTAGAGAACTGTCATTTTCTGCCATGGCGTTGTTTGAATAATGCATTAGAAAAGCAGAAGTTCATCAAAAAATCTGTAATTTTAATACTGTCCCCTCCCTACCGAGCCAGTAAATGAAAATCAAATAAAAGCTGCTATCAACATCCACCTAATAACAGCTGTTTGGCTGAGCTGCATATGTAAACAATTGCTGACTTGCCCGTGCAGTCCAAATGCTGAGGAAGTTTGAACACTGAACTCGTTAAAAGCTCTAAACCATCAGGAGTATAATGGTTTGGAGGCAGACCAATTTTGTAATCACAGTGCGTTTCCTAACTTCACAGATGTCATTGTCGTCTGTTTACACAACAGCCTTGTGCCTCACCTGATGCTTGTAGAAGCATCATGATTAAAATATTTACGGGATGTAGAAATTTAATTTGAAGAAATTAGACTTCAGCTTCAGTTTTCCCTTTTTTCAACTGACAAAACCAATTGAATGAGTGGTGAAACATCAAATGAATTTATTATATATAATAAATAATTTGGAGATTTGGACAAGTCTCAACTTAATTATGCTAAGCTTTAACACTCATCCTTCCTGCGCACTTTGTAAAAAATCCTTCCCTCGAGGATGAAAATGACCCGAAGCCCTAAAATTATACTTGATTTTTTTTTTTTTTTTTTTGTTCCAGAAAGCTTATTTCATTTCATTTTGATAATACATTTTCTATTTTTTTAATGTAATTTGTTTTGGAGTTTTTTTATTTTTTATTTTATTTACCTTTTAAATTACTAGATTTTATCAATAGATAATAAATAAATAGTAATTTAATCACATTCTTCACATTTTTTTTTTTTTAAATAACTCACAATTTCATGCATAACCCTTTTAATTCAGCTCAAAATATCTTACATTGGGTGTCTTTGCCGACCTCATGTGGAACAAAAAATAAAAACATGATATTTCATGACTCTTGCCACTAGATAGCCTTATAGCTCTATATGGAGCAAATCAGCTGTTCCACTGGGTCCTAAAGTCAGTTTGTCTTATTCAGATTTTTTTTTTGGAGCATTTATAGGTTTTTCTATGTGTACTGAAGCATTCCTTGCATTCCATTTATTCCTATGGGGGTCAAATTGACCCGCGAGGGAAGGATTTGTTACTTTTTTTAATTTCAACCACATAAACTCTTCAAATCCAGTCAATTATTTTTTTTGTGTATTCCTGGTTCAAGTGCGACAAAAGTCCTAGGGTCTTGGACCACTCAATTTTTTTATTTATTTTTTAAAATGAGTTTTGGGTCAAAATGACCCGAGGAAAGGATGAGGGTTAAAGGCAGTATATACTGTACACTACCATTCAAAAGAAGTCAGGATTTTTATAATGTTACATGATTTCTATTTCAAATGAATACTGTTCTTTTGAACGTTCTATTCTTCAAAGAATCCTGAAATGTATTATAGTTTCCACAAAAATATTAACTATTTTCAACATTGATAATAATTAATGTTTCTTGAGCAGCAAATCAGCATATTGGAATGATTTCCGAAGGATCATGTGACACTGAAGATTAGAGTAATGATGCTGAAAGTTCAGCTTTACCATCACATGATTAAATTAAATGTGTAATTCACATCGATGTACATTGATTGTAATACTGTTCAAAATTTTAAAAACTAAAGCTTGTTAAACTCAGCTGTAGCCCTCCTGTTGACAAAACACACTCTGTACCATAGTAAGCATGTGAAGTATTGATATGAAACAGTACTTTTAGGGACATGGTATGGGCCTGTCATGCAGAATAAAGCCGTCTCAAAGACCAAAGAGCACTCTCACAGAACAGAGAGACACATTCTCAGACATGATGAAAGACTCTGAAATCTGGAGCAACATCAGCCACGTGCCCTACACCATCAGCAAACTCTGAATGGAGGGAACTACAGTGGTCATATGTTACATAATGATGATATACAGCAGATCAGAGGTATATTAATCTCAGCAAAAAGAGCTTTTAGAGAACAAACAGCATATTAAACATTGAGGAATTGTCAGGAGCAAGCCTGTGATCCTGGACTAAGGATAAATATCCTGCTCTACATTTCCACCAGGACAAATCATAATCAGACTCTTTTATAAAATGTTTGGTACATTGAGACTTCTACTTGCTAGTTGTTTGTTTAAATCTTGTTGTAATTGTGTCATTTGACACATATAAACTAAATCCAAATGAACTATTGTATTCTGGACCCCCTGGTCCCACCCTGTAAAGGAAACTATGATGGACCATAATTAAATCTGCTGTAGGGACTGTCAAAGACCCTGGCACTTGAGTGAACCTTTGCTATACCATTCCCACTCTGAAAATTAGACCTTGATTAAAGCAATGGAGAATGTGCTATTAATTTGAAGGGTATGCAGAGACACTCTTTTGGGAAATAGAAATTAATCTTCTCAAAGCATTGCAGGAGAATGTTTTTAAACACAAGGGTTGTATATGGATTAGCATGAAGCTGGTTATACCACACTAGCTTCCTTCATCTTTGCAATCAATTAACAACAGGTACTTGACTCTGAAATGGAGACGTTTTGTGAGTTAGTCCTCTTCCAAAAGCTGTATCGGTCTGTGACGAGAAGGCATTAATCACAGTATCTTATGTGAGGAGATCTTGTGCATATTAATGGAGGGTACGTTTATAGAGGGAGATTCCTAGGTTCACTCTAGATTTTATTGTTATTTTCAGGGCCATTAAAATGCTGTGCTTCAATGATGTACTGTAGTGTTTTCCATGCTTCGTTTCTGAAAGGGGTTTGCCTGAATGTCATGTGATATAGCGTTAAATATTGTATTTAAATACACATTATCATTCAAAAAAATGTTTAATGTCTTTGAAAGAAGTCTCTTATTCTTACCAAAGCTGCATTTATTTGAGCGTAAAAACACTAATATAGTGAAATATTATTATAATAATAAATAATAATAAATAATATTATTACAATTTAAATCATTTTGATATGCTAATTTGGTGCTCAATAAACATTTTGTATTATTTTCAGTGTTAAAAACAGTTTGTGATACATTTGTTTCCACGATTACTTGATGAATAGAAAGTTCAGAAGTTTTTGTCTTTGTAGGTGGACAGAATGTGCATAACTTTGTTTTTGTTTGCTCCATGCTAAATGTCTTATGACACATTTACAACAGGGTTTAAGCAAACAACTAAGTTGAAGTTGCAATGTACCAAATCTTTGTAAGAGTCTGATTATGATTAATGGTCATTAATGGATTAGGGTCCAATTCTCACTATTAACTAACCATTGACTATGAATTTTGCCTAAATAAACTCCTATTTTAATGTTTATTAATTTTTGGTGGTTGATCAGTGGTCCCAGTCCATCCCTGAGTGTGGTTATTAAGCACTACTGCCGTCTGGTGGTTTGAAGCGGTATTGTGCCACACTACTGGAACTAGAAGATTCTCAGTTAGGAATATGAGTCGCATGACTAAACTAATTAGTGCTTTAAGCCTCTTTCATATATAGAGCCCTTTCTCACGTGGCAGGCTTCAGTACATGCCCGCGCGGATGCATTCTGGGAGAAACAAGCGTCGAGTAATCCCGGCAGCCCTTTATCCCCTTTTACACGTGTTCAGTATTCCCTGATTGAGAAAAAGAACCAGTGGTTTGTGACTGTAATACACGTGAGATGCTGTTGGTCTGTGAGCCTGCAAATGTGAATGAAATAGTCTGAATGAGCGTCTGTCCATACTACACATGTCCATTAAGCCTGCTTCAGTGCACAGCACTGGCCTACTCTCCTGGATCCTGTGCCACAGGCCTTTCAGCTGCTGAGATAAAAACATGCTATCAGGTTCACCAAAGGTTCATGGGAAATTACTGATGCGCAACGTAGATACTGAAAATGTGGCTGAATGTAGTGTTAAATCAAGTGTCCTGCTCCGTTGTCTGCTGCCACCGTAGGTCTTTTCTTTTATTTGGATCTCAAAGAAGCAGCCATAGTTCCCAAGCAGATTAAACAGAAATACAGTCTCATTCTAAGCACAAGGAAGAATATATTTATACTGTTTGTATAAATTTTATATATATATATATATATATATATATATATATATATACAGTGGGGAGAACAAGTATTTGATACGCTGCCGATTTTGCAGGTTTGCCCACTTACAAAGCTTGTAGAAGTCTGTAATTTTTATCATAGGTACACTTCAACTGTGAGAGACGGAATCTAAAACAAAAATCCAGAAAATCACATTGTATGATTTTTAAGTAATTAATTTGCATTTTATTGCATGACATAAGTATTTGATACATCAGAAAAGCAGAACTTAATATTTGGTACAGAAACTTTTGTTTGCAATTACAGAGATCATACGTTTCCTGTAGTTCTTGACCAGGTTTGCACACACTGCAGCAGGGATTTTGGCCACACTCCTCCATACAGACCTTCTCCAGATCCTTCAGGTTTCGGGGCTGTCGCTGGGCAATACGGACTTTCAGCTCCCTCCAAAGATTTTCTATTGGGTTCAGGTCTGGAGACTGGCTAGGCCACTCCAGGACCTTGAGATGCTTCTTACGGAGCCACTCCTTAGTTGCCCTGGCTGTGTGTTTCGGGTCGTTGTCATGCTGGAAGACCCAGCCACGACCCATCTTCAATGCTCTTACTGAGGGAAGGAGGTTGTTGGCCAAGATCTCGCGATACATGGCCCCATCCATCCTCCCCTCAATACGGTGTAGTCGTCCTGTCCCCTTTGCAGAAAAGCATCCCCGAAGAATGATGTTTCCACCTCCATGCTTCACGGTTGGAATGGTGTTCTTGGGGTTTGTACTCATCCTTCTTCTTCCTCCAAACACGGCGAGTGGAGTTTAGATCAAAAAGCTCTATTTTTGTCTCATCAGACCACATGACCTTCTCCCTCCTCCTCTACAATTTTATCCCTGATGTCCTTACACAGCTCTCTGGTCTTGGCCATTGTGGAGAGGTTGGAGTCTGTTTGATTGAGTGTGTGGACAAGTGTCTTTTATACAGGTAACGAGTTCAAACAGGTGCAGTTAATACAGGTAATGAGTGGAGAACAGGAGGGCTTCTTAAAGAAAAACTAACAGGTCTGTGAGAGCCGGAATTCTTAATGGTTGGTAGGTGATCAAATACTTATGTCATGCAATAAAATGCAAATTAATTATTTAAAAATCATACAATGTGATTTTCTGGATTTTTGATTCCGTCACTCACAGTTGAAGAATACCTATGATAAAAATTACAGACCTCTACATGCTTTGTAAGTGGGCAAACCTGCAAAATCGGCAGTGTATCAAATACTTGTTCTCCCCATTGTGTGTGTGTGTATATATATATATGTATATATATATATATATGTATATATATATATATATGTATGTATGTATGTATATATATATATATATATATATATATATACATACATACATATATATATATATATATATATATATATATATACATACATACATACATACATACATACATACATACATACAGTGGTGGTCAGTTTTGGAGTTTGGAGAACACCTGACAAGAGATCAGAGACCATTCCTCCATACAGAATCTCTCCAGATCCTTCAGATTCCCAGATCCGTGTTGGTGCTGCTTCTCTTCAGTTCACCCCACTCATTTTCTATAGGGTTCAGGTCAGGGATGGTCATGGCAGAAGCTTAATTTTGTGTTCAGTGACACATTTGTGTGTTGATTTTGATGTTTGTTTTGGATCGTTGTCCTGATGGAAGATCCAACCACGGCCCATTATAAGATTTCTAGCAGAGGCCGTCAGGTTTTGATTTTTTATCTGTTGGTATTTGCTAGAATCCATTATACCATGTATCTGAACAAGATGTCCAGGACCTCCAGCAAAAAATAGGCCCACAACATCAAAGATCCAGCTGTATTTTTAACCGTGGGCATGGTGTACTTTTTATCCCTGTTTGCACCAAATCCATCTGGTGGGTTTGCTGCCAAAAAGCTGTTTTTATAGTTTCATCTGACCACAGAACCAGGTCCCTTTTGAATTTCCAGTCGTGTCTGACAACTGAATATGCTGGAGTTTGTTTCTGGATGAGCAAGAATGATTTTTCTTGAATCCCTCCCAAACAACATGAGGTGATGTAGGGGTTGTTTGATACATTTTTTTCTGTTCGATAAATCTTTCTGACCCCAAGACTCCACTAATCTCTGCGATTCTCCATCTGTGATCCTTGAAGAGTCTTTGTCCACTCAAACTCTCCTCCTCACCGTGCATTAGGATGATATAGACACACATCTTCTTTCAGGCAGATTCGTAACATCTTTAGTTGATTGGAACTTCTTAATTATTGCCCTGATGGTGGAAATGGGAATTTTCAATGCTTTAGCTATTTTCCTACAGCCACTTTCTATTTTGTGAAGCTCAACAATCTTTTGCTGCACATCAGAACTATATTCTTTGGCTTTACTCATTGTGATGAATGATTAAGGGAATTTGGCCTTTGTGTTTCCTCATATTTATACTCCTGTGGAACAAGACATCATAGCTGGACAATTTCATGTTCCTAGTCACCCTGGTGTGCTAAAAAATGTAAATATTAATGGGAATGTACTTCAGAGATATTTTACTCATAAAAAATTCTAGGGGTGCCAATAATTGTGGCCAACGTGTTTTGGAGAAAAGCATTTATTTCATGTGATTTACCCCCCACTTTCAATTCTTTTACTTCAATGAAAGGTTAGATTTTTGTAAATTTTTTGAATAAAAGATAGAAAGGATAAATAATGCAGATTTATTTTTTACAGCCATATTTGATCATATTTACCAGGGGTGCCAATAATTCTGACCACCACTGTATATATTAGAGCTGCAACAACTAGTCGATAAAATCGATAATGAAAATCATCGACAACGATTCTCATTATCAATTAGTCGGGTCTGCCCTCTGTGCATGCAAAGCTTCCACCAGTCGCGCCAAATTACAGCACTGAATAACGCCTTTCTATGGACAAAATGCATCTAGAAATAGTGGAGTGGAAACAGAGTGAGCTGATGCAGGAAAGGTACATGATCCAAGTGCCCAAAACATGAGAATTATTTATTTTAGGCTTCAAGCGAATGCATTAGCTTTTAACATACCCTGTCATGTGCTTTGACAGATGTGTGTGCGTCCTCAGCGCAAAACGTTCATTTTACAGGTTATATCCTTATCTGTAAATGTTACTGATTCACGCAAGTATTTCCATTTTGTATGAAAACGCGTCCTGACAGTCTGCATTTTAAGCTTCAAACTTCATTGAACGAGCACCGGCGGGGGCGCGCACGCGCGTCAAACAGACAGAACGCAGTCGAGAGGGAGACAATTAATATTCAGCGTAAAAACATTAATTTAGCTGAAATATCTGCTGTTGGACGCTAAATTTAGGTTTAAAAGACATGTAATGCAAGTATTTTATGAGAGTAGTAACTGTAGAGGGATAACAGCGTGTAATTGAATATAAGACGTTTACTATTTACAGGATAAAGAAATGACAACGGGTTACTGTGTCCATAGCGAATGTGTGTCTGTTCCTGCTCTTATCTGCTAACACTGAGTTTTTTTTGTGTGTTTTTGTTTTTCTTTTACATCATTTTATTGTAGGGATTTAAACTGGATTTTAACTTACTATAGTAAGACCATGTTTTTTAGCGTATTGATTACCATTATTCGATTATCAAAATATATTTCGAGAAATTAGTGTTTTAGTGATCTTCCATGCAATGGAAGTCATTGGTCAGCAAAACTGTTTGGTTATTAACATATCAAAATATCTTCTTTGATGACACCTTTGAAGTACAGTGAATACAGATTACAGCAGGATTACAGCACTTCATTTAGAAAGCAATTATTGCTATGAAATGTATTATCTTTCTAGCATAACAATCCCACTGCACAGCATTACAGTTATCAGTAAAAAAAAACTCATGAGAAAACGGCACTACTCGTACAACCCCTGTGATTAATTCAGGATTGTTTTTTTCTTCTTTTTTTCATTTTAACAAATCTAAATCTCTAGAAGGGTTCAGTGTATACAAAAGCTAGTCACCTCACTTAAACAGAGAGGGGATCAAAGGAAAGTTACTTGCGTGGGAGTTTAATATTGAAAAGATCAGGCCAAATACGTCAGATTGTGGCTGCAATCAGATTTTCATCCAATGACAGGTGTCACAGTCTAAGCTTGAAGGGTTTTTAGTATTGTTAAATCATGTTTTAGACACATTCTGGCATTCACGCTCTACGAGAATGTTATCTCTTTTTCTCTGATTCAAAATTTTAAAAAAAATATCAAGTACATCTGCGGTTGCACATCTTAGAAGTTCTGAGGAAACATCACATTCTACATTTCTGAATTCATAAAGGAGTGGGATCTCAGAATCATGATCTCCAGCAAGCTGCTAGTGTTTCGGGGCCCGCGGGGTGCTCTGGTCACGGAAACCGTTCAAGAGAGCCTGTGGCGCAAAAAATCGTGTGGTGACCTGTTTCAGAACGGTTACCGTGTGAAGTTGGGCCCAGGCCAGACAGGAGATGGCAAAGAGAGTGACAGTCAGAGCTCTCTTTTTTACTGCCTCCATGTGCTGTCTAACTGGGGTAAGACATCCTTTCTGGGGAACTTCTATTTAGTTTAAGACTATATGTGCTGTAACTGTGCTGTTTTAATTTTTCACTTAATGACTGTAGGAAGTTTTATTGAGGTGTTTTTGTTTCAAAGATAACCTCAAAATTGAAATCAAATATTCTGCGCAGATAAATTGTGAATCCTGTCAGGACTTTATTAACCTATTGGCGCACCTGATCGCGTCCTATGGCCCGGCGTCACTTTGTTAACATTCACTTTATAGACAACTGTCCACAAATATTACAAATCTTGAAAAATTATGTATCTTTTGAAAGGTCTATTTAGCATCAGTATCTGGTCTCTGTTTTATGATAGAAATGCTTCAGCAACAGTAATGTAGTAATTTGTATTGGAAGTACAAATTAAAACATGCAGAATCAAAACGGGACTTTATTATAAAACAGCGATCTCGAGATGAATGCAATCCATTACACTTTGAGTAAATTGTTCAAGTCAAGCGTCCATTGAAAAACATCCAATAGCACTTTTTGTCCAAAAGCATTAAATCCTTGAAATGTAGATATATCATCCATTGTTTACGTCAGATTTCGCCTGAACGATCATTGTTCTTCAACATTATCATGGTTTTGGCTCTAAAAGGAGCTTCAACAGGTTAAAGAACATTGAGTCATTTTTGTACAAATTCGGCATGAGCAAAGCTAAGACGTTGCGATGTGCTTCTAAATAGATGATATTTTGAGGCTGAAAGCAGGACAAAAATGCTGTTTATGTAAGAAGTCTGCTAAAGCAGGTGATATTGTTCTCTAATCTGCTTCCTGACACACACACACACACACACACACACACACACACACACACACACACACACACAAACAAAAGTGTGATTGTTCCATGGCTCTTCTTTCTCTACTCTAAGCCCTAAATAAATTGTTAAAATAATACATGCTTAACAACTGATTGCAGTACATGACAACAACCAAAACATTTCAGGGACATGTCCAGGTCATGTTTCAGATATTTTCAAAAAGTATGACACATTTTTGCTTAAAATCTTGCCTAAAGTAGTTTTGCTTAAAATAAACGGTCATGTAGTGTGTCAGTAGTTTTGCTTAAAATAAGTTGTCATGAAAATGATGTTTAACAATGAATAATAAATACAATAAATAAAACTGAACTGAAAACTGAATTTAAATAAATACAAAATATATTATCTCTAAAAATCTCAAAAGTATACATCATGGTAATATGTTGTACTGCCTTTATTCTTATTTAAAATAAATGAAAATCATTGTACCGGACATGTTTTCATAAGATGTCTGAACTTTGTTGGGGATTTTCAAATATGAGGTGTTTAGAATGGCACATTTGTTTGTTAGGAATGGCAAAGTACCATACTACTCTTACTAGGAATGCAGTATTTGCACACTATGCAGAAAATGTCTGAACGAACTACTATATTTACCAGAATATACACTGCATGGATTATTGTAACTCACAATGCAATGTGCTTGACCTTCCCTTTCCAGAAAAATAAATGGACTGAAAATCTGTTTTATTTGTGACTCATTATTTGACTGAGCTTTAACATAACATTTAAATTTGTGTGATGATGATTGAGTAATATGACAATGACCGTTGAAGCAGTATACTGCTGTTTGACATGTTCATCACTGCATACTTTGTGTTGTTTCACATACTATTTTTAAAGACCCATAAAATGATTATTATTATTATTATTATTATCGTGACTTTTCATACTGTTACTTTGAGGTCCTCCTCACCTTCCTAAAATGTATCTAAAAAACTTTTAGCAGATATACACAGAAATGTAAGGTTTAAAAATACTTGCAAGTAGCACTAATACAAATCGTTAGTGCATGGCTGTGATTTAAAAAAAATAAAAATAACAAAAACAGTTACCAAAAAAAAAGATCCCTTTTGATATGTCCCACCCCAACTGTAAACACACCAATGCCAGAAAGAAAACTGAGCTTGACAAGCCAATTATGGGGTCTTTAAAAAACGAATGTAGAATCTAGTATGCCATAAGCTGGTGTTCCATTCTGAACGTACAGATTGCTTTACAATAAAACTTTATCCATTCTTTTCTGCTTTTCTCTTCTCTTGCAGGTCTGAGGTTTCTAAGAGCCTTGAGATTGATACAGTTCTCAGAAATTTTACAGTTTTTGAATATCTTAAAAACAAGGTAAGGCCGACAACATATCACGCACCTCTCTCACTCAGTTTCAAAAGCTCCACTCCGCTGGCATCAACACACAGTCTGTACGGTCTCTGGTGTCCCTTCCATCACTTACCACGCTCTGCAGCTTTGACCCAGAAGTCTCCGCAGAATGTTTTACGTTAATCCCCCACTGTGCGCGCATTTAGCGTGCTGTAGGTAAGAGAACAGGGCCGCCATCCGGCCTGATGAATGCAAGAGTATGAAGCAGGCAGGCCCCTGATTGATTCCTCCTCCAGCAGGCTGTCACACACATGACAGATGAGCGCCTCCTGACATCTCGTGGTATTTCGTAAAAAAATGTCAATGAATCAGAAAGGAAGTAGGGGGAAAGCAGTCAGCACCCAACTCAGTGGTTGTAAAACCGCTGGACGTTTCATTTATTTTAGCTGCTATCTCGTTTTTCAGTCGGGGGAAATTGCTCAGTTAAATCACACTGAACTGACACCGCTGTCAACAGGACGTTACATTTCCACCACCACAAGCTTTTCTCTCATTGGCTGCTAAAGAAGGGGCGTTCACATTGACTGCGATTTGCAGTGACCTGAAGTCTATTGTTTTTAGTGAGAGTGGCAATTTGAGGTGACATGAGCGTTAGGACCGTTGCCGACACAACAAAGTTGAGGTAATTTTTACACAAAACGCACAGCGACTACCAATGAGAGAACAAGCATGCAATCCACTTCCTGACACGCTGTAGAGTAGAAACCAGCAGTGTGAACGCCTCTTTAGATGTGCGCTGGTCATCCTCGGGATCCCACTGTCTTCTGATTTGTTTGCTGATAACTTGTGTGTTCACTCCCAGTGAGCAGTGTTACGGCAAGGCGTGGCTGGAAGTGGCCCGCTCGTGTGTGTGTTGGGCTCAGTAGATGACTGACTGATCTGTACGTCAGTGTGATGCGTTTCACTTTGAGAGGTGTGATGTAACTCTCGTCTCTCACAGTAATTCCATCAAGCTGGTGAACCTGTGTTCCATCTTCATAAGCACATGGCTCACTGCTGCAGGATTCATTCATCTGGTGAGTGAAAAAACACACACACGCCCCCCCTTTCCCTATGCCCCAGGAGAAACTGACAAAGAAAGGAGTGCACGTGCAGATTCGTGGGAGGAAAGGGTTCCTAAACGAGCGCCACATCTGTCCCTTTGTGCCGTAAATGGTTTGTGTTGTAGTTCATCTAAAGGTTTGGTGTTTTGTTGTTCCTTTTTCGTGTTTTTTATTTATTTATATTTTTTAGTTTTTATCAGGATGTGCCAGAGGACATCTGTGCCACTAGATGGCAGCAGAGACTCTGATCGCCACTAAATCCTCAGTTTGGTTCCTTTAACAATTCATTTTTGTGATTTTCTCTATGGACAATAGATGGCTGTAGAGGATCGTGTATTAATCTGTCAGTAATTCTCTCTTCGCTCTCCTCTCCACTGCAGGTGGAAAACTCAGGGGATCCATGGGAAAACTTTCAAAACTCTCAACCGCTCTCATATTGGGAATGTGTGTACTTATTAATGGTCACTATGTCCACTGTGGGATATGGAGACGTCTATGCAAGAACCACTCTTGGACGCCTTTTCATGGTCTTCTTCATTCTTGGTGGTCTGGTAAAAACGCTTTTCCTCTTGTTGGCACTCGATGCACCCCTCCTGCACCCCTTCCCCTACCCCATGCAAACGCCTGGCTCCAACTACCATGTAAAAATAAGACAACTCCCGTGATATGACTTTCATAACTGTCGTCTTTCCACAGTCTTCATAATGGCCCAAATTATAACGTATATTGTATACGTCCACTGTCTTTGTAACGTTTGCACCCCTGCCTTTAAAACCCATTACCTTGTTTTAACATTACAGCCTAAGTTAAGATGAAATGTACATGTGTTGTGTCAATTCTTGTAGATGCTGTATGACACTACCACTCATGTTTATTACATTTAAAATAGTCTTTAAAGAATGTATTTTGACGATAATGTTGTTGCTATTCTCTTAAAACAGTTTTGCGGTTTCAGGAGATCCCATCCTTCTGTTTCCCTCCCCGAATTCCAACAAACACAGTGGCAGGCGGATGGCCCATAGTCCTGCTTGAGCGTCTCCATAGCAACAGCAACCACAAACACTCAAAGAGTGCATTTACACTGGAGCAACTTCAGATGGTGATACAGAAAAATATACATAGCAATAATACAGATAAAGGCTAGATGTGTATGTTTTGCAGGACGTTTTTGATAAAATGATTTAGAAGAGGAGAACGGCAAATAAATGAGAGATAAGCAACTGGAATTAGTAGATTTAATTAGATTTTTGCTGTACATTTGATCAGTTTAAAGTTTCAAACTGCAATATTACATTTCTTAAGTTTAGTTTGAAAAAGTGTGGTTAAAAAAAGATATATAAATATATAATAAATTATATTATTCAGATAGGCCTGTTCTCATATATATAATTAATGCAAGACAACAAACAAGGACAACTTGTTGGAAAACTGTAAATTAACAGAATAATATAAATAATGGATTTTTTTTTTTATTTGTATAAAATGATAAAACTTTCACTATTATAGAGTATCTTATTTAAAAAAAAATGTAAACTAAACTAAAATATTCTTGTATAAAATGATTTCTATGTCAAATAAATAGTTTAATCATATTACTGTTTGAACATGAGTACATTTGGTTGTGCTAGTGAAAATAATGGGTCAGATCAGGTAGAAATAGCTCTTAAAGGTAACTCATATTCACTTTTTACAGCCATTTTGAACAGTTTAAAAGAAAAGATTCATGGAAATTATACAAATTCAAAAATATTTTGTTCAGCCTTAGGGTCTAGACGGTTAACAGACTCAAGATCAGGGTATAGATCATCCACAGGCATTCAGAAACTCTCATGTGAAATTCATATAGACATAACGCAGGACAGATGCGCTTCATTTCTATCACTGGACAGAAAGTTCCAGCTGTCCAGAAGTTTCCATAGCAATCTGCTATTTCTTTTTGTTTTTGAGGAGGACTGGAAATAATCATTGCTCTGCTTTATATCAGGTGTTCAATTAATGACTTCAGTATGGAAATGTTGTAAACCATCAGGTCTGATCAAGCAGATGTCATAATTCATTAGGGCCCTAGAGAGAGGTGAAGAACCGCTCACAACTCTCTTCGGAAGGTCAGGCTGACAACTCGGGGATTAAGATCCCTAGTAACATGCTGCGTGGAGATAAAACAGAACTTTGTCAAGGCTGCAATCTTGCAAAGCGCATCCAGCTCATTTAAAGCACACTAATGAGTCTTAATGTGCTTTGCAGCTGTGGGCGATCAGGCTGGACTATTCAAATACACTTGCCACTGCAGTAGTGTTTGTTGGACAAAACATGGCATGTAGGGTTTTTTTTCTTCTTTCTCACAAGATATTTTTTGTGCTGTCAGAGAAAACAGATGGGCAGCACCAAAAAAAAAACTTTTTTATTTGTCTCCAAACCAGTGGAGTGTCTCCAAAGTTTTCTCCTCAATTAAAAAAAAAAAAAAAGAATGAGATCCTTTCAGATCTTTTCACAAACACAATGGACGTTTTTTAAAATTGTTTTAATGAAAAATTTTAATGACATTTTACCAAGCTACACCGTTTTTTCCCAGACAAAACACGTGTCCCTATCAATTTCAGCACCTCAGAGGTTGGGAGATATAAATCCAGACTCGGACGGGTCTCTCCGCTCTCTTTTTTAGCCTCTGCTTCTGTCTCCCATCTTCTCCTTAGGCCATGTTTGCCAGCTACGTCCCTGAAATCATAGAGTTAATAGGAAACCGCAAGAAATATGGTGGTTCCTATAGTGCGGTAAATGGCAGAAAGTAAGTATTCCAGGTGCCTCTGTGGCCTCGGTCACAGCAGAACCCCTCTTTGCATGCCCTTTTCTTTTTCTGTTTCATGCATGTAGGCCATGTTTGCTCGCTACGTGCCAGAAATTGCTGCTCTCATCCTTAATCGGAAGAAATACGGAGGGAGTTATAACTCGACACGAGGCAGAAAGTAAGTCAAAATCCAGAACCAGGTGTGGTTGTGTGACTCACACTCCCCCGTCTCAGATAGAGAGGGGGTTAGTGAAGACAAAAATGATAGGACAAATGAATGTCACACTGTGACTGGAGACCTTGGCCATCGAAGCCACATGTCCATGCCCTTTGCTCTGTGTCTGTGGCTTCTTTTCCTTCACACATCTGCTGCATTTTAATTTCATTACAGTGACTGCTGTTGGTTTTCCATCCGTTTTGTTCTGCCGTAGAATCTGTGTTTGTTTCGTATTTGTAATAGAAATGAGCACAATGAATGATAAAGAAATCACTAGCTCATAGAACTAGTTTTGTGATGCTCAGATAAAAGACGCTATTTACTTAGTGTCATCATTGTCTTGTGTTTGTTTCAATTTTCTTTTCTTTGAGTTCTGCTTGTCATGCTTGATCCATCTCTCGCATGCTCTCGGTGAATGGATTTTTTTGTTTGTTTGTTTGTTTGGTTGTGCATGCTGCAGTGAGAAAAGCCTCTCTGGCTGTGCGTCACTGCTGGCCCATTACCTCATCTCTGTGTGACATGACTCTGGCCCTGATCTTCAGTCAGCACACACCCTGAATGCTTAGATGCCTCAGCTCTCGCACTGGAGCTGCTCCATTGCAATTGGCTTGCTTTTTTGCCCCGCTTGGTACTTTTACCATGTCCCGGTTTTTCTTTTCCTTTTCAAAGATGACCCCTGAATGTGAATGTGGATATTTTGGAAACCCCCCCATCCCACTCGTTTTCTGGCTCAAACACGGCCCTGTCATCAGCACAGCGATTCTCCCAAATGCTCGCGTCTAAGTTCCAGAGCCCTCTCTCTCTCTCTCGCGTGTGCACTATTTCCCAACTCATTTCGCAGCGTGAAACAGGCCCATGGTCACGTCCGGCTTTCATCATCTGAATTTGAGGGCAAATACTAAGCAGGGAGAAAGCCATTAGGAGCCCCTTTGTTTGATGCCGTTTCGCTGTCAGTGAAACAAGATTGATGAAATGTTATGTTTGGCCTCGGCCCCACGTTTGGATTCGCTGTCTGGTGTTGAGAGAAGGCCTTGTCAAAAGAGCTGAGCCTCTCTCTTTCTCTCACTTTCTTTCTCTCTGGCTATGCATGCATCTGGTTGCAATTACAGTAGGCTCCAGCTCTCTGGCCGACCAGAAAGACAGGCACCAGGCTTCGCCTTATTGTTTAAATATGCATGGGACTGTGTTCTCATGAACGGACACATCACGACACCTCAAAATAAATGTGTCGAGATATTTATTTCCACTGTCAGCACATTTCCGACAACCTCGGGCTGGTGCAAAATACATACGCTTAGAGTGTAATTCTGCATAAACGCACAAAAGTCCAAGAGCCTTTTTTTATAAATGAAGTCCATAAGTAGGTGTTTATGAATAATTGTTGGAGGCTGCATAAATGTTATATAAACACTGATTATACTAATGTTAAGTGTAGAGTTTTAGCTCGACTTAAAGACCAAGGATGATGGATAATTTTAAATAGTTGTTATTATTATTATTATTATTATTATTATTAATAAACAGTAATATTATCATCTTTGTGGGAACAACCTGGAAGCAGTGAAACCAGGTTCTGTCTTTTTTTTTTATTCCATTTTGCTTTTCTGCATAATTTAATATGCAAATCCCTCTGTTAGCTTACTAACTGGGTTCCAGATTGACTAAAATGGTCACAAATGTGACAGTAAAATTATAATAATAGTGTAGTGTGCAAAACTTTGTGCTTCCATATGCGATTATCAGATAGATAGTAACTGAACTGTAAGTAGTTTTTCGTTTATGTCTGATTCAAATTGAACCATAATCACAATATGATTGGTTGTTTAGCATAGTGAAGTGACAAAACTTTGGGAGTAAAGACTAGTTGATGTGGTTGTTTTATTCCCAAACAGAAATATTCTTAAACAGTATTTATGATCAGTGTGGTTTGTGATGGACAGATTACTTGAGTCACAGCATCAAGTTATATACACTACAGTTTAAAAGTTTGGGGTCAGTTAGATCAAAAAAAAAAAAAAAAAGGTATACTTTTATTCAGCAAGGAATGCATTAAATTGATGCATGCAAGTGACAGTAAATACATTTATATTTACAGTTACAAAACATTTCTACATATTTCAAATAAATGCTGTTCTTTTGAACTTTTTGTTCATCAAAGAATCCTAAAAAAAATTGATAATATTAAGAAATGTTTCTTGAGCACCAGATCAGCATATTAGAATGATTTATGAAAGATCATGTGACACTGAAGACTGAAGTAATGATGCTGAAAATTCAGCTTTGCCATCACAAGAATAAATTACATTTTAAAATTTATGAAATAGAAAAGTTATTTTAAATTGTAATATCAAATAATTCATATCACACTGTTTTTACTGTATTTTTGATCAAATAATTGTAACCTTGGTGAGCGTAAGTGACTTATTTCAAAAATATTTTTCAAAAATCTTACTGACCCAAAACTTTTGAACAGTAGTGTATAACTTAAATCATAATCATAGTCCGTATACTAGAGTCCCTTTAACACTGCACATGACTTTTGGTAAAAACTAAAGATGCTGTGCACTGAAGTGAAATATCTTTATTTAGTGATTTTTGTAATTTGTCAACTACGAAAGTAATTTTGCTTTTGCTTAAATGTTTCCATTTAGAGGCCAATAGCTCTTTAGTAATTTAATAAAAAATAAAATAATTTAATTTTAATTTTTTTCGTCTTGAGCCCTGACACTACAGTCATGGAGTATTAAGCCTAGCAGTAGTTTGAAGTGCAATCTCTGCTATTGAAACCATGCCATAGCCAGGTTTGTGATGGCTGTTTATGTCAGCGTGTGTTTAGCATAGTGTTTTACCATCAGAACGGGAACATAGATCTGGATCTATCTATGACTGTAATATAGAGCAGTGTTCTGTTGGATCAGGTCTCTGTGGTTTCCATTAGAGAGCTGCTGAAACTGACATAAACCCTGAGTGAACTCTGAGCTCATGCGCCGCCTCTGAGCTTCTCTCCAGAATCGAAGCCACACCAAGTATGTGGAGCCGGCACCGCTTGCCCCAGCAGACCAGGTCTGTGTTGGCATGAGCAAGCATGGAGTAAGAGTTGAAAAGAGGGTGAAATGGCATATAGAAATGCCATTACTGATATGGCTCTCACAACGCATTAAAATGAGTGAGATCAATGGAGGTTCAGTCATCTGGTTTCCTGACTTCTGCTTAGGTGTGTAGAGGAACTGTCCATGCATAGCTGACAGTCTGATGTATAGTCTGTGATGTTGGACAGCTTACTGCATTGAACATTCTCCTGCTAGTTATAAGGCTGAGATTTAACAGAATTTTGTATTTATGTATAACCTCCTGGGACCCAGAAAAAAAAAAAAAAGAGTATGCTGCATGAAAAACATATGACAAAAAAATATTTTGGGGGAAAAAGTATGTAATAAATCAAGGCACAATTAAATGAAAATATCTTTATAAAATAATGTTTGTCATGCCTTTGAATGTTCAATAGTGTAAATATGAATTGGCAATACCTGCATTTAATAGCTGTTTAATGTAAATTAGTGTTTTCCAGCACTTTGACACAGAAATCTCAACTTCGACTGAACGTACATGATCCAGACTTTGCATTTAAAAGGATAGTCACCCAAAAATGTAAAATGTCATAATTTACTTCTTCATTTGAAACTCACGTCATTCCAAATTTTTTTCTTCTGTTGAGCACAAAAAGAAGACAATAATGTGTAAAAAATGTCTCAGTGGTTTTTATCCATATAATGAAAGTCATTTGGGGTCCAATGTTGTTTAGATTTTAGTGACTATCAAAATATCCCTTTTTGTGTCACACAGAAGAAAGCTATGTGTCAGTGTTGTTTTTTTGTTAACTAAAACTATTAAAAATCATTTTCATTAATTAAAATAAAGCTAAAATAATATATAATATTAAAATATAAATATCAGATGGAATTAGAAATGTTGCCTTGACAACTAACTGACAATAAGTTATTGTAAAATTTGAGTACATGTACTGAAACTAAAACTGAAATAGAATATACAAATGATAGCATATATAAATAATATTAAACCAACACTAATAATGATGAGAAATTTTAGGTGAACTATCCATTTAAGTTCTCAAATATGTTATAAAATGTTACAGAATTATTTGTTAATATAATGTTCACTTTCTGATTCATTACACAATTTTTATAAACATGGACAAAAATGGGTGTCCCCAACCATGTCCAATTATGATTGATAATAACAGAATAATATGGCAGCAGCTATTTGCACTATAGTTCTGCACTGTATAAAAATCCGTTAGATGCTATTTATACTTAGAGCAGATAGTTGCAGGTACTATTTGTACCTTAGTGTATTGTAGTATTTTATAAAGTTAAAATGGTGCATTTGCACTTGGTGTAAATAGACACTCCGAAATAATAAACCTAATGCTCCTTATGCCATAAATGTTTTTTGAATTGTAATGTCAGCCATTTTTGCCATGGCCAAAACCCTAAACATTTGGTATCACTGTAAAGCCTAGAATGTATCTTTACACTTGGGAAACCAGTTTGGGAAATTGGTAAACCAATTGTCCTGGAAAACGCGAGTTGCTGGGTCCCAGAAATATAGTTTTACTTAGAATTCATATGCAAACATTTGTGCCCATCACAAACCACATTGACTGGCCAGGACACTTGGAATATTGCATTGATTCGTATTTATTTGTACATTCATGTTTCCAGTTTAATTAATGAAAAAGCAGGTAGTCTAAGCAGATACTCTGAAACAAACATCCACTCTTGTGATGTGTAACAATTAACCACCATAATAACTCCCACCCCATTTAGATTACAGGTCAACTAATATAGGCTTCAGTATAGGCCCAGTGTTGAATATCTGGTTATCATTGAGCGATATTCAGCCTTACAGCATATGCAGGGAAATTGCACTCAGAAATGACATAATGAAGTGTTTTTGAATAATTACAGTAGTGTAAAGAGGTGTTACTGGCTAAAGAGTTGCCAAATTAAATTCATTATTGTTCCCCTGCATCAAGTCATAATGATGCTGGAGCCCTGGCTCCATATGGACTGCACATGTGGTGCATCTCAAGCTCTGTTCTCTCTTGGTTTGAAGAGAAGAGCAGACATTCACCCCTTTCGTCAGGTGACATTCTCCTCACAGCTATCTGTTCCTAAAACGTTGTTGATTTATAAAAGTCGAGCGCGGAAACAGACTTTTCGTTCAGCTCTGAAATTATTGATCAGGTTAAGGATTAGAGCAGTATCAATGGTTTCACTGCTGAGGCTGATGTTCGAGCTTGTTGTTTTTAATTTTCTTCAGATTTTGGTTATGATTTCCGTGTTTTTGGTTTTATTTTATTTTATTTTTTTTTCCTTTTTATTTGGCATGTTTCACAGTGCATGCTGGGTAACTGCCCTTCTGCGTTTGCTTGCTCTGTTTGTGCGCATTTTTTTATTTCACCTTATCGTGCGTAACTGTGTTGTAACCCAAGTGTTCTCTTCACTGTGTGTTGTTCACAGTGTAGTGTTGTTAGTGTGTGTATTTTAAGTTGAAGACATCTTAAGTGTGTAGATATTAAGTTTTTACAGTAATATTTAATTTTTTTAAACATTTTATATTTTAAATTTACAGTTTGTTTCTTGTTAAAATGCTCTGGTGTTTTTTAATGGTGATTATTAATATTACTTGTAATCAGTGATTTAAAAAAACTTTAATTTAATCTTAAACTTCAAATTTGTGAACAAAATTGTGGCTATACAGTCATAAAGAAGTTTAAAATTGTACAAAAAATGCCAACAGACAAATAGATAATGTAGAAAGTGCTATTGTAAGTCTTTAAAGGTGCACTCAGTAACTTACATGAAGACTCTTGTCATAACTAGTCTAGTCAGATCACATGACTAGTTAAATATCTATCTTTATTACTGTCTTGCTATTCTTTAAAAAAAAAACAAACAAACAACAACAAAAAAGAATCGACCTCTGGTAAAATCTACTATATTATAAAGAATGTAAATTTAAAAAAAGCACAATTATTCTGTCAGAATTATATCTGATCAGTTCAATATGTAAAAACAGTAATATTGTTAAATATTATTATTACAATTTTAAATAATTGTTTTCTATTTTTATATATTTTAAAACATAATTTATTCCTGAGATGTCAAAGCTAAATTTTCAACAGTAATTCATTCTAATATCAAGAAACATTTCTTGTTATTACCAATGTTGAAAACAGTTGCTTAATAGTTTTTGTGGAAACCGTGATGCAGTCAGGATTCTTTTAAATAGAAAATTATTTTAAATAGGCAATTCATTATACTTTTGAACTGTAATGTGTATGTATTACTGAGTGCACTTTAAGTCAAGCACAGAAATAGTAATGAAGGTTTTGGCAGCCCATAATGACATTAGTCTTACCTAATAGTCTTTTGCACAGTTTGATTTCTTGTATTACTTTCATTGGCGGTACCATAAATATAAAGAAAAAACAAAACACAACTCCCCCACAGTGGTGAAACACAATCAGTAGCACAGTCACGCACCACTGATAGCTCATCCAAACATGGAGACAAGATGTCTGACATAAGCCGAGACAGAGTGTGTTTGTATCCTTGCCAGAGACTCTGCTCTGCTGTTCTAGAGTAAAAAAGAGTGAGAGCATTGTCATACAAAACCCTCCGATTTAGCTAAAGCTCACAAATGGGCATTTTTGGAAATAGGAAAACATGAATAATGCGTCTCTCATCAAGCCACCCCTTTGCCAAACGCTGTTGGCTTTACACCAAGCCATCAACTCAACAGAGTCTTCTCATCACAGGACAGTCAAGCATGCAATTACCACCACTCATTAAATACAAGAGGCCAGATCTGTGAAGATCATTATGCGTGATAGCATCCAGACACTGCACCCATAAAGCCTCATCAGGTCCCTCCGGCAAACAGAGATCCGCTTAATGTTTACCCTGGATCTCGGCACAAATAAGCACATCTCTCCAGCACCTGAGAGAGCACAGGCACATACACCCAGTTACAATTAAGGTCAGAAGCCCCTGTTCTTTGTACACATTGTGTCTGCTGAAGGGAGAGAGTTAGTTTGGACAGATTTAGATTGATGACCATGCACGGTTAAAGCTCTTGAGACTTTGACCACAGCAGTATTGGAGTCATCCAGCATGGGAAGTGAAGTGATCCGCAAAACCCCATGGCTCCAACTCAACTCTTTAACCTCCTGTTGTATAGAAGCCCTGCTTGACAAATAAAGCATTGTTTTTGTTCTGCAACAGTAATAGAAGTGGCCATTAAGTTGTTAGGATAGTAATGATGGGCCGTAATCTTTTATACGAGTCAGATCATTGCAGACATGTAAAACTCTTGAACAACTTTGGTGTGTAATTTAAAGTGCATTAGTGTGTAGTTTGGTATATAGCTTAAAGGCTTGAAAACAACCTTCAATTGAGGGATTTTTCAGTGACTCTTTTTGCAGGTTACATCGCTGTGCCAGTTGGTGGCGACAGCTGACTTTCTATGAGTCATTGAATCATTGACTAAACTGATACTCAGATTAATTCAGAAATTAATTATGATGAGTTACTTAATCATTGACTAAACTAATTTGAAAACACAGTGATTCATTCAGAAGTCGCTGCTTCCGAAATTGAATACTTCCCTACTATATAGTATGCGAAAAAAGTAAATTCAAATGTAGTACCTACTCAGACAGTATGCGGTTTCGGACACACTTAGGGACTTATCATACACCTGACGCAATGCAACGCCAGAAAAGTGTTTTTTGCTAGTTTCGGCCCAACACAGTTATCATTTTCACATCCAGTGCCACGTTGTTTAAATAGCAAATGCACTCGTGCCCATCTGTTCGCCCATGGGCGTGCTGGTCTGAAAACAAGTGTGTGAAAGTGTGTTCAGGCGCGTTGTTGGTGCGTTGCTATTTTGAGGCAACTAAAAACGACTGCGCCATTGACCAACAAAAACCTGGTCTAAAGTCAGTATTTTTTGTGTTATTTAAAGGGCGCGTTAGTAATATGCGCCTATAGGCGGGTGCACAACGCACATACACTCTGCTGGTTACACACACAGGGCAGCAGCACTCAAACATTTTTAAATATTAAAAATTTAAAGGATTCCTCTCTGGAGAAGCGTTCAGTCTTTCCGCTCGCAAATTCCGTCATGTAAATAGCGAATCCGCCATGGTGCAAGCGCAACTGGCTTTTAAAGGGAATGGGAGATGAGACTCTGATTGGTTTACTGCACATTACGCCCAAAACACATCCATGACTAATTAAGAGACTAGGTACAACCCTTTTGGACCATGCGCCTGGCGCACCGACCATTTTTTCCATAGTTAAACTAACAAAAGTGGATTTGGACATGCCCTAAGTGGACATGGCGCTTCAGACCATGCGCTCGGATCGTTAAAATAGGGCCCTTAGTGTCTTCATTAGTGAGTCACTGAATTATTTACTCTACCAATTTGTTTAAAAACACTGATTCATTCAGAGATGAAACAAGTGAGAGCGAGCGTTTATGAGCGAGTCACTGAATCAATTTCTCGACCAATTTGATCAAAAACACTGATACATTCTGGAATGAAACAACATTATTGTATATTCCTCTGAGATTAAACAGTTGATCCTGTTTAGATTTTATTTTCATTGGTGGAAAAAAAAAATAGATAACTGACAATGTTGTGTCTAAAATGTAAGTTACTCAATATTAAGTAGTTTGTTTATTGTCCTTATGTAATGTACAGTATAAATAGCAGCACTCTTGTTTGTGTGATTATTGCTTAGTGAAATTACTGCATCTTTAGCTTTAGCTAATACTGCACATAAGTGCTATTTGAGTGCTGCCTATATAGCCAGTAGATGTCAAGGCAGCTCACTACTAGGTTTTGGAACAGCTCTAGAGTATGAAACTAGATCTTACTATAGAGGCAGAATAAATGAGCCCCAGAAGACCGTGACCTCTGGAACAATCCATTTGAGTCTGTTTGTTTGTTCCATCTGATGTATCACAAGTTTTTCATTCGGTGCCTGTCCGGAGAAGTTACGGTTAGAGTTCACGGCAGCCACAGATCCAAAAACAATTTAACCGCTTTTGACAGTGGTTCCGATACATGTCAGTTAGTACTGATGTACATGTCAACATGCGTCTTAGCACAGGGGTGGTTTGGCTACAGAGACACGGCTTATTAAGAACATTTGACAATCCAACATTAAAACGTAAGATTCAATTCTGCTTGTCCTGAAAAGTTCAAAGCACTTCATTTAGTGTTTAAACCATGTTTATAAATATGAGGTAAAACAACATGTGCTATTATGACTATAACAGACAGCAAATGTTTGAAAGCCACAACATTTAATGTTTTCAAGACATTTTTGGTTATTATAACTTTATGCTCCTTTTTAGGATATGCCAGAGTTTTGTTTTATTTTATGATGTACTCTTCAGCTGAATTTTTTCCCCTTACAGGCATATTGTGGTCTGTGGTCATATCACGCTCGAAAGTGTTTCCAACTTCCTTAAAGACTTCCTACACAAGGACAGGGATGATGTCAATGTAGAAATTGTTTTTCTTCATAAGTAAGTACAATTCCCTTTGGAATACATTTTATGAGATTGATGGAGCCTTTGCACACTGTTAAGAATATAATGACTGTGCGTTACTAAGAAAAACAAATAAATCACGTGTAGTTGCCTGTTTTTATATAACAAGGAGATCAGCCATTATTTTGTTTAGCGCACAAATGAAACATTTTTCCTATAAATTTAAAACATTCTCCAAATTACAGAGCTTTACATCACTTGGTTAATAACATACTTTCTCTTTTTGCCATACTCTAGTATTTCCCCTAATCTTGAGCTGGAAGCCTTGTTCAAACGTCACTTCACTCAGGTGGAATTCTATCAAGGATCTGTCCTTAACCCACATGATCTAGCAAGAGTGAAGGTACCATCATAAAAACGTAGCATTTCTCCCATTTTGGTTTAATAATGGTGTCATATACTGAGATACAGATACAGAGTCATAGAGAATAATGCAGCAGGTTGTTAGTGTCCATTTTTGATGCTGTTCTGAACACTGCAGCCTCACCTCTTCTTTTCCATCTTGTACAGATCGAGTCAGCTGATGCCTGCTTGATTCTTGCAAACAAATACTGTGGTGACCCTGATGCTGAAGATGCCTCTAATATCATGAGGTCAGTTCGATGAAGGGTTACAGTTTGCTATCAACTCTAGACGCATTTCAACACATCTTGTTTTGTGCAGCAGCATCACACTCACTAGAGACGTCCTCCTGTAAAACAGATGTATTGAAAGCTGATGTCTTTCCACCCTCCTGTGCTGTTAAAGAAAGGTGTGAATGGGAATCGGCGTCTCAGGTCAGATTCGCACATGTTATATACCTGGACACAGCTGAAAAGAGCCAGGAGGAATTTCCTTTGGGATGGAGTCAACTAATATTGCTCTGAAAGAGTGTGTGAATGGAGGGCAAACATATTTCACCTCCTCTTTTCATGCTGAAGATGTTCTTTAGCCATGAGTAACATACAGAATTGCACCCAGTCTGGCCTATTTGGAAAATGAAATATTAATTTTGGCAGGTCTTGGAATGCTCTTTTGAACTAATGTGTTATAGAGCAGCTTAATATGGAAATAAATTCTGCACCTCTCTTACGAGACCGGAGAGAAATCCAGATTTCACAGGGAAGTCACACTGTTCTGCCACATATCACAGGCTTTTCTATGGAAATGAAAGATGAATTGGTTTTTTTATTCATTCAGCAGATGCTTGTTTTTAATCCAAAGTGATTTACGCTGGTGAATACTGGGACAGTCCTGGAGGTTAAAGGTGCACTCAATAAGTTTTTGTTTACATGAGGGAGCGTCCTGCTCCATGCAGAATAAAACAGATTTTACTAAAAGATTAATGTCTAGAGTTTTCTCATGTGAGTGTAAATCATGTTGATGATATTTCTCGAAAGTGCTGTTCATATACTACCTTTCAAACATATTTCTCGAAAGTGCTGTTCATATACTACCTTTCAAACATATTTCTCGAAAGTGCTGTTCATATACTACCTTTCAAAAGTTTGAGGTCATTTTAAAACGTAAGACGGTACCCAGATTTCTACAATACTACAATAAGATTTCACTTCTACTGTTTATGAAATTTTGGTAGGCTACATGGTTTTCACTATAAGATGGATAGCCTAATTGTTATATAATTCAGATGGGCTGCAGGCTATTTTTATGTTATGCCAAAAAGTGTTTATTTTTAAATGTGATTGTTTGTACATTTTACCAGTATTTACCATACTTTCAATACAAAAATTAAAATATGAAAAATATGCAATATGAAAATAATTTTCAAATAAAAGCATTTTCTTTATAAAAATTCTTTATAAAATACAAGATTTGGTTTTCAAAAAGCCTTTTTACAAAAGGTACATCTTGAAAATGGGGGTCGTCTTATATTCGGAACAATACAGTAATACTTTTATTTAGCAAGAATGTTTCAAATTGATTCAAAGTGACAGTAAAGATTAAAAAAAAATAAAAATGGTTACAAAATATACATATATTACAAATGCTGTTTTTTGAACCTTATAATTATCAAAGAATCCTGAAAAAAATGTATCGGTACTTCCACAAAAATATTGAGCACAACTTTTTGTCAACATTGATAATAAAAAGTTTCTTGAGAACTAAATCAGCATATTAGAATGATTTCTGAAGGATCATGTGACACTGAAGCTGAATTCAGCTTTGTATCACAAGAAAAAATTACACATTAAAATATAAATGCTATTTTAAATTGTAATAATATTTCACAATATTACTGTTTTTATTGTATTACATAAAATAAAATCAGCCTTAGTGAGCCATGTTTTAATAGAGACTTCTTTCAAAAACAAATGAAGAAAAAAAAATCTGACCGTCCCGAAACTTTTGAATGGTTGCGTATATTAGAAATTATTGAATGCACCTTTAATCAAAATTCTTACCTCTAGAGCAACAAACCAAGTAGAACATTCGAAAAATGTACTGTTTATTTTTTATTGCACATTTTTGGTCTTATTTTGTGCATGATTTATTTTGATCTATTTGAAAAAAATACCCTAGAAACAAAAAAATGTTAACCTAGAAATATATTTGCGCACCAATCAAAATCTCAAATCTCTTATGAATAAAATCAAGTTCTGTCCTGCATTTCTCCTCTGAATATTCTATTTCAGGCAGAAAAACGTTTTTTCCCTTGCTGCAAAAATGGTGTTTCATGTTGACTTCTGTCCTTTTTTACAGAGTAATATCTATCAAAAACTACCATCCAAAGATCAGAATAATCACTCAAATGTTGCAGTACCACAATAAGGTAGGAAGTGTATCTTTTTTGTTGCTGTGTCAAGTCATATCGATAATAAAATGATGACGACCTAAATAAAAGAATACATACAATGTACAAGGAGGCTATAAAAGTGATCAAAAACGTGACTTGTGTCAAATAAATGTGCCTTATGAGAACAGGCCCTCGGATTCTGCTGTCCATGACAATGGGAAATTTACAAGTTCAAAGGAATCAAATACAGAGTATGTTTCGTGTTTATGCCCTATTACACCAACATGAACACAGCTTTGTATTCATCAGGGAGCGCAGGGAACAGGAAATGGATGTTAATGACTTGATGGATATTTTTTGTTCATGGGACAGTTCACTCGAGAGCAATTGAATGTCAACTGTAGACATCTGTTTTAGAGGACTGTCAGAGAACACGCTATTTTAGCAATGAGATATGATAGTGACGTGCTACTGTTATGAGATTTGCGTTATCAGTTTGACAGATTTATATAATCTAACAAGGTAGGGGAGACCAGGGGCTATTGTAACACATTGTGTTTTGACAGTGTTTTGTATTGTGTGTTTCAAACCTTAATATAATACAGTATATAATAAATTCATGTTTATTTGCTGTAAGTTAGTATAGAAAACTACAACTTCTCTCTAAACTGTAAGAAATGTATTGATTTTTCATTTTTTGCTGTTTTTTTTCATTACTACACTTGTTAGACATCTCAGCTGGAGACGTTGTTAACTTCCCCTTGTCTCGTCCCATATGTGTCCTCAGGCCCATCTGCTAAACATTCCCAGCTGGAACTGGAAGGAGGGTGATGATGCGATCTGCTTGGCTGAGTTGAAGGCTGGCTTCATAGCCCAGAGTTGCCTGGCACAGGGCCTGTCCACTATGCTCGCCAATCTCTTCTCCATGAGGTCATACATCAAGGTACCGTCAGCCCGTCTTGGGCTTTGATAAAAACCCGTAGAGTAGGATCAGCCTCCATCCCCACTTCAGCTCAATCACCAGAGCCATTATGGTATTGAGTAAATCATCTTCTGAGCCTGGCGGTCTCATTTGGGACGTACTCGGGACGGCAACACAGCAATGCTGCTGCCATTATGAGGTAATTTATATCAATGGCATGGTGGAAGTGAGGATGTAAATTAGTGGTTTTTCCTCTTTCAGAATTTACTGTCCTCCTGCGTGCCGATAGAGCTGGGAAATGCGAACCATGTGCCTGTTTCATAGTCAATGAACGGCACCCCAAAGCCATCTTTATTTATCGTCCAACTGAACCAGACTGCTCAGAGATGTATGGATCACTCTTTTTAAGAAAACACTAAATAAAACGGTCTGAGGCCTGAATGGCTGCAGTGAGGTGGTAGGTTATTATCAGGTGGTTCAGATTTGGATGGAGCCCTATGGAAAATCGGAGAGATCAAGTGAGAGCATGAGTGAGCGATCAGACTAAAGAATTTCACAGAGATTGTAAAACGTATTCTGAAATCCGCAAAGGGCTATATTTTACTCTCTTTGATTTTTTTTTTTTCTTGACTGCGCAGGCTTTCAACATGGAGAGCAACATTCTTGTGTCATAAAGAGATGAGGAATGACTTTATAATGACTGTTTAAATGTGGCATGTGTGGAAACATCTGCAGGGCACATCACTCTTCTCATAAAAACACAGAGGAGAGACAGCCCAGACCACCCATGCCAGAGTGCAGCGTACGGATACACATTTCTAACCTCTCTGACCCCTGTCCATACTCACAAAAGACAACACCAAAACACTTTCTTTAACTGTAAAAAAGGAAAGTGATTCAATATTGTTGCTGATAATTTCGTAATGGGGCCAATGGCAACACACTGTAATAGCAGTGAGATCATTAAATGTATAGAGATGCTGGAAAGCTTCCATTATTTCCATCAGGAGTGCAATGAAAGGATTTTGTAAAATAGGCTCTGTCCCAATACCATATTAGCTGTCTTACTGTCTACATTATGAATATCCCATTTTCCATAAAATATATGTAACATATATTTAAGAAGAAAGGTTATAGAATGATTAGAATGATATTAGAATGATTTCTGAAGGTTCATGTGACACTGAAGACTGGAGTGGCTGCTGAGAATTTAGCTTTACCATCACAGGAATAAATTACTTTTTAAAATATAAATATATAAATATATATATATATATATATATATATATATATATATATATAATTTTTTTTATTTTATTTTTTTAAACATATTTTAAATTGTAATACAATTTCACTGTATTACTATTTTTACTGCATTGTTGATCAAATAAATGCAGCCTTGGTGAACATAAGAAACTTCTTTCAAAAACATTTTTAAAAAAATCTTACAGACCCTAAACATTTGAATGGTAGTGTAGTTGGTAGGGATCGTCATTTAAATTAACGATCAATTAATCTGAACACGGCAACTAAACCCAATGAGAGCGCATGCGCTGAAGCGGAAGCACTGAATGAACACACTGAAGCTCTTTGCTAGCGGGTTATTTAACTCAAAGAAACGCATCCTATATGAGATTAATCAGATATATACTAAATAAACATAATATTACAAATTACGCAAATGTACAAGTAAACGTGAACTAAGTTACGTGCTATTCAGAATGCGTGACTTGTGGACGCGCTCTTCCTGGAGCAACGCGATGAAACAGGCTACTTAACAAAAATAATTCACAATGTTTTATTACAATATTGCTCTCTTTATAATGTTATGTAATATGACAGTCCCAATCATAGTCATTATTAGTTATGCAGTGCTGTTTGAGCTGCGCGCGCTGAAGCTGAAGCTGATCACCGGCATGCTTTACTACCGCTCTAATTCTTAACCAAATGCATCCTATGAGATAAATCAGATATAGATAGGCCTACACAAAATAAACACAATATTACAACTTGCATTTGCACAAAACAAAAGGCTGCGAATGCACACGCAAACTTATAGGCATGACGAAGTTGTAACTCCAGCTGTAAAATGGTCCCAAACATAACTCCGGCGCTCGCTTCATTTTTCCTTGTGTCTGTTTCGGCGGTTGAGCAGCACGCACGCGCATTACTCTGCTTAATCGATGATCGATGCGTTTAATGTATTATCGACAAATAATGGATCGTTGATTAATCGTTAACATCACTAGTAGTTGGCTTTTATTTTGTCACTGTATTAAAGTTAAAACTGTATTAAACATTTTTAAATATTATCTGTAATATTTAGTGATTATATGCATATTATCCAGTTTTTTTTCTATCCACAATTAATGTTAGATGTATACCTTTTTTAATTCAGTTCGTTTTTCTCTCAGATTTCTCATAGACCCCCAGTTTGAAAAACCTGCTTAATAAAACATAGAAATATATACACACTAAAACCCGATTCGGACGGTAATTGTTTCTCGCAGCGCGTTCCCAGGTTCGTATGATCACAAAACTCGCTCCTCCTCTGTGTGAATAAATCGCCATCCGAATGCACGAGTTTTATCACTGAGGTGGCATGTCAATTTATTTTTACGGACGTCCACCTGAGAAACAATTACCGTCCGAATAGGGCTTAATACTGAAACCATGTGATGTCAGCATTCTTCAAATCATGATGTTATTTTTGAATAAAATAAATGTTTATTAAATTGAATAAAATAAAATGATGTTATTTCCCTATGATATATTGATAGAGGCACTGGGAAGGTACAATTTTCAGTCCTGTAGTGCAAACACACAATTTCAACGTCTTCCATATTATTATCTGTTTTAATTTAATGTTCAATAATCATAAAGTATCAGGATTGATTCTTTAACTTTGATTGCAAACCATAACAAAGCATCTCTAGTGGTATTAAAAATGTCTAGCTAATATTACTTGTGTTTAAGGTGTTTTGTTGGCTCTCATATGAAATATCTTCAGTCCATTTCTATCAGCAACTTCACATAAGGAACAGTGAGACAACAAGACAACATAGACAATGTGTGAGAGTGTAAGGCCCAGTCTGTCTGCTGAAGGAGCGGGGTTAGAGAGGGCCGCTTGTGTAGACGGCAACATGACTGATTTGAGTGGGCATTCAGGAAGCAGAGCAGAAGGGTGTTACCGGGAGGTGTTAATGAGACCCACACCCCAGAGATGCACACATTCACACAGCCACAAACACATTTCCATTATGTCTGTTGTCCTAAGTATAAATCTCTGATGTGTTGTGTCATTCACTAAGAATAATATCGCTAGAACGTTCAGCATGAATCCTTTATCTGGTCTCTTCAGGTTTAACAAAAAAGCAATAAACAGAGGGGATTCGGATCAGGCTCTCTGGAGGGACTGGAGGAAATAATTGTTCAGTCGGTGCAAGAGAACACGCCCGTAACACTTACATCAGCTCTGACAGACAGGGCACAAACGCACAGGGTAATTTAGTGAGCCTATGGTAAATGGCTGCCATCTCTTTAGGACTAAATGACAAAACTCTACCCATTAGTGCCGCCCTAAAAGATGCCTGCACCAGAATGCAAGTGCTCTTAGCCTGGCAGAGGGAAAGAGAGTTGGGCCTGGCTTTGAAAGCATCTCTCTTGACTGTCTGTCAGATAGACGTTGGCTTAGCGAGATGGCTGACTAATGGCAGAGTGTTTGCCTAATAGCCCCGCTGCTTATCACAGCCCCACCCACCCCACATCCTGAGACGCATGCAATGAGAGGATGATGAAGAGAACAGCTGTGAGTTCAGACACCGGAATATGCCTGGACTTTATTCTCAATCTCAAGTCTGAAAAATGTTGAAATGTTACACAAGTGAAATGATTAAATTGAGGCAGAACGTGCATATGCTGTGTTCTGGTATAAGACTGTACACAATGCCTCTTTGTGGTTATTCAACTTAGTCAGAGTTGATGCCTTATTTCATTTTATGTGCATGAAAACAACACGGCTTTGAGGGACATAATTATATACTATATGTTCAGTAGTATGTAATATTCACAACCAACAGATTTTTGTCCACTGAAATTTTTTTGGAATGACACATTTGTAAAATCGTAGTTCACCCAAAAATGAAACCCACCCAGTTATTACTCACCCTCATGTTGTTCCAAACCCATAAGGCTTTTGTTGATCTTTGAAACACAAATGAAGATATTTTTAATGAAACCTGAGATTTCTGTACCTCCATTGAAAATCCATGTAACCAACTTTCACACTTCAAAAGGTTCATTAAGATGGGTTTGGAACAACATGCAAAGTAAATTTATCAGAATTTAAATTTTGGGTGAACTATCCCTTTAAGTCACATCTTATTTTCTAGAGCTTTTTGTACACTGAATTTTTTTTTTTAGAAAGTCATGTGTTTAATGGTTTGATGGCTGATCTATCCATTCACCTCAAATTAAATATGATGTCTTCCCTGACTGTGTTTATCTGAATCCAACTGTTTTTGCCTTTCAGATAGAGGAAGACACGTGGCAGAAGTATTATCTGGAGGGAGTGGCTAATGAAATGTACACCGAATACCTATCCAGTGCCTTTGTGGGGCTTTCATTTCCTACAATTTGTGAGTAAGTATTCTTCTGCTCTAAAGCATGGGAGCTTTACAACACATTGGTAAAAACACAATAGTAAGTATCATAAAGGCTCTCATATATTATTGCCTTTTTAATATACTGCAAATTGACTGCAAACCTGAACTATCACGTGTCCTCACGTGATGTGATACATTTTCAACAACAAACAATTTGTCTGTCCACACTGAATGTGAAACTGCTGCTTGACACAATTACAGATTACAGATTTTGAACCAATGGGATTTCATGGTGATAGACTGTTCTGATTGCAATAGATCAACTTGAAATTGTTTTTAAGGTCTAATTTAACCGGGTCTTATGAATTTAAATAGCTTCTTCTGGACACTAAATGTCTGTTCTCTTTTTTCAGGCTGTGCTATGTGAAGCTCAAGTTGTTGTTGATCGCTATTGAGTACAAGTCAGAGCAAAGGGAAAGCAGGTTTGTCCCCTTTTGGTTTTCAATTCCACCATGCACAATACACTGACCAAAGAGGGGCAAAGCAGTTGTGTCCCTCATTGGTCTCACAGACCCTTTACAGTTCAGTTCTCCTATTTAACTTGCTAAAAATTATGTTGTAAGAAAAGGCTGGCAGGTTTTCATCATTAAATCTCTCTGCAAATGATCTAATCTGGTTTCAAATGGAAATCGCTTTCATTGAGACAGCACCATGTTACGTTCTGTCACTGGAGGAAGTTCGCCTCAGCTTGACTCTCACAGCATCACAGTTGCCGATCACTGTCTGTAAGAGTCACCGTGGAGCCAAAGAGCCATGACATCTGCTCAGACTCACTGTGCTGTATTGATGAGGGTTTACTCTCTGAGTAAAGAGCCTTCTATCAATAGCACTCCTGTGGCATTCTGTTAAGTGACCCATTGGAACTAATAACATGAAGTACTCTGTCTCAGTAACTTCGACTTTGCCAAATCCCACCACCCCTTCCTACATCCACAACCTGTGTTCCAATGTTTCTGTACACTGTAACTCTTACTAATACATGTTATGTACACAGTAAGTACTAATGAGTGTGGTTTAGAACACAAGATGGCCTGAAAACAAACACACACACACACACACACACACACACACACACACACACACACACACACACACACACACACACACACACACACACACACACACACACACACACACACACACACACACACACACACACACACACACACACACACACACACACACACACACACACACACACACACACACACACACACAGCGCAAATACCAACCAGAAGATCTGGTACTGTTTGTTCTCTATTAACACATGACATGCAGCTCACATGAATATTTTTTTTTTTTTTTTTTGCCGGTATATGGGCAGTATGACAATATATTATGGGACACTAGAAATGTGTCTGTAAGCATTCTGCTTTTCTATTTATTCCACTGTAGATGGATATACTGAATTGGCTAGGACTACTTCACGTTATTTACACCTCACAGAGGATTCCATGGAGGAATGATAAATTAAGTGTTTAAAAAAAGTGTAGGATTTGTACGGAAGTTGAAATGATTTTTATTAATGAATTTAATAAAATTTATTTAGAATTTATTTAGTTTCAACATTGCATGGAACTCAACTGATGTGCGGTCACAGGTATGTGACTGAATATTGTCCATCTATTTTATACCAGCTTTAAAAGCAGCTAATCCAATCAGAATTTATAGTCGTAACTATCCATTTTATAATATTAGTTTTATAATTGTTACACTCAGGTGTTACATAATAGAAATATATTTTTTACATTGATGTCAGACTTGTTAAATTGTTATGAATAAGCTGATCTTTTAGTTTGTTTTCCAGTTCAAAGTTAAAAAGACAAAATAATAAAAATAAGATTAATAGTATTTCTTTGTATTTCTCTGTAAGTAATTCTCTGGATTATCCCAAAATAGGTATGAACATATGGTTATTTAATATATAAACCATTTTTTTCTTTGAATTTCCAGCAGGAATAACTATATTGTGATATACTGTTACCATGTAATAAAATGACTCACACTGTGATATAAGAGTTTGCTCATACCGCCCACCAGTGCAGTAGTTACAGTATAAACTTTTTTTGTCTTTTTAATTCGCCTGCTAAAAAACTAAAACAGAAGCTTATTTTTTCCCCGATATCACATAAAAGTGCCACTCATGTCCAGTATTCTTCGTGCCAACACAACATATTTTTTTGTCACTCTGTGTGATACAGTTCATATAATTTAATTACTTTCTAATGGATGGCTGTTAAACTTTGGTTCATAACTTTGCCATACCACACATAATGACAAAACCTTTAGAGGGCACAACATTATCCTTTAGCATAACTCTCAATTTGGTGTTCTAGGCTGGTCTAAACTTAGAAGAGCACTTTGGGATTTAGACCATATTTTTCCCTTTGTAGGATAGACGAGTGCACCAATGCGAAGTGTATTTTTTTTTAATGGTGAAAGTGACTGTTTTGCCCTCTACTTTAGAGTCCTGATCTTAATGTGCAGATACAGATGACTGACACCTCGCCTCCTTTTTTCCCAGTCTATGTTTGATTTATAATGTTTTCTTGTTGTTTGCAGAAGCAGAAAGCGGTATGCCCTCTTCATTATCTCACCCCTCTACACTTTAGATCAACTGTGGGAGAAAAGCTTAAGGATATTGTACCACCTCCCTCTCAAAAATGGCCAAAATCTTTCGCTATCTCTTATATTGTGATTCTCTTTGTGCTTAATGCACTAACTTCTTTGCAGGCAGAGAGAGTAGTTGCTATTGTTCGATTCACTTGTTTCTTTGTCTGTGCTGTTCACATATCAACACAACGTTTATCCACTTCATGTTCGTACATCACTGGTTTTTGTTCTCGACTTCCTCTCCTTTCCTTTTTTCCCTGTTTGATTACTTTTCAGTTTTCATCAGCTGCAAATCATTTCTGCCCTTGTCTTTTTCAGCGTTGTGCTCTCCATGCAAACAGTACTTCATGTTTTTCTCACTTATTTAGTAATGCACAGAGAAAAGTGCCCTAATCGGAAAACATCTGTACTCAGTGCATTATATATCAGAAAATACTAGTGTTCGTCCATTAAGAACTGATGTGTCTCAATATGGCAAGTTTTACGTCTTCACGCAGTTTTAAACGCTAAACACTGATTGGTTATTAAAGGCCACACTATTCATGGCACCATCTTTGCCTTTTCTGTCATTACCACTCTAACACTATATTGCGTTTGTGTGTATTTGTGTGTCGGAGTGAGTGCGATTTGTATTTGTATGTGCGTATGAAATGTTGATTCTGTCGTGTGACTGAATGGTCGATCTGTTTGTCAAAGTTTGTCTGGAACTGACTTTCATCATGTCTCCAAATGCCTGTGCGTCTCTGAGTAGATGTTTATGAAGTGAGGTCACTTCCTGTCAGTTTGGTGTTCTATACAACAATCCAACTGCACAGAAGTTACTGCAACAGTTTGCATCTACGTGCCGCTGTGTGGTGGCTGCACCTGCTCTCTTTTAGCTGTGCCCTTGGTTGTGACGCTCTTGGTAACCGCATGCCCGTACGCTCTGTCACGTGATGTGTGATGCTTGCTTTGTTACCCATAATTTGAGGTTTGATCTGAGCGAAAGCCTCTATTTCCATGCAATCGATCTGTGATCGATCCATTGTATAAGGCTTCTGTCTGATTTAGTGTCAAATGTTGTGAAAATCTCAAATTTGGGGAGCAACGTGTGTGAATATGTCAGTGAATGAGTCCATTTGTGTTCATCTTCTGAACAGCATGTCAAATGTGCTGCTTCTTGCTAAGGGGGCTATTTAATCAGATGTGAAGCTCAGTGATAAATAACCCAGCACAATAATTTCAAGCAATACAGAGAGCTTTTGACATTTTCATTAACTGACCAGCCAACATCCGCTTTATAATGGATTAAATTCCCCTCTTCCGGCCTTCATTTCCAATGAAGTGGTTAATTGACGAGCCCAGAGGAAAGGATTTTGATAGACTACATGTATCAAACAGTAAATAAGTATATGGATTTTTGAGAGCCGGTGATGTTGGCCACCTTTTTGAATCTATGGAATAATGGGATGTCTGTCATGCACCTTTCCCTTTCATCTGGGCTCTCTGGCCTTGACGCTCTAGTCAGGCTGGGCATTTGTCAAGTGTTACAGCCACCACTCAATTCATTGATAATTCCTAACAACTGGCAACCATTGATGGCTGTGTTGTGTCATCCTGTCTCTGTCTAATTAATGGGGAATGATACAGTGGTTCAGTAGTGGCTCTGTCTACACTGCTGAACCTCTACAGTTACAAACCAAACTCTCCCAAATATCTGGCAGAAGCTGACACTGGATTCATAAACAGCAAAACTTTCTCGCCCACCAAGCTTAGGTTTGACAGTGACTGGTATTTTTTTCCCACAATATCCTGGGATTGAACAACCACTGGGAGGCAAACCTTGAGGCAGAGGTTGCCTTAACCAAAACAATCCTGTCATTTACTTAATTTGATTCAGAATGCTTTCAGAATGAAAGTTTAAACCTATCAATTCTCATTTTACAGTTTCCATCTCTACATGTTTTGAATTGATTATTTTTAACCATTCAAACGTTTATGGGAAGAAAGATTTTTTTAAAGAAATTAAATTGATCAGTTGAATAATATATTTTTTTTTAAAGTTTCTATATCTGTTTATCCATATTACAATGATTTCTGAAGGATCATGTGCAGGGCTTGACATTAACTTTTTTGCTCACCAGCCTTGGTTTTCCAAAGTTACTAGCCACACAGCATTTTCACTGGCCGAAATTTGTTGTTGGCTATAGGTAAATGACCACTGTACACACCCAAAGTCTACATGAAATCTATAACATGACAGGTCATCAAATAGGCCTATTTAGCTCTGACAAGGTTGTGTGTATAGCTCCTTAATCTAGATAGAGAAACACTAACAGTTGCTTGTCTAAAAGAAAATTAGATAAGAAAAATAAGTAAATATTTATTCTCAAGCATTATCCTCATCAGTGGTTATCAGCTATGACATATTTAAATCTAGCATATTTTTTGTATGAGCCCATACAGTATACCAATATCGTATGTAACTTTAGAGGCGGTCCCTAAATTCACGAATATCAAACATCCAACGTCAAGCCAACTTTATGCCAGTCACATCAGATGCGCTATGGTTCTGCTGTGATCTTTGTTTGAAACTATTTTCGCTGCTGAAATAGAACAAAAACAGTCAATCATTGTATGATGAATGAATCTCTACGTACATCTCTGCTTTATTGTTTATGATGAGAGTGCAGATTTCAGTGAGTAAGAGCACTCTGAGTGCTCTGCCGGGTGTTAATGTCAAGCCTGGATCATGTGACACTGAAGACTGGTGTAATGGCTGCAGAAAAGACATAACAGGAATAAATTACATTTTTAAAATAAATTAAAATAGAAAATAGCTGTTTTAAATTGCAATAATATTTCACAATATTACTGTTTTACTTTTCTTTTTGATCAAACACAACCGCGGTGAGCATATGAGACTTCTTTCAAAAACATTAAAAAAAAAAAATCTGACCCCAAACTTTTCAGGTAGTCTAAATTAACTCTCTTAAAGCCTGAATAACATATTATCTCCCGGTTTCACAGACAAGGCTTACTCCTAGTCCTTGACTAAAATGGATGTTTGAGCTGTCTTAACTGAAAGTAACTTGCACTGACATATCTTAAAATATGTGTCAGTGTCATTGTCATTGTTTTGTCTCAAGATGCACACAAGTAATGTTTGTTTTTTTCTAAGGCACATTTCTAAAAGCTACTTAAATGTCCTAATTGAACTAAGGCCTAATCCTGGTTTAATCTAAGCCCTGTCTGTGAAACTAGGCCTATAGGCTATGTTTTACATGGTTTTCTGAAGGTCAACTATTCCAAGTTAAAATGAACTGCAGTTTTAATAATAATAATGGCTATAGCAAGATGATATTACATACAGTATGTCTGCTATATATAATTATCAGTAAAGTTAAACATGACGGATAAAAAATATTCAATGACAGAAACTTTGCAGTCCATCTCAGTGACAATGATAATGATTATTGTTCAGCCTCTGCCTCAGTGCTTATTTTTTAATGATTTGGTCACACAACATCAACAGTAAAAACAATAACCATGAGCTGAAGCTTCAAATGATATGATATTAGAATGTCTTTAACACAATAGCAATCTCAAGTAAAACAGCATGGCATGTATTGTCTTAGTTGCGCTGTTACCGCAGATTCAAAGACCCAGGATGCATCCTGAACTCTTGGTGGGCTGGTCATTCCCTTGCTTTCCACTGCACTAAAGCAGGAATAAAATTGCACTGCTGTGTGACGATAGACCTCACACTGTGTTTCTGAAGGCCCGTCAACCAGAACACCTAGATTATCACCCCAATTTTAATTCTTTCTTTTATCTCATCACCCAGACAATTCAATCTAAGACCATCATGAGAAAAGAATTAAAATGGGCAAGTCATGCTGTTGTGTACTGTACTGTATTTGTGTGAAACCAAGTGGCCTAAGCAGTATTTCTTGAATAGGTCCCTTTCCCTGCAGCTTTTTTTGCAAAAGTACAATTCCAGTATCAAAATTTGAGGCAATATATGCATGTTTTTCTCATCAGGTCCAAAAACGTGTACCATTCCTCTTGATTAGAGTGTTTAAATGTGCAAGATTGATTTTCTTCATGTTAATGAGAATGACCCTCTTTCTGACTGAACAGTATTCTCATCAATCCCGGAAATCACGTTAAGATGCAAGAGGGGACATTGGGATTCTTTATCGCCAGTGACGCTAAAGAGGTGAAAAGGTAAACATGTCTCCAATCCATCAGAATTTAATTTTTAAATAGAAATGAAAACTGAAAAGTGAAGCAAAATGTTCAATTCTTTGCTCTCTCTCTTCAGAGCATTTTTCTACTGCAAAGCATGTCATGATGACATCACGGATCCCAAAAGGATTAAAAAGTGTGGCTGCAAGAGAAGTAAGTACACCCGACCATCCCTCCCTCCCTTCCTCTCTCCTGTCGAGCCCAGTCTGAACGGAAAGTGTCCACCGACTCTTTTTCACTTTGTAGGGCACTGCTACATTGTGTAAAATGTCAGATATTGTTGTTTCTCTTGTATTTTAGCTTCTATTTGAAAGATTTCGTTACATATTGTAAATAAAATAGGCTCGTGTCAGTTTCACTCTTTAAAAGACAAAAAACACTTGCAAGGCAGCAAAATAATACTGTTAAAAAAGTTCAGATTTTAGGCTTTGGTTCTGCTACCCTTCTCCCATTTAGGATAGTACATTTTAAATCAGATGTGCGCTTCATAATTTCAGTATTTTTTGCCTACTTGTTGAATACTGTACATAGTACTCATTTGATAGCCACTGTGCAGCTATTAATGGTTAATTTTTGACCACCATTCAGTCAGTAAGATTTTAGAAATTAAAACTTTTATTTATAAAGGACACATTAAATTGATCAAAAGTGACAGTAAAGACTTTTGCATTGTTACAAAAATGTTCTATTTCAAATAAATGCTGTTCTTTTGAACATCAAAGAATCCTGAAAAAAAATATGTATTGCAGTTTCCATAAAAATATTAAGCATTCCACAAAAATATTTTCAGCATTGATAATAATTAGAAATGTTTGTTGAGAAATGAATCAGCATATCAGAATTATTTCTGAAGGATCATGTGACATGTTGGCTGGAGTAAGGGCTAGAATGTCAGCTTTGCCATCACAAGAATAAATAGCATTTTAAAATATGAAAAATCTGTTATTTTAAATTGTAATAATATTTCACAATATTTCTGCTTTTACAGTATTTTTATGAAATAAGTGTAGCCTTGTTGAGCATAAGATCTTTGAACGATAGTATGCAAAGAAAATCACACATTTCTTAAGTGAAAACATTTGTCACGTCTAACACTACAATTATCTACAAAACACATTGCTCCCTTGCAACCACTTTAAAAATACAAACAATACTAAAATAGTAGAGCGATGAACTGTAGAAACTAGTGACCATCAAAAACAGACTACCTTCAAATTGGAGGCCTAGAAATAGAGGGAGAAAGATGACAAGGTGAAAGAGTGAGACTCTTGAGAAAAGCCAGTCATCAGCATTCTAATGGTGAAGAGAGATACAGATGTAGAGAGGGAATGACATGATTAGCAGGGCTGAAGAGAGAGGCTGTCAGCTCACGGTGGCATCAGTGGGAGAGAGGCGGAGGTAATGACACCAGTCAGGTGGAAAAACAAAAGGCAAGAGCAGCTTGGCCCACCCTCGCCAGACACCGAAAACACACTCCTGGCCCAGGATCATTTTACCAATCATATCCACCCTGTTTACCCAGAACGCCCAACACAACTGCCATTTGGACGCGCCACTGTCATGTCCCACTGCCTCAGCCTGGCAAAAACACTTTCTGACAGGAAGTCAGTGAAGTAGAAGAGAGATTAATAGCTCAGAGTGTAGTCCACTGTCAGAGCAGCTCCTGCAGACATTTACATCATTTGATAGAACTGTATTTCCTCTTAATTATATATAGATGTGGCAGCACCTAAATGTTTGTTGTCATTTGCTAACGTTGGCTTGGTAGAATGAAGCAATATTTATGTTAAGTAGAGCATACATTAACATTAATATTGGAATGATGCATTGTTATTACATGACTTATATAAGCATTTGTCCAAACCAGTTAGCCACAAGATGAATAATTCAGCTTCATTCCCAGTGACCTTTCACTGTGCACTTTTAAACAGCTGCCTTTAACTGCAGATCTTTGTTTATTTATGTTTTGTTTACATTAATTTAATTATTTAAAACTATATATGATGTTTCAGAGTGTTTGATTACACATTTTTATGTTTTTGAAAGTGCAAAGACAAGGCTGCATGAATTTGATCAAAAATACTGTCAGATATTATTTCAATTTAAAATAACTGTTTTCTATTTTAATATTTTTTCAATGTAATTTATTCCTGTGAGGGCAAAGTTGAATTTTCAGCATCATTCCTCCAGTCTTCAGTGTCACATGATCCTTCAGAAATCATTCTAATATGATGATTTGCTGCTGAAGAAACATTTCTTATTTTCACAGTTAAAAACTGTTGTGCTGCTTAATATTTTTGTGGAAACCATGATACAGTTTTTTTTTTCAGGATTCTTTAATAATGAATACAAAATACAAAAGAACAGCATTTATTTAAAATATAAATATTTTGTAACATTATAAATGTCTTTGCTGTCTCTTTTGATCAATTTTATGCTTCCTTGCTGAACAAAAGTATTATTACATTATTATATGAATTACTGACCCCAAACTTTGTCACGATAGTGTAAGTTTGAGCTAAACGTTTTTATTACTTTATTCTCTTTTGTTCTCTTCCCAATCATATGTTTTTGATGATATGCACCCTCCCAAAACTGAATTTCACCTGAGAGGAGGTCAATAGCCTCACAGTAAGGGAGATGAGGTTTCCATTGCTGTAATGGAAGTTTGTGTTCTTTTATTTGACCCTCTTTATGATCATTGACATACTTTTTGATGTATTTCCTTCCTTGCTGCCTTGGAATACCGCCTCTTTATTTAAACCTCTCACTGATAGTGACATATTGTGAGTAAAAACGGGTTTCCTGTGGCCCAGAGTACATTCTGACTGTCTCACTCTGATAATAGTTCTATATATATATCTATATATATGTTGCATGTGTCAGTCTAGCTGCTGCATCCCTCCTACGCCGCTCATCTCTCCACTGTCCTCAGCCCAAAACAGTAATACAGCAGATTTTACTGGCCTGAAAATGACCCTGTCCTGACCCCTACAAACCAGTCTCTAATAAGAGAGAAGAATAAGTTCTTGACCAATAACAGTTCCTCCCAAAGATTTACCATTCTGAAATCGGTGATTAATTTCAGAGGTTGTTTGACTCTCCTGAAACTCAACGTAACCTGTCATGACAATCTAAAAAGTCAAACAAGCCGATTGATTTTGCTACTATTAGTCATGGACCTCACCAGTGCCAAGGGGGGTGGTTGAGTCCACTTGAATCCGTCCCCTCACTGTCAAAGGCAATTTCGCATGCTGCTGTATTTTCAGAGAGCAGAAAGAGTTCTGTGGGAAGTTCTTCAAATTCTTAGACTTAACGAGCATCGTCTCCAAAACACAATCAAAACAATCTGGTCTCCCTCTTGCCTACAGCCTCCCCTTTGTCTCCACCGCCCGGCCCCTGCCCAGCTTCTCTACACGACACAAGAACCATCGGTAGAATTGAAATCTTCTGAGTTTCAATTGTTTTCAGTAGTTGGGCACTTTCTCACTGCCCTCACTGATAGGTGCATCTCTCAACATTAGGCTCACGAAGGTGTTGACCTAGCTGCTGTACACAATGCTGGCCACTAGATGCCACTGTAGTTCTACAAATGAGAACGGAACAGAATGGGAACACTGAGGTCCTCATAAACCTATTTAGCAAGATTGCTTTCAGCCAGTGTGCACTGTAGGGTCTTCTCACTTGTCACCTAGGTTTCTTTATGTAGGTCTTCCCAAGGAGCCAGCGTGTTGTTCGCTTTATATCGATACGGATAGAGGTGTGTTTGTTTTAAGTATTTTAAGAACATATTGTAAGGCTTATGTATCGTAAGGCTTCACTGTATCTAATATCACTCTAAACGACCATATTATTTATATGTTCATATTATAATTCCTTCAGATATATTCCTTTCCACTTAGTATTTTAACACATGACATAGCCTGCTTTGAATTATGGGACGTTGTAGGGCAAGGAAAGACGATAGGGGTGCTGAGAGCATTCTTGCTAAATCGGGTTGTTCTGTTAAAGAGGCTTCAGTAATTAGGCTCTCTGTGTAGTCGTGTTCAGTCACTCACATCATCATGTTGTCTTGTGTCTCTTCCGCCCTCCATGTCTCACTGACTAACATAACCACATACTATGTGCTCCAATGAATGGCAACCCTCAAACTCTGAAGCGATAGATTTCAGCATGAAATTATGTAGAAACCCCGCTGCTGCATGTTTCCGCATTGCCTTAATCTGTTTCAGCCCCGTGAACAGTCGACCGGGCTGCCGTTTCAAGAGATACGACCGCGGTCGCCTCCCACTGCATGCCTGTTCTCCTTAATTTCAGCCATTCTGCATGGTTCTATAAGAATAACAGTCCCTGAGGTTATGGCTTTAAAGGCCAAGTCATTTACCATATTATCTCTCCAGCATACAACTGAAATTGGCCTCTTAATTCAGGCTCATAACCTCAGATGGAAGTCAAAAGCAGGCTTTTCCCTGTGGATTGTTTGCTCTTTTGAGGGTGCCAGACTTGATTACGGTCCGTTAGCGAGGTGGCACCGGGAGAATGTGTACCAGGGACTGTTTTTAGTCCGATTCACAGCAATCAAATGCTGCTATAGTCTCTCACCACAGCTCCTTTGAGAACCAAAAAAAATGCATACACACATACATACACTACATGTAATGTATGTTTGAATAAAATGTGCAATGCATGCGAATGCATCTTCTAATCGTGGAATGAAGGAGTAGCCTATTGGCATGTTTACCATATGAACCTCCCAACCGATCCCTGATTGAGTCCAGTGGTGAGCAGAGTTTGACGAACAGAATAGGGTGCCCACGTTAGAGCCTGTAGCACGTTGTGATGCCGATAACCTGCTGCTGCATGATGGGATACAGGTACGTGATCCTCTCCTTTAGATACAGAGGATGTTATCCAAAGAGGTTTTGCTGCTGAACACATTCACCCATTCCTCTCTGCCTGAATGTCCCTTGCCCCAACCTCTGATCATAATGTCATATCTGACCTTTTAACCTTTTATGACATGATCAGCCTTAGGGCACGGCTTGACCCCAATGAGACGACTGCTTCCTGCCTAAACAAGCCCTCTATTAGATGTTTTCAAAGTCCGATTTGGCATTAACCTTCAAATTTGGATCGAACTTCACATGTGCAGTGGGAACATAATCGGAAGCTTATCCGAAGCGTACTTCAAGCAGGAGCGCAGTGGTCCATCTGTGGGTCAAACCTGTCATTGCACTTTTTGTTCCTGTTTGAAAAAGTTTCCTTCAGACTTCCCTGGTTGAAAAACTCTTTTGATCCTTGCCATTAACCTGCTGCTTTCCTCTCCTCTCATCCAACACATGACTGTAGCCAAGATGTCCGTCTACAAGCGAATGAAACTGGCATGTTGTTTTGATTGCGGGCGCTCTGAGCGTGACTGCTCGTGCATGACAGGCAGTGTACATAGTAACATGGACAGTCTTCAGAGGGCCTTCCCACTTTCTTCTGTCTCTGTTCATGATTGCTCAACCAGTTTACGTGCCTGTAAGTTCGATCGCCAAACCACATGCCGTTCGATGTCCGTGACCTGTGAGAGTGTGCGTGTCTGTGCCGTGTTTCATATGCTGTGTTTTACGTCTGTTTCGTTCCTCCATTATTTCCGTATATGTGGCTTATTGGATGGTACACTAGTACATATTCTTTTTCGTTTGGTGAATTGGTGGTAGTTGAAGTGACGTGGCTTCTCTGTGTTAGTGCTGCAGTAGGTGCAGTAGGACTGTGTTGGCGCATGCTGTGTTAGTGGAGCACTTGTGCGGTGCTGGTGACATTTTGCAGTCACTGTTTTGGTGTTTACACTTTTACATGGCAGGTGTACATGTATCTGTTAAATGAACTATATGATGTGCTTTTAATCGAATCCATGGGCTAATTGTGTACATTGACACTGATGATGTTTTGGTAGTATTTTCATGTTCATGTGACTTTTGAAGACCCTTCTTCAGGTTAGGAAACATGCAAACGAATGGCTAACTGTTTTTTCCCCCACAGGTTCAAACACTGGGTACCCACAATCTTTTGGTCTTTGAATTTCGAATGTGTTCGGTTATTACATGCCGTCTTGTCCTATTTAAATTATTAGAAACAAGCAAATGTAACTCACATGTCCATCTCACTGGTCAAGATCCCTTTTGACTATATTTGTTAATTGAGCAAAATTGGAAGGATATCAGTAAATTAAAAACTGTCAGAACTATATATGTCTGTTATTTATTAAAATCATCTTTAATTCACATGCCAAACGCTAGATTGTGATTGAAAGGGATCTTTAGTGAGATTCTTCAGTGAGATTCTTCTGTTCATAAAGAGTAAGTATATACTGGCAACGTCTTTTCTGCTATTCTTGGACAATCATGTTTTACAACCGCACGCCATTAATGCCTCCACCATTTCCACTGGCTGAAATAAAACCTCTTCCTTTAGTAAAGTCCACATTTAGGTGCAATTGAAAAAACACATCAAACTCTCCCCCTTTCCACAGGATCTGATCCTCCTCGATGATTTTCTCTTAGCCAGCAATCAGGGGAGAAAAAGTCAATGTGCTTTATTTAATGCCTTGTATACCACAGTGGGACTGTCAGGCTCAATGGGAAAGTTAAAAAGAGATCTCCTGACAGGAACTCAATTGAGATGGCGGTGACTCAGGCTATTGGATGAGGTCAGATGACTGAAGCAGTTAGTTGTGTAAAGGACAGCGCTGAACAGGGGTCTTCTCATTAAGCCTTAGCAGATGTGAAATACTAAAGCGTCTGTCAATTAGGAATGGCAGCGGTGCGACCTACTATAAAAGCAGGGGTCAGTTCAGGCGATCGCATTTCCTCTACAACTGCCTTCCGACTGTTCGCCACATCAGCTTAGATTAGCATCAAACGCTATGATGAGGTTGACTTTGTGTCTTGTGTTTTGGTCTGTGGTGATATCCCTGGATACCAGTTACTGGTCATTATATAGTTACTGATCTCTTCATGTAGCGTCATCCTTCATTGGTTTCACTGCTGCCGTTTTCTTTCTGAATTGAGTGCGTTTTCGCCAAGGCTGACAGCTAATGCCAGCTGCGGCTTTGTTTGACTCTCTCCCATCGGTTCTGCCTCAGATCTAGTATTACATCTCAATGATGAGGAATTCACAGAGTTCCTCCATCTGACTTTGATTTTGCTCAATCAGTAATGATTTTCTGATTTCTTTGAGCACATCATCACGTTATTTAAAAGTTTCATTTAATCACGTTATTTATTATTTAATTAATAACGTTTAATTTAAAAGAAAGAAATAATATAATAATAGAAAAAAAAAAAAATATATATATATATATATATATATATATATATACACACTCACCTAAAGGATTATTAGGAACACCATACTAATACTGTGTTTGACCCCCTTTCGCCTTCAGAACTGCCTTAATTCTACGTGGCATTGATTCAACAAGGTGCTGAAAGCATTCTTTAGAAATGTTGGCCCATATTGATAGGATAGCATCTTGCAGTTGATGGAGATTTGTGGGATGCACATCCAGGGCACGAAGCTCCCGTTCCACCACATCCCAAAGATGCTCTATTGGGTTGAGATCTGGTGACTGTGGGGGCCATTTTAGTACAGTGAACTCATTGTCATGTTCAAGAAACCAATTTGAAATGATTCGAGCTTTGTGACATGGTGCATTATCCTGCTGGAAGTAGCCATCAGAGGATGGGTACATGGTGGTCATAAAGGGATGGACATGGTCAGAAACAATGCTCAGGTAGGCCGTGGCATTTAAACGATGCCCAATTGGCACTAAGGGGCCCAAAGTGTGCCAAGAAAACATCCTCCACACCATTACACCACCACCACCAGCCTGCACAGTGGTAACAAGGCATGATGGATCCATGTTCTCATTCTGTTTACGCCAAATTCTGACTCTACCATCTGAATGTCTCAACAGAAATCGAGACTCATCAGACCAGGCAACATTTTTCCAGTCTTCAACTGTCCAATTTTGGTGAGCTCGTGCAAATTGTAGCCTCTTTTTCCTATTTGTAGTGGAGATGAGTGGTACCCGGTGGGGTCTTCTGCTGTTGTAGCCCATCCGCCTCAAGGTTGTGCGTGTTGTGGCTTCACAAATGCTTTGCTGCATACCTCGGTTGTAACGAGTGGTTATTTCAGTCAAAGTTGCTCTTCTATCAGCTTGAATCAGTCAGCCCATTCTCCTCTGACCTCTAGCATCAACAAGGCATTTTTGTCCACAGGACTGCCGCATACTGGATGTTTTTCCCTTTTCACACCATTCTTTGTAAACTCTAGAAATGGTTGTGCGTGAAAATCCCAGTAACTGAGCAGATTGTGAAATACTCAGACCGGCCCGTCTAGCACCAACAACCATGCCACGCTCAAAATTGCTTAAATCACCTTTCTTTCCCATTCTGACATTCAGTTTGGAGTTCAGGAGATTGTCTTGACCAGGACCACACCCCTAAATGCATTGAAGCAACTGCTATGTGATTGGTTGATTAGATAATTGCATTAATGAGAAATTGAACAGGTGTTCCTAATAATCCTTTAGGTGAGTGTATATGATTTCTTTCTATATATTTTATTTTAATATACATTTGTTTTGATCACACGTTCCACACCGTAAGCCATAGCTTACGCTTCCTCAGTGACAACAACTTCCATTTGCATTTCTATTGTGCACCAGTTTTCCTAAAGATTATGATTTTGTTCTTTTAAGCATGTGTATTTATAAATTACATTCACAACTTGAATGGAAAGATAGATACTGGCACTCACCACTTAATGTGTTCCCATACCCCAAATGGGTCAGAAAGCATAAACATCACCACATCCCTGCACTAAGCATGATATGGTGGTTTTATACCTGCACATTATAGTAGCTCAGTTATTACTGAAATAAATACTACTCCCCTGGATGTAATAATTTAGCTGAATGCATGAAACACGTGACAGTAAATGCACTCTGTCTTACAGAAGTAATGTTCCCTGATGGGCTCTTTCTCAAACAGCCCTCATACACTTTTTGTTCAGATTCTGTGCATGCATCACTCAGGATGGTAATGCTCCTTTCTTCCAAAGGCAGACAAAGAGTTATTAGTATGAAAATGAGATGTGTGCACTCTTTTGGCTGCGGTCAAAGCCCAGAGAGTCATTGACAAGGAGTAGGGAGCAATGGAACACTCATTATAGCTCTAGTGCACTGCGCACTATTAAGAAGAGTTTGTTATCTCTGCAAGTGCAGGCTTTAGGGAGCAAATATACTGTACAAGTGAGTTAGCTGCCTCCGCTCTAAGTTACAGTGACAATAACAGTCCCTCCGCTCCACCTGCCGAGACTTATCCCCTCATTACACGAGCTTTAAAGACTCTCAAGGTGCTCAGCATTGCAAAGGGTATTAATTCCTGTTTTGAACTTATGAGCCTTCAAAAGGAAGTTTCCAGCAGGGCAATCCTAGATATGCCTTTTTTTATAAACAACAATCGCCTGGCATACTGAGAGGGAAAGGGAGAGAGGTCGCTGCTTTTTTTTTTAAGTCTTCGGGGCATTTTTTTCTCTCTCCTTTTTCCTCTTCTCTTGCCTGCTCTGGTTGGTTATGGAGTTTGCAGAGGATGTGCCGAGCATGGCAGGGCGGGGCGGCACTGCGCAGCTCAGAGAGTGGATCTTGTCCACTCCTTGCAGGGTGGAACTCAGCACCGTCGGCTCTTATGCAGCCTGACATGAAAATTATGTTTGCATTTTCATTTCCCCAGCTCAGCTGGTGTGTCATTAAACTCAACCTGACAGTTCCTTACCACCAGGCAGGAGCAGGGCCGGTCATCCCCTCCGCCGTGTAGGACAGATGCTAGCCAAAGAGTCGGCCGACTCTTCCTGCGCCCGCAGATCGCAAGCGACATATGCCAGGACCGGCGCGGGGCCCCTGCTTGAGCGTTTGTGTCACCACCCTGCCCTGGGCTTGCGCTGTGACCTTTATGGCATCAGATACAGTACTTGTAACAAAAGATGAGACTTTGAAAATGGGGATGAAGATGGGGGCTGCAGTATAGAACAACCTACGTGCATCTGAACACATCCCTCATTATGATTGACTGCAAAATAAACTCTGAAACTCACGGTTTCGTATGCAACATATAACTTAAAGTCAACATGAAATCAAAATTTATACAATTTACACTTTCCTGGTGTTATTTTTTTAATGATGCAGCACGTTTTAAGGGGCTGTCACACTGCACTTTTTGTTCCAATGACTTCCATTCAAATGCATACGAATGCATCAGACCGGAAATGCCAACTCATGTGAAAAGTTTCGCATTTCGCTGCATTCCAAAGTTCAAGTTTGGTGAACTCTGAGCTGCGAATTCGTATCAAGTGACGACATGTGACCAGTAGAAGATCGATACGTCACGGCGTGACCTCTTGGCTAAATTAAAAGAGCTATATTTTTGCAGTAAAGTTGAGTAGATTGTATATTTTTTTACATTTTGAGTGTATTACTATTTGTTATATGTTGAATTCATGTTTATAAAAAACGTCATACGTCATATCACGACCGTTGCAGTGTCCGAAGAAATTTCGCATGCTCAAAGTCTTGTGTGACCGCGGCTTTATTCCAAAGACAAAAATAGTTTGGCCTCATAATGTTAAATCAAAATGGCCTGATCTTCCTCTGAAATGCATTTCCTTTTCTGGGTTATGTCATTTAGGGTGCTTTCACACTAGCACTTTTGGTGCACACCCGGTTCGGTTCGCTTGGATGATGTGAATGCTGTTTTCCGAACTTGGGTGCGTACCCATGGGGTACAGTTCATGTGAACTTGCTGCTGATATGAACACAATAGCACTAAATCGCGGAAGTGAACCGTTATTAATGATGTGTAATTCGATAAAACCAAAGGTTCAGAAATCAAAATATAAAAGTGAGGTGAGTAACGCTATGCATTTTGCCGCCTTCTCCTGCATCGTCATTACCATGCAACGGGTAAAAAGATTATGATTATGCAAACGCACCACTGTTTGGACCCAAAAATATAATGTGAACACAATCCAGCGGGGGCAGGGGAGGGGCAGAGCAATCGAGCTCTGGTTCAGACCAGGCAATCAAACCAACAACACCCTTAGGCTTCACAGGCTATTGGATAATGTTAACCCACCCACCTACCCACACCTACCCACCTAACCGCATGTGTGGAGATTCATTTGAAAATGTAATTGTAAATATTTATTAAAATATTTGTTTATTACAGAGATATTGTGGTATTAATTAAAAAAAATATTATTACATTACAATACTGTCATATTAGTTCATTTAAAAATGTAATATTAAAAATATTGTAATATATATTTTTTTCACTCAGAAATACAAAACATTACGGAAAGAAAATGGCATGTCATGTATTCAAAACATCAATTCATATTCACTTTAATGACTTGAAGTTTGTTTGCTTTGTCACAAATTTTTGGCATACAGTATCTTGATTCTCCCAGCATGTTATGCCTACAGTTTGGCGTTCATCTGCAGTTGACAAGATAGTAATTACTGATCAAAAATGATCAGCTGGCAGTGTTTAATTTTTACAGAAGCAATTATGTGATGGGAAACATCTGTAATTTGTTGTTTAACTATTTGGTAAAGGCTCAAGATTGCTAACATCTGTTTGATCGGTTTCACTGGTTTTCATTAAATTGAGTGTCAAGGATAAAATGATGACTTATCAAAGCATTCTCTTTTCCCCAGCCAAATTCCAAATACCATAATGATCCTTGTGAGGTTGTTCGGATTTGGGCAGTATGTTCGTCATCGGTCTTGGGACGAGAATCCAACGTTTGACTCTTAAAATGGATCCGTGATGTGGAAACACTGAACAAGCAGCTTGATTTTCATCGCTTCGTTTAAGTCCAGTCCTTCCACCAATCATCTCTTTGGTTTTTTGTTTCTTTAATCATCTCCTGCTTATATGATTATCTTCTTCATCCTTTTTGCTTCTAACTGCTGTTAACTTGACTTTTCTTCCTTTCTGTCCTTGTGTAAGTGTGATGCACTGTCTTTCTGCTGTCTATCTCACACTCATTCTCTCTCTTTTCCTTTTTGTATCCTCACATTGGTCTCTGCGTTCCCCTCAGCCAAATATAAGTTTAACGGATATGTCAGATCACGTAAGTGTACTTCTCTGTTTTCCTCATTCCCCCATTCGTTCGTGCAACCTACCTGCTTTGGCTCTTTGCTTTTGATTTTACCCCCACTAGCATTACAGCACAAAAGCTGCCATCCTCAGCTCTCTGTAGATTACTGGGGATTGATGGGAAGGGGGGCCGTGATGACAGTTTCTCAGCACTGGGTTCTGGTCAAATGCATCAGAGGGGCTGCTCGACTTTAAAACATGTGCATGAGAAAGGTCAGGTGCTGAATAGAGGGATCCATATGAAATCCAGATGTTGCATTAAGAGCTCCGTGTCCTTGCGAGGGATGATTGAAGAGATAGAAATGCTATGATGTATTGCACGCATGTGTGGAGTCTTAGAGATGTTTCTGTGTTGTGACGCCATCAACAGCAGATGGCGCTACAACTCCAGGGAAATGGGATCACAGCCACAGTCTGGGGTTCGGTTCACAGCTAAACGCGTTTTAGGCAAATCAGACGGCAAACTAATGCTGAGAGAGCTTTAGCTTTATTGCAGTTAAGTTTCATTTCATATGTCACCTTTTCAATGTATTTCAATGTTATAAACGTTGCATATGTATTTGCATAGGCTAAATGTTTATTTTTAAACCGTTTTAAAATGTTATGTTATATTTCTGCATCTGAAGGACAAAGAATAATTTTAACAGCAAAATAATAAAAATGAATAATTAGGAGAATTTAGGTGAAGTGAATGTAGACCGAAATGATTTATTTAGAGCCACCATAAAATTAGGTAAAGTTTTAAAATGGTTTTCTATAATTTAACAGTGGCCTTGATAAGAATGCACAATTGTGGCTCGTCACAGGATTTGCATTTCATAAAGGGACAGTTGCCGTCTGGATTACTGTTAATCCACAGTGAAAGTGCCACAGCGGATGTTCTCTGTATAATGCTACTCGTGTTTGACAGGGGCCAGATGAATCCAAGAGTTATCTGTGGCGGCCTTTAAATCTATGCGGCAGCTGACGGCAGAAATAACCATCTATTTATTGCTCTGAGCAAGGTTTGGGGAGCAGGCGGAAACTGCTTTTCCACTTACACCAGATATTGGTTAACCTCTTGCCTTTTATGTAGATAGCATTAGGCTGGAATCTTATGGCTCGGGTGGCAGGCGGTGAGCTTGATAACTCCCTGTGTGAAACACTTCAGGTCCCTTATACACACTGCATACTCCCGTCTGTCAGACAGCAGATTGTTTGTTATTTTGGTCCTTTTCGCAGCTTAATCTAAGACATTTTCGTGTGTTGTATGGAGTATTGATTTTCACACATTTTAGATATGTTGTTTTAACACTGCTTAGCCGTATATTGAGGCAGAATGTAAAGAGATTGCTGTGTTCCCTTGTGCAAGCACATCCCTACCTGCACTGTGACCTGATTCATTGTGACTGTTATCAGGAATAATATGTTCATGCTTTGTTCTGTCTTGTCGCGGAGCAGGCAGGGAAGAAAGTGCTTCTAATTAATTAATGTTTATTAGCAATGGAAAAGCAAATGTCATATTGAACATTTCACCTAAAGCGCTTGGCAAGTGGTTAAGTAGTGTTTTATAAAACCGAGGGGTCATCTTCAATTATTAAAAAATGCGGCGGTTACCTTTATGGCACACAGATTTGCGGATCTGTCTGTAAATGGTAATCGAAGGGGGAAATAAATGGCTCGACAATGAAAATCATGTCAACTTGTATTTTCATACTTAAATATTTATGTAATTCTCGTGCAGTTCAGTGATAAATTATGAATGCTGCAGTGTTTTAATCATAATATATTTAGTTTAGAATCACTAATGGCATGTGCTTTTAGATGACTTTTATAGCAATTTTAAATCTTATTTAAAACTATTTTATATTTTATTATTACTATTTAACAAGGCACTTGCTGATAGCAGTACATTTTCAATACATTTTGTGAGACCCCTGCAGAGCCTCTGACTGTCTGTTAATAAGTCTCTTAAAATATTTAATGTTGAATTGTATTCAAATATTCAATGCAAATTCAGTTTGATTAGATAAATATTAGATAATCACCTTTTCTTGTGACAAGTTTAGAATGTCATGCGGTTCGACTCCCCAAATACTTAATGATATTTATGTATTTCATTTTAAAAGTGTATTTAAAATTATTTTTTAAAAATGATTAAGATCGCCACACTGAAGGTGTAAGGAAAATGTAATTACATTTTGTTTGATGGTTACACCACATGACAAATGAAAAAATATTTTTTTTCCCCCCAAATCAATGAAACTAACATGAATATATTTCTAAGATTTGTAAAAGATTTTTTTCCTTTTCTTTTTTGTGGACCCTGTTAATAGTATATGTCACTGACCCAATCACAGTCATCTCTCATTGTTTTGTCTTCCAATGTTTGACAGTAAAGGAGGAAGTTAGAGCGACTTTTCAAAACCCCTCGATCAAACTGGCCAGCAGCATGGCTGTTCCCAACACTCTTCCCAGTGTGCTGCCGGTTGTTGAGTGCTCCACGACTGCTGTACCTCTTGTTAATAACCGTAAAGGAAGTCTGCTCCCTCCAGCACCGCCCTCACAGTCACACCTCAGCCTGGCTGGACTGAACCGGGCCCGCAGCCTGCCCGGAAAATACCGCTACCGCCCCACGCACTGTAGGTTGTGCCTTAGGACGCATTAGTCAGTGCTACTGCAAACAACCCCTTCCTCCTGCATGGGTCCCTGCAGTCACTGCCGCATGCATGTAGAGCAGCTAGTGGCTAATGTACCCCCTGCCCCAGCACTAAATGTGTGTGTGTGTGTGTGTGTGTGTGTAATGTGTGTAACTGCCATCAATAGGAGTATATAAGTTCCAGAATAGCTAGTTTACCCATCATATACCGTGGAATTCAAGACCACTAATTAAAATGTTTTTTAATGCATTTTTTTCTTTACATATTTAAAAAAAAATGGATGAATCTTAAATGTATAAATATAATATATAACATAAACTGCCATCAATAGGAGTATAGAAGGTCCAGAATAGCTAGTTTACCCATCATATACCATGGGATACTATGCATTTTTTTTCCCCAATGCAATTTTTCTTTACATATTTTGATTTTTTGATTAATCCTAAATATATCTGATTCATTTGATGTCAGTGTCTGTTTGTTTTTTTTCACTTTTTTTTAATTTCTTTTTTCAAAGTCTGGGTTTATTCCAGGTTTAAATTAGATTTTCAATGTGGTCTCAGACTTTTAGACTTCATTGTAAACTCGTTGTCATAGACACCCTAAGTTGTACAAACAAAGTCTTCAGGACTATAGTAATTCTTATTTCTGTTGTATCTCTGTTGTGCGTTAAAGCTTGCATCAGCCAGTTGTCTGTCTGAAGCAGAGGAGACAGATGTCTAGCTCAATCGTTCTGATCGGGACACGAAAAAGCACGGGCTATAGCTGCCCGTGGTATGGAACAGCAATCACACTTTGGTGGGCTGATCCTATTTTGATTGAGGTTGTAAAAGTGCCGTAATGTAATTTGGAACAAGCAGAGACTTGCTGAAATGGCTGTGTTGCAGGTGGAGTTATTTCATTGTTAAGCCTCTTACTGAAGGGCACCACTGTAGCTCGTAAATCTCCCTCGCCTAATTTGGAGGAGCAAGGGCAGGAGAGAGCGGTCCGGCCCAGCCAGGCCACTTGCTCAACAACCATAGTACAGAACAAAGGGCCACTGCACCGCCGTCTTATCAGTAGTGATATTTTTAAAGTTGATTACTGTCTCACATTGCTCCCTCCACAGTGTAATTTCAAATGTCAAGCACTGGCATTTGGTGAAGACACAGACAGCGTCTTTTTGTTTAATTTGTCTTTTTTCATTAGAACAATTAGATGACAAAGGGAAATCAGAGACATACAAGTATATGTGTTTGCAGTATTTGTCTCTAATATTTTGCAGTGCGGGTGATGGGTTTCTAACAGAGCCACACTAAAGCAAGTTTGCAGTGTTTTAGAGTTTGGATTTCAGTGTTCAGTGTTCAATTTTGTGTTCAGTATCTTGTATCATACTCAAATACTCATTGCCATGCAGAAAAAAAACCCTGAATAATACAGTATAATATAAATATAGCAGTGCAGCATAACAAATATTAAATAATTTCCAAAATGAAACACATTGTGTACTGTGGTATACATGGAAATTGAAAAACATTTATTAGTTTTTATTACAACATATTGAACAGTTTCTCCCCTACTTAAAGGAACAGTTTACCATAAAACGTTCTGTCTCTTTTTCTGTTGAACACAAGAGAAATTTTAAAAAATTTCTGTCTTTTCTTTTCTGTTTCATGCAGTGACAATTCAAAGTAACCACAACTGTAAAGTTAAAGTAAAATAAAGCTTACATTTTATCTTGTTTCATTTTCCTCCACCACTCACATATCTCATTTGTGCTCATGTTCAATTCAGATATGGTATACCTTTCGATGCGTGGGCCAGAATTTGACGCTATTGTCGTATGAAAAAAAGGCGCATGGACATTTTTCAAAATTTCTCTTGGAAGAATAAAAGCCATATGGGGGTGAATGAATGATGACGTTTTCATGGTTAGGGTGAACTATTCCTTTAAGTTAAGCTATCATTTTAAAATAGTTTACGTTAGTATATTTGAAAATTTAAGGAGCTTAACCTTCAGACAGCTCACACATGATGTGTTTATAAACCGGAGAGCTTGTGACATTCACAGGCCCCTCAGTAACGTCCTCTTGGAGAGGCGTTTCAGAATGAGAAGGCTCAGTTCAGGGTGCTTGTTCAGCGCGGAGAGTGCTTGTGGTACGGGGGACAGACTCACAGCGGAGCCATCACTCACGGCTCTCTGAGTGATGAGGATTGATTTTGCCATGTAGTCATTCATTAAAAAACACATACCAAATTACTCTTCTTTTTCTTTTTTCTTCCCCTCTGTCATTGTTTGAGCTCATGCCCTCCAAACAATGACAGAGAGGTAAAAGAGAGTTTGATCATATCGATACGGACTGAAATAGATCCGCACAACTCTTTGAAAAGCAGAATTCATGGAAAACAGGGTGTAAAACTTAATGGTTGTCCTTCAGGTCTGTACTTGCTATCTTTAAGTGTACTTTTGTCCATACTAACACTATTATCTTTCTATTTTTGGAGGTCTTCTCAGATTTGAGTGTTTTTTGCAATGATTGATTGAGTGTTGGCTTTTGTGTTCTTTAGTATGTCATCTCCAGCACACTTTACAATCCCAGCTGTCCACAGTCTGACACTCTTTGCATGTGTTTGCAGTCGAAGATGAGCATCCGTCAACGCTGTCACCCAAAAAGAAGCAACGCAACGGAGGCATGCGAAATTCACCCAACTGCTCACCCAAAATGATGAGGTAAGACATTGATTTCAAGACGCTCCCTCCACCCTTCAAAAGGAAAGAGAGGCAGAGACAGGACGGATGGTGCTGGGATGGTGGGAGTAGGAGGAGTGGAGAAAGAAAAAGAAAGTGTGGAGGGAGAGAGAGAGAGAGAGAGAGAGGGGAGAGCAGGCCTTTCAGGCCGAGGCGTTTGAGCTGTCAGCCTGTCAGCGGTTAATGATAGAGCTGAAATATTTCTGTCATGAAAGCAGCTATGAAAAGCTGTTTGAAAAATACTCTTGCTTTAAAGTCTCAGCTGTCATCTCCCCCCAGTCCCGTCCACATGTAGTTCTTAAACAGCGGTGGCACTAATGACGGTGCCAACCAATCAGAGACGCCAGCATGGTTACTTAGCCTCGGGGCTCTTCATCTATTGTGGGAACCCCTGTGAGGAGTGTTTTTCGTACTTAAGGCCATATGTGAAATGTATCATCGCAATCAAAAATGAATTCAAATATTACCTTCCTTTTATCCTGTCCGGTGGAATTATAATGCTGCTAATTTATTTTGACTGATAAAAGGACTAGCTTTCCGCCCATGTGGCCAGGAGACGTTTATGCGGAGGTTGTAAAAAATGCAGAGACAGTGCCCTCCATTGCACATTATCATGTGAGAAAGTGTTGCTGAAGGTCTGGAGGAAGGGACAACATTCTGCAAAAGTGACATTATTTGTTTTCACATTTTGAAAAATGAACATAGTTTGTGTAATTTAGTGAGTCAGTCACATTTTCTAAGTTGTAATATAATGCCAGATTGATGTTGCAGGCTTATAATAATAGTTGTTACCTTTAAATTAATATTTTACATGAAACAGCAGTTCTATTTCTATTTATTTTATTTTGTTATTCACATTATTATAAATTAAATAATTGTAACTTTTTGTTTTATTTTACTTTTAATTGAATTATTATATTTATTTTTTAAATTGAACATATATTTTTATTTTATTTGATTTAGTTTCTTTTCATTTGTGTGCCACCCACAAGGCATTACGCTGTAGCGTATAATAAGTACCCCAGACAGAGGTCTCCAACATGAATCTCCCCCCAAAAGAAGCAATTATGTTGAGTTTTACATACTGTAAACTGTCAGCCCTGCAGAGGATCTCGCCCTTTAGTCTGCTTTCCAAGTGAAAATGATCAATGTTCAATTGTTTCTTTTCGCTCTCAGTTTTAAACAATAAACTGCGAGAGGAATGGAAAAATAGCTTTCAGCGATTGCTTAGAAGGATCTTTTTATTCCTTAACTTACAGCACAAAACTGTTTTTCTGAGCAGATTTAAAGGTCCCCGTTTGCCATGTAATGTATGCATCGGCTCTTTGATCTACAAGTAGTGATAATTCTTGGGAGTTATTTACCCTGTTTTGAAACGCTTCAAAGCGGTGTCAAAGTTTTCTGTGCTTTAGGGTGCCTGTGTGTTCAGCTGGCTCTTGGGTACTGGATGACAGGTCCTCTGTTCTAGGTGTAAGCTTTTTCAAGCCAAAGCCCTGCAGCGAAACATCAAAATTACCAAAGACAGACCCGTGGACTCCCTCAACCTGTGCCCTCCTTGTCAATATATTACAACATACATTAAATACCTCGCCTTTACAAGGTGCGTTTTATGCACAATGAAAAGCGATTGTTTGAGGGAGCCTTAGGGATGCTTTATTCAACAAGCAGGAAAGGGAAAAACAGCCAGAGTATACCATATCAAGTATGGTTTTTACAGGCTTCTGCGCCTCCAGGCCGTCGTAAATAAATAATGATCAACAGATTGGCTGTGGGTTTTTGAAAAGTATGCCTTTGTCAGTTTGCATGATAGGGAAAATTTTCAAAGTGAGGCGCTGCTTTCATAGGCTGCTGGAGAGGGATTCGGGGAGCCAGTGACTGCCGAGTGATGCGCTGGAATAGCTGAACGCTTTTTGAAAAGCAGCTCGCCCGGCTCTGAGGGCAACTTCTGTTCTGTTCTCTCTCTCGCTCTCTCTTTCCTCAAATGCACGTCTAGGACGCTCCTCCGGACATACCAATTAAATGGGAGAACTTTCTGTCTTGTTCTCCAGTCCTTTTATTTTTAGTTTAAATGTCTGTTTAAAATTTAAAATGAAATGTGTTTTTGGTTGCAAAAATGAAATGAAGTGCAAAAAAGTTGATTACTCGACAGTATCATGCTTCAAAGGAGACGCAACACGTCTAATTGTGGGAAGTCAAAATGCATTTGTCGGGTTCCCTAGCAGCAGTGAGTAACGTCACATATTTTATTCTGGAGTGGCATGGCGTGTTGGATTGTGCTTGTGACTGGCAGGCAGCTCTGACAGCGGGTGAGAGATAGCTATCTTGGCAGAGGTGCACTTCGCCAGTCAGTATGTTGAGGGGAGATTGAAATGACAGAGGTCCGTAGAGTGAGTGGTGAAACATGCGCCATGTAATAAAATATTCAGTCAGGGTGTAAAAGCACTAAATGCTTTCACTGTTATTAGCACCTGCACACAGTCTGATATCATCTCATGCACGCATGCTAATTGACACATTTCTGATGTGATATTTTAGCAATCAAACACAGTCTAAGCGGCGCTTCAGAGGAGCGTTTCACTGAATTGACCTGCTTAGGAAGGTGAGAGAGGAATAGAGGAAAAAAAGTAATTATGAGGTTTGTAATATGACTAGAATTTCCATGTTTTTACTACCACAAATCTTGCATTTTGTCTGTGCAGAAGTTAGTATTTGTGCTTCACATAACAGTGCAGTTATTTTAAGTGTAAATTAATTTTTCACCATATTATCTGACATTATGCAAATATGGAAGGTGAGGCAGAGGTCCCATCATTCATTATTAGAGTGATTAACAAGAGGCTAATGCAATTTACAAACCTCATTTAGTGCTGTGTTAATTACAGAGTGTTACAGAACTAGGCATAACAGGCATGGTATTATTATGTCAGTTAAATTATATCACATTCATAAGATAAAATAATACACCCTGGTGTTAATAAATAAATAGCTATTCATTGCATTGATAAATCATGTAATTTATTGGCCGTGCTCTATATTTAAGCTTCAGACCATCAAAACTTATAAAGCTGAGCTGTTTCATGTATTAACATTTTATTTATCAGAGCTATATTATATACATAATCAAATGGTATCCTGTCATTATCAGACAGGTCTAGTAAAAAAAATTGTTTTGTAAATGGTTGTTAATCTAGCACTGTGGATAATACTATCACAATAGCTGGGTTGAGCAGACTCTGAGAGAGCATGTTCCCCTGCAGCCACGTCTTAGAAATGGGGCTTTGTTGTCTGCCTCGAGGCCATTTCCTCAAAGGCAGCCTTTTTGGCCTATGGTGGGTTTTAGTTGACAGTTTTATGCATTTACAAGGGTTCTGTGGTTTCTTTCAAAAACTGCCCTCAGAAATCATGAGTATCAATTCAAGAGTCACTGAGGGAAAACAAATTGTAATATACCTGGACTAAAATACACCCAAAGCACAAAGAAATGACTCAAGAACAGCAAAGTATTTCAACGTCATTAACCAGCTGTTTAAACTGTTGTTGTTCCAGCAAATCTTTTTTTGTTGTTGCTTTTATATCTGTATATGATATCAGTATATGAATTGTATTATTCATTTTTATTATTATTCATTTTTATTGTACTTTAATGTTCCGTTTTTACAGCTTTCACTGGGATTACAAACTAGTCTAATGACACAGTCTTTAGGAAACATGATGGCCAAACAAATCATTGACGTCATTGAAATATTCATGAATTTTTATTGCAGTCTAAATCAGATATTGTGAATATTTAATATATTGCCTAGTAGTTATTTTAATAATTCAAATTTATTGTCTTATTTTAGAACTATATATATGTTTTTTATCTGCAGAAAATTCTGCAACAACGGGCTGAATACTTATGCACACAGCAGATTTAATTTTTCTGTTTTAAATAATGTTTTAATAATAATAATATTTAATTGTCACATTGCAGTAGTTAATTTTGGGTTTCATTGTTTTTGAATTAATGACAGAAAACAATGGGATTTTAAATTCAGTCAAAAGTGAGAATAGACATTTTATATATCTGATAATATTAATTTTAAACATTTTAGAGATTGGTGTTTTCTATATTTTCTTTTATAAAGTAAATAAAAACTGTGCAGGCATGTCTTTATTGAATACTACCAATAAATCTCTATTAGAGGCAGAGAATGCAACCATAACAAGCTCAAAACAGCACTCCACTATGTTTTTGAGTTGCTATTCACACCAAACATCCCTAGACCAGGCTTTAAATTAACATGGCCGCACATTCGGTTTGTGAATTCTGTTTTTCAGTTGTATAGTTCAGCTATACTGAGCTGCTTAGAAAGCTTTCAAGGGAGCTCACAAAAATGAATGCGAGCTGTACCCGAGTGCTGAGACTTCTTTCACGGTCAACATGCCCCTCAGATCAGCGTCAGCAGGGCATGCTGATACAGGTTAGCCTGTTTGGACATGCTGCTGAAACATTAATGGCCTTCAGTTTGGGGGAGCAAAATGTGATTGGGCAAATTCCTAAAATATTTAAAGTGCGCCCCTGTTAAAGCTTTTACCGTTGGACGCATCACGTCAGGAGTGATGCAGAGTAAAAGCCGGTAATTGGCGTTCCATTCTGGTGCCACTCAGTCACTGAAGTGCTCCGGCTCCATCTCTTCCACTCCAGTGCTGTCACCGGCGCGGACGCTTTGATGACTCCGCAGTCTTGGCAGCCTGGAGAGAGCTGCAGTTATGATGGAGTCCAATGCACAAATTCAATCTGACAATGACAAGCCATGTCAGCACAAGGCTGTTTACTGCTTATTTATTGTCGATAGACGTCTATTGAGATGTGCGTAAAGTTTGTCCTTTGACAAATGTCACAATTAAGCCCAGAAGATAAATTCCACTGTTGCATTTTTACTAACCTGCATTTGCAAATAGGGCCAGCGCACATGTTTTCTTCTTACACGTTTTCTCCTCATTATGCTCTGTTTCAGACATGACCCTCTGCTCATTCCGGGAAACGAGCAGATTGAGAACATGGATGCTAATGTGAAAAGATATGACTCTACTGGAATGTTTCACTGGTGTCCATCCAAAGAAATTGAGAAGGTCATTCTGGTAGGTACCTTTGTAACTGCAGTGTGTAGGGTTTATAAATCAAATAGTTATAAATCACCTAGTCACAAGAATTTCCCCACTATTGTTTCAGAATTAAGCACTTTTTGAGTGCAATCCTTAAGAACTGTGAGTGAAATAATACCTTATTTTTATTACATCCTATAATATTCACCTATGCAATATTCTTGCAGCACTATGATAGCACTGATTCTGTCCAGTTGAAAACAAACAAAAAACACATAAAAAAAAGTCTAATTTCATTATCAATATCATGCTCAAATTGAATGCTGAATCCAGTGTTTTTCAAAGCAGAAGTATTATTAAAGCTCGCTTTAATGAAATCTTACATTACTTACTTTAATGGGAAACAGAATAATATCATCATCTTTTATATACACACAACTATATGAACATATCATGTAGATCAGGGTCCGTATTCACAAAACATTTTATCTTAGCACTAAGAGTTCTTCTAAATAGCAGTAAAAGTTCTTAGTTAAGAGTTTTCTCTTAAAACCTATCCACAAAGCTGCTGAGACCAACTTTTACAAAGGTTACTAACTATACACACAGTGATTGGATGATGGGGGAGGAGTTTCTGTCAGTGATAGAAATATTGTTCGAGGTATGTTGCCATATTCGAATAAAGATTTTAAAAATAAAAATGTTGCCATATTCAAATACAGGTTTTAAAAAAAGAATGTTGCCATATTCAAATAAAGATGAAGATGAAAAAAAGTAGGCCAAGTGTCACTAATTAAACACGTATATGTTCAGCTAATTGTCAGCCTCTGATTGCAGATTGCAGAATTCAAGCGACAAATTATGTTTTATAAACAAAGTTTGAGAGGAGACATATATACAGTATACACAGCCGACTAGAGCCCTCGATCCCCTCGGACAGTATGCCAAATAGGCTTATCCGATCATTTGTAAGTGTGAACTCGTGAAACAACTGCCACAGATAATCAGACATTATTTTCTTTTTTATTTATTTATTTGTTAAATAAATAAATAATATTTATTATTTTTGGCATTTTTACCTTTTTGTTATGATAGGACAGTGAGTAGACAGGAAGTGAAGTGTAAGAGAGAAAGGGGAGAAAGGTCTGCAGCCATTAGGATTGTTTGTGATTTGGTCTTAGTGAATTAGGAGTTCCCTTTCAGTCAGTATACTACGAGTTACGTCAGTTACTGACGAAATGGGGGTTTCGCTTAGAAGCCAATCGCCTTTGATCTCTACAAAACGAGCCAATGGCATGAAGATGCCATGGGTCTGCGGAATTTGCATAACGCACCGTGTGGGTATAAAGGGCGTTGCGTGGCAATCTCGCATTATGTTTCTGCTTCAGAGCCGAGTGTTACTGCCTGAGCGTTTTCCTCTTCAAGACGAGTGTCTCTCCAGAGTGTTGGTGTTACGGCGCGTTCTAGCGAGTTCCGCATTCCTGTCTGATCTGTGCAGTGATCTAGCACAGCGTGTGTGTTCTCCCTAGGCGCTTCGGCATTCTGCAGAGCAAAAACTCTTCTTTAAAAGAGCTGCACGTGGCACGTCTGTTTCAAGATGTCTCGCCCGTGCTCCGTTCCTGGGTGCGGTCGGCTGGTTCCTCCGTTTGACGGGCATGATCGCTGTTTGGCATGCTTGGGCCTCGTGCACGCCGAACGCGCGTTCATGGATGAGTCATGTTCCCACTGCGGGAACATGGCCATCGCAGTGTTGCGGTCAAGACTCCGTGATCTCCGTGCTGGAGGGAGAGTCCCCTCTACCACACCCCAATCTATTCCCTCCACGAGTGGGAATACTTTGGCTGGTGGTCAGGGTGACTTGAGGGTGACGGTGTGGGCCAACCCGACGAATCCTCCTCGGGCCACACCCCCTTCTAGCACACTGCAACCTGTGGTGTTGCCAGATGAGGGCGCAGGTGTTTCCCGTCCTGGGCCCTGCGTTTCATTTGGCGCACCGGTGGAGGATGCTATGTCGATCGCCGCATCACAAGGTGGGCTGGATTCCTCCGGAGATGACGATTCGGCTGTGTTGCCTCCTTCGGGAGTCCCAGCATTGTCCGAGTCTGATCCAGAGCTCACAGCCATGCTTTCCCGGGCGGCCGAGGCTCTTGGGCTTGTGTGGAACCCTCCGGCATGTCCCGAGCGCTCTCGGCTAGATGATTGGTATCTGGGGGCGGCCCGTGCCGAAGGCGCCCGTCAGCCCCCAGTGCCCTTCTTCCCGGAAGTGCATGAAGAGGTGTCGAAGTCGTGGAAGTCTCCCTTGACTTTTCGCGATCGTTCGGCAGCCACTTCCGCCTTCACTGCCCTCGATGGCGGCGCGGTGAAAGGGTACACTGGGGTTCCCCCTGTTGAGCGCTCTGTTGCGATGCAACTGTGTCCGCAGAGCGCTGCGACGTGGCGTGGTGACCCAAAGCACCTGTAGGTTTACGTCTACTCTGGTGGCGAAGACCTACAGAGCTGCGGGCCAGGCCGCGTCCGCCCTGCATGCGATGGCCACCCTTCAGGTCTACCAGGCCAAGGTGCTCAGAGACATGCACGAGGGCAATGCTGACCCCGCGCTAATGCAGGAGCTGCGGGCGGCCACCGACCTCGCTCTACGAGCGACGAAGGTGACCGCTCGCTCTCTCGGTCAGGTGATGTCCACTTCTGTGGTCCAGGAGCGCCACTTATGGCTCAACCTGGCTGATATGAGAGAATCTGAGCGAACCCGTTTCCTCAATTCTCCCATTTCCCAGGATGGGCTATTCGGCGGGGCGGTCGCCCTCCTGCGGCTCCCGCCCCTCCCGCCCAGCCCCAGCAGCAGCCTTCACCCAGGCCGAGGCGTGGAGGACGCCGCAGGAAGGCGGCCCCGCCCGTCCCACCCCCCCAGCCTGCTAAACGGCAGTCTAAGCGGCGGTCCTGAGACGGGCGGCTCGGAGGTGAACTCGGTTCTTTCCCAGGAGATGGTAGCAGGGCCACTCCTTCCCCCGGTGGAGGGCCGGGGGAGAATCCTTGGTTTTTCCCTTCCGCCGCTGCCTCCACGGCCAGCGGTACCCTATTCATGGTTAAAGAAAGAACTGACTTTTTCACCTCCGAGCCTCAAGAGGGCGTGGCTGGCAGTGTGCGACGTCAAGCAGCCTCGCCACTCTCGGCCCCCTCTGTCGCCAGCCCCCTGGCAGACGAGACCCCCGTGAAACGCTGGTCCTTCCCTGGTCTCCTCTGTCAGGGCGCGGAATTCGACCCCGCCCACACCTCGGGACGCTCCCACGCCTCCCATGTCTGGGCCGGTCATTCCGCCTCGCTGCCCCATCGGGGGTACGCCTGTGGTCCGCATGACCCCCCTGGTACAGTTTCTGGGAGCCTGGCTAGCGCTTCCCAATCTGTCCAGCTGGCTCGCTCGCACCATCAGGTTCGGCTATGCGATTCAGTTCGCACGGTCTCCTCCCCGCTTTCGGGGAGTCCGCTATACCTTGGTGGGTGGCAATGCCCCTGTCATGCGTGCGGAGGTCGCCACCCTACTGGCGAAGGGTGCGGTCGAGATCGTCCCTCCAGCCGAGATGGAGTCTGGCTTCTACAGCCCTTACTTCATTGTACCCAAGAAAACCGGTGGGTTACGGCCAATCCTGGACCTGCGCATCTTGAACCGAACCCTTCACAGGCTTCCATTCAGGATGTTGACAGCAAAACGCATTTTCGAATGCGTTCGTCCATTGGATTGGTTTGCAGCGATCGACCTGAAGGACGCGTACTTTCATGTCTCCATTCTTCCTCGACACAGACCGTTTCTACGGTTTGCCTTCGAGAGGCAGGCATATCAGTACACGGTTCTCCCATTCGGGCTAGCCCTGTCCCCTCGCGTCTTTACGAAGGTCGTCGAGGCAGCCCTTGTGCCGCTCAGGCAACACGGGGTTCGCATCCTGATCTATCTCGACGACTGGCTGATTCTAGGCCACTCTCGGGATCAGGTTTGCGAACACAGGGACCTGGTGCTTCAGCACCTCGCCCGTCTGGGCCTTCGGGTCAACTGGGAAAAGAGCAAACTCTCCCCAGTGCAGAGGATCTCTTTTCTCGGTATGGAAATCGACTCGGTCGCCATGTACGCGCAGCTTACGAGCGAGCCCGCGCAGTCACTGCTGACTTGTCTTCACCAGTTCGAGGGCAAGAGTGCGGTTCCACTGAAATATTTTCAGAGGCTCCTGGGGCATATGGCATCCGCAGCCGCGGTAACGGCGCTCGGTTTGCTTCATATGAGACCGCTTCAGCACTGGCTTCGCGATCGAGTCCCGAGATGGGCATGGCAACACGGCACGCTCCGGGTACCCAGTTACTCGGGCCTGCCATCAGACCTTCACCCCGTGGGCGAACCTCAGTTTTCTACGGGCAGGTGTTCCCCTAGAACGAGTTTCCAGGCATGTTGTTGTAACAACAGATGCCTCTGCCACGGGCTGGGGCGCCATGTGCAATGGACATGCTGCCGCAGGCTCCTGGAGAGGACCCCAGCACCTATGGCTTGTCAATTGCCTCGAGTTGCTGGCCGTACATCTTGCCCTGCACCGCTTCCGAGCCCTGCTCAAGGACAAGCACGTACTGGTCCGTTCAGATAGCACGGCGACAGTAGCGTACATCAACCGACAAGGTGGTCTACGCTCCCGCCGGATGTCGCAACTCGCCCGCCATCTCCTCCTATGGAGTCAGAAGCATCTGAGGTCGCTTCGTGCCGTTCACATCCCGGGAGAACTGAATCGTGCAGCCGACGAGCTGTCACGGTTTCAGCCGCTTCCGGGGGAATGGAGACTCCATCCCCAGACGGTTCAGCTGATTTGGGAAGAGTTTGGCGACGCACAGATAGATCTGTTTGCCTCCCACGACTCTTCCCATTGCTGCTGGTATTATTCCCTGACCGAGGGGACCCTCGGCAAGGATGCACTAGGGCACAGCTGGCCGCGGGGCCCACTCAAGTATGCATTTCCCCCAGTGAGCCTTCTCGCACAGGTTCTGTGCAAGATCAGGGAGGACAGGGAACAGGTCCTTTTGGTCGCCCCATATTGGCCCGGCCGGACCTGGTTCTCAGAACTCATACTCCTTGCGACAGCCCCTCCCTGGTCGATCCCTCTGAGGAAGGACCTCTTTACTCAGAGACGGGGCACCGTATGGCACCCACGTCCCGACCTTTGGAACCTACACAAGTGGGACCTGGACGGGACACGGTAGGTTTGAGTACCCTGCCACCTCAGGTGGCGGCTGCCATCACTTCCGCTAGGGCCTTGTCCACGAGACAGGCCTATGCGTTGAAATGGAACCTCTTCGTCACCTGGTGCTGGCATATCAGGTTCAGGGCATGCAATGCCCCCTTGGGGTTAGAGCACACTCCACTAGGAGTGTTGCTTCCTCTTGGGCTTTAGCGCGTGGCGCCTCGCTGACAGACATTTGTAGAGCTGCAGGCTGGGCGACACCCAACACATTCGCAAGATTTTATAATCTCCGAGTGGAGCCTGTGTCCGCTCGTGTACTCGCCCCAAGTGACCAGTAACTGGACAGGCTCAGGTGTCTTCGCTTGCTGCGCCATTCCACTCCACGGACTGGATGCGTGCGCATTTTCTCTCAGGTGAGCTTCCCAGTAAGCCCTGAGCTCCTCCAGCACTGCTGATGTCGACACCAGAGTGCATGCCCGCTTGGTCAGCCCTCGTGTTCGGCTAGGTGCCTCCGTGTGCATGGTTCCCCCGTTGGGCAACCCCCACATCTGAGCACATGGGACCCCCATTTCGTCAGTAACTGACGTAACTCGTAGTGTACTGACTGAAAGGGAACGTCTCGGTTACGTATGTAACCCTCGTTCCCTGAAGGAAGGGAACGAAGACGTTACGTCCCCATGCCACTTCCGCTGTACCGCTGGAACGGCCGGACGCTCATGCCTCGGCTCTTCAGCAGGTAACATAATGCGAGATTGCCATGCAACGCCCTTTATACCCACACGGTGGGGCGGGGTTGCGTTATGCAAATTCCGCAGACCCATGGCACCTTAATGCCATTGGCTCGTTTTGTAGAGCTCAAAGGCGATTGGCTTCTAAGCGAAACCCCCATTTCGTCAGTAACTGACGTAACATCTCCGTTCCCTTCCTTCAGGGAACGAGGGTTACATACGTAACCGAGACGTCCTCTTGACTACTCGTAACTTTTCACAGATTTAGAAGCTAGTTTTAGCATGACAATGCTTTGTGAAATACTCTTAGAGCAAAATTTTAGGAGTTCTAAAATTAGGACTGACACTCCTTATTTTTAAGAGTTTCTCCTAAATCGGCAAGTTAGGAGCTACTTTTAGCCTTAAGATGTTTTGTGAATACGGCCCCAGAAATAATAATAAAGAAACAAATGAATAAAATGATTAAATATTAAAAAAATATATAAAATGTGTATAACTTGTAGTATTGTAAATTTGTCATGTACCACAATTTGAGAGTAATTATACAGAAATCACTGAAGATTCCTCAAAGTACCCAAGGTCACTCAAGTTTTGAATGTTTGAGAAGTGTGACATGTTTTGTTAGTGTATATTTTGCACAGTGAACTGACATTTCATATATTTGCACTTTTAGAAACACAATTACTGAATTAAATTAAATACGTGTCTGAAACTAAAGACAGTTATACATTTTAAAATTGTGCATATGTATGCTCATTATTACAATATGCCATCTTGACCAAGTACATTATATGTTTACCCTGTAATCAAAGCTCTGAAAAACATCTCAAAACATTATTTTGCCCATATTGTGTATTGTTTGCCTTGTGCAAAGTGAAATGAATGTCCATTTTAAGTTTACTTTTTTTAAATGACCATATTCTTGTGGTAAGATATATATTTGCCTTTACTAAATGAAATTCTAAACAGATGTATTTAAGACATTTAAAATTTCTTGACAATGCTCGATGATGATGATGTGCTTGAACGTTTTTATACAATTATGTGGTTTCCTCCTTTTAATTATGTGTCTAATGTGCTTTTCCTCACAATTCCATATTGCGACGTTCATACTTTATTGCTGTTATGTGTTCAGATTTCAATCAATTAAATACAGCTTTTGCATTTTCTGCCTTTTCCCCCATTTTAAACAATACTCTTCCTGCAGCTTGTGTTGTTTTTGTATGGGTGGCAGTATATGAGCTCTTATTCCATTCTTGTTGACGAGATTGTAATTGTCTTGTTTGTTTCTGGCTTTTTCACCACAGACACGCAGCGAGGCCTCCATGACGGTTTTAAGTGGACATGTAGTAGTCTGTATATTCGGAGATGTCACGTCAGCTTTAGTGGGGCTTCGAAACTTGGTGATGCCTCTGAGAGCAAGTAACTTCCATTACCACGAGCTAAAGCCCATTGTGTTTGTGGGCTCATTAGATTATCTAAGAAGAGAGTGGGAAACCCTTCACAACTTCCCCAAAGTATCCATCTTACCTGTGAGTACTGTACATGCATTGAAAATGAGCCTTGAGCTTTTACACCTTGAGAAAACAAGATGTCTGTAAACGTTATGCGCTCATGTGACTCAAGAAAATACATTATTTTGCTGCACATGTTCCCTTTTACAAGCTTTTTGCATTGAATAGTGCCACCACAAGTTGTTTTAAAGTGTTGATGTTTTGGCGGCAGGTTCCTGTTGGCCGTGTGAATCTCTGGCTTTGCTTCCTGCTGTAGTGCTTGTTAGCATTGCCTTGACTGAGTATGACAAACAAAGCCAAAAAGCTGCCGTCAGCAAAGGCTAGCCTTTAGATTAGACTACATCTCTTCTTCCCTCAGAGCATAGTTAGATCAGCTGAATGTCACTGCCTTTAGAAAAGTAAATACTTGTTAACTAATTTCCCTGAGCTCTGCGCCGTCTTTAATTTGTTTTTCTCTTTCTTGCTCTTTCCACTTTCTCTCCGCTGAAGGGTACGCCATTAAGTCGAGCTGATTTAAGAGCCGTCAACATCAACCTCTGCGACATGTGCGTTATCCTGTCAGCCAATCAGAACAATATCGACGATGCTTCACTGCAGGACAAGGAATGCATCTTGGCGTCTCTTAACATCAAATCTATGCAGTTTGATGACAGCATTGGGGTCTTGCAGGCTAATTCCCAAGGTAAGGAGTGGCCAAGAATACTTCAGCACATAGAGAATACCTCTCAAGAGCTTTAGACTGTGAAACCAGCACTTTACTGTGTGCTTTTAAAGACAACAAGGTCCAATTATATGCCCAAATGGTTTAATAAAACAAGGGAAAACATGAATTATCAAAGAATTAAAGCAGGACTGACATTTCAAATGTTTGTGCATTGGAAGGACAATAAATCAGTCATTTAGACACTTTATGCAAACATGAAATGTCTATGAAACTAAAGACTGTTATGCATTGAGGAATTTGCATTTCATGCATATGTATGTCCATTATTGGAATATGCATGCAATTCTGAGTAAGTGAATTACATTTTTTTCCTGTACTCAAAGCTCTGAAAAAAACAAAAAAAAACATCCTTAACGTTTTTGTGCAGATTGCGTATTTGCCTCCAATTGCTGGACCGCAGCAGATTTGTTTGTCGACAAATTGACTCGAACAGATTGTTTATGCATTCAGATAAACATGTAACCCTCTTGTGCCCATCAGGATTCATCATCATTAAACAGACTGTACAAATCAGCAGCTTCACTCTCTCAGCTGCTCTTCATTACGTATATTATACACGCCGCACAAGCTGGCCCACAACAATTAACATTTCAACCATTATTGAGTATCTACTTTTTGCACAGAAAGATGGATTTAAAGCTTCAAAATGACAGCTTTCAGATGAAATGTGTCCAATATTGTCCCAAAGGCTCGCGCTGAACAGTGTGTAGTGTTGGGGAAGAGCACATCCCTCTGCGGTGGATGATAATAGATGGTAATCGTACTGTTTGTGCACGTGAAGAATACATCATTACCAGGCACAGAATAAATCTGTTTGAATTGTCTGTCCTGATTTAGAGGAATTCTGTGTATTTAAAGTGGAGTTGAGAGTACTTCAACCTTATTAGTGACTGAAAGCAAAATATTAAGTGTAAAAATTTGTGACTGATGTGCATTTCTAGCTCTGTGAAAATCTGTGCACAGATTCCATGAGTGCCTGGTCATTACTACTCTCTCAATTAGTTTAACTCAACATCTGGCATAATCAACAGCAGAGCAATGGTGTGTAATAAAGATTTATTTCATTAACACAGTGTATTAGAGCATAATTTATCCCGCAATGAACAGTTTTCTTGTTCTCCATTTATTCCCAAGTAAACTTTTGCAGCATGAAAATAACAAATGATTTGTTTTTTTTCCCCCAGATTGTAGTTCCAACTTGGCAAACATGTTTTTTTTATTATTATTATTATTTATGTTACATAATTACACATCATAATTACATTTTCTTTGATAAGATAGAAGAAACCATATAAAAATATATATTTTTTAAAATGATCTGAGATACAGGTGTAATAAATTACATCATACCACATCATCTTGGTAAATATTCTTGCCCTCAGCACCTCACCGTTTCAGTGCGGCTTGTTAAACTTGCACAGAAGGTGTTATTGAATAAATCAGCAAGCCTTTTGCCAGGAGAAAATACTACACAGGACACTACTGTCAGTGCTTAAGGGGTGTTTGAAAAAAGTCCAGGCTACATAATGCATTACGGTTGAAAACAACAAACAAAAGCAGAATTTATAGCATGACTTTAAGGTTTGTGTGTCTGTTTTTGTGGAGGGTGTATAACTTTATGAAGTGTGATCACTGTGCAACAATAAACACAAAGTTGCGCAGTATCTAGTGAATGGTTAGACTTGGTCTTGAAAATGTGCTGTATTATAATTTTTTTATTCCAAATTTTAAAAGATAAGACAGTTTTAACTTTCAGATTATATTGACATATACCTCTATACATATAATCATAAACTATAACATGCACAATATTGAAATCTTCTGGAAATATTGGAGATGTTCTTCAATACTTCACATATCACATAGTATTATCTTTGTTTGGAGATGCTCAAATATGAATGAATGTTCAGTTTCAGTGGACATTCTGAATATTCTGACCCAAAACTTTGATTAATACAAGACAGCTCTCATATTTAGTTTTAAAGAGATCAGAATATTTACTTAATCTGGTTATGAGAGAATATGACTATGAGAGAATATGACCATATTATAATGTGAACTATTTGTGCACTTAACCTACATATCTATGAAAAATAAACAATAAAAAAAAAAATACAATAATTTCTCTTGTGTATCAGCATCCAAATTGCTCTTATTTATAAGATGAAGCAAAAATGTTATTCAGTATGCCAGATGGTTGTCTCTGACTGTCACTGCATATTTGATGTCTTAACAATTCACACAACAGGAGACTGTTATTCTCTGCACATTTAAGACAAAGTCTTAGTTTCTCTCTCTGTTGTGTATTCTTTTGTTTAGACCTATAGATAAAGCTAGTCTACTGAACTTCCCCATTGAAAAGGACAACCCCTGTACAGAATTCTGCAGCCCTTTGAAAACTTTGTGACCTGAATCTTTTCCCTGCATTATGTTTGTCACTGTAAAAACTATACGCTTGCATTTTTCTCCAGTCGATGGATGTCAAAACAGGGCCAATGCATTATGCATATAGCATTACTGATTTAAAGTGTTTACTTGTCAGCTTGAGGAAATGCAAAAGTGTCAAGTCATGTGAATTCATACTCTTGTCACTCCTGCTTGTATTTCATGGCATTTCACATAAAAGGTTTTCAGGATCCACTTCACCAGTTTTATGGTAACAAAATGAACAGCATATAAAATTTATACCTGCTGGTTGATGGAAGGCAGCAAATGCTAAATATGCCTGAGCTGACCCTTAGAAGCGGATGATCTATATTTCACTGTTTTAGACTAGCATGACAGTCCACTCGTATCCTACCACCACAAACTCTACAATATGTTCACTACATTTAGAATTGTACAAAGAAAATCTTATTTGAATGGCCTGACTGTTATGCCAATGGTTTGTTCACCATTGTAAACCTTGAATCTTTTATTTATTTTGGCACTGTAAGCAGAGTAGAATTTGACAGTCTCTTTCCTCTTTCTCTTCCAGGTTTCACACCTCCGGGGATGGATAGGTCATCTCCAGATAACAGTCCAGTGCACGGCTTAGTGCGGCAGGCATCCGTCACCACGGGATCAAACATCCCGATCATAACTGAACTCGGTGAGACGTGACTGCAGTCATACTGCTAACATGTCAAAGTCAAGTGTGATTAGAATCTAAACTCCCGTATCAAGCCACACTGATATGTTCCTTATGAAGTGTGTGTCTGTGATGTGTGTAATGGCACACCTGAATATTTCACCGACTGAGTCAAAGTCGCGTCCTCATCAGTCGTGCCTTTAATGCACTGGAAGAGACCTAGGGAGAGAAAAACAAGCATGTAGTAGCAAAATGGATTCATTTATAAATAACAATGAGGGTGGCACTGTTCCCATGGTGGGGGGACTCATGAAAGTTTTAGATCTCAGAGGGCACTAAAGCACTAGAGACCAGCCGCTCCAACTCTCCACTGACCCAATTACGTGTTACACCAGAAAGGCTACGAAAGAGAATGGGCCTTACAGACACTTAAAACTTCATGCAAAGCGCGCTCCTCACACACACACACACACACACACACACATATATGTTCTGCTGGGACATACATGAGATCCAGAAGTCCTCCTCCCTGAGGGGTTACAAAGTCCTACATCTGAGACATACAGGTTTACTAAAGGTTTGCTGGCATTTTCATATTGGTAGAGGTGAAACAATTAATAATAAAAAAAAGCTCTTTATTTTACTCAAGTATAATCATTATAATCTTATATAAAGGCTCTCCATGTCATATGTTATTAAAGACATTGACGAATACTTGACATTGACTAATCTAAAAGCTAGAGTTTGACTTTGAGGTTGTTGTTTTTTTGTACAGGGACCAGGTACAATTTTTAACATAAATGTTTCCATTCCATGCATTGTACCGGGTTTAGCCAAAGGCTAATTTTCACACGCAGTCCCCTGGCAGGTCAACATAAATAGATAAAATAACACACACAATACCAACATACAATAAAACATACATACACACACATACTATCAGGGCCAAAAAAACAAACAAGAAATCAATCAAACTGCAACCATGTCAATGTTTGCAGATTTGGTTCGAGTTTAAGAAAGATTTTAGCTTCAATTTAAAAAGACCAATCGATTTACATCCTTTTATATCCTCTGGTAAGGCATTCCAGTGAGTATTAGCTTTCACAGCAAAAGATGATAAACCAAAAGCAAAATGACGAAAAGGAACAACACAATTACTTAAAGAGAATGATCTAGTAGATCTCATAGAGTTTTTAGAACGAAAATTAACAAAATCACAAAGTACAGAAGGAGCCAAACCATTTAAAAATGTATAAACCATACACAAATTTGAATAAAGTGTAAAATTGTCGAAACTCAAAAAATTATATTTTTCTAAAATCCTACAATGGTGAAAATGATTTGGTTTTTTTATCTAAAATTTTTAAAGTCTGTTTATATAGGGATTTTAAGGGTTTAATCACAGTTTCACTAGCTTGACCCCAAGATGTATGACAATATGAAATATGAGAAAAGATTGTAGCATGTATAAAAGTCTTAGCTACATTGACAGAAAGACATTGTTGAGATGATATTTTCAGCCTCTTGACAGTGTCCTTCTGTAATTCAAGAAGCAAAAGCTGGATATTCAAGCTAATAATACAAGATTTGTAGACATGCTAATAGCGTAGTTAACATGAATTGCCACTTGTTTATAGTGATGTGAATTGGTTATTTCTTAAATAAATATTCACGTTGTTTTTCCTAAGCTACTCAGATAATCATGGCTAACAGGAAATTTTAAGTGCTCTCAAAATGAACTCAAAATAGAGTAAAACACTAAAAGACCCAAGTATTTAGCATTCACATACGTACTCTGAGTAATGAGTCAGTAACAGAAGTAATGTAGTAAAGTGTCCTTGTTACACGTTACATGTAGTTACTATAGTAATTATTATAAGTTGTGCAGAATTAGATTCAACTAACTCCAAACTACACCTTAATCCTAAACCTAACCCTATAGTAAGTACAGTTTATTATTACTCAGTATCATTTATAATTACACTGTAACACAGACACCTTAAAATAAAGGGTATACTTGTTACAGTGTAATTATACATTTAAGTACTAAGAAATATTAATTAACTATGTGTACTTACTATAGGGTTAGGTTTAGGATTAGTTTTGTTGTAGGGTTAGTTGCATGTAATTATGCATAATTTGTATTTATTACTATAGTAACTACATGTAACGTGTAACAAGGACACTGTAAAATACAGTGTAACCAATATCACATATAAATCCCATATTAAATGGAATCAAAATTAATGGTAAAACTACCATTCAGAAGTTTGGAGGTCAGTAAGATTATTTTATTTTTGAAAGAAATATGCAGGTGTGTGCGTGTAAACACATGTATCCCATTTATTTGTATTACAATTGAATGATGACAAGAATGTTGTTGTATAATGTTATATGTTGTGTAAAATGTATGTCTTCTTGTCATCATTAAATTGTAATATAAATATATGGGCCATCAGCCACCCTCTAGATGTTGGTATCACCATCAGCCATTTAAAGAACCACTATTAAACTGCGACTCTTTTCATGGAGCATCACCAGAAGTCCTGGTTTCCTAAAGCTTTTCTTCAATCCATTTCTTTCTCATATTCTTGTCGCACATCATTGTCTCATCTGTTCAGTGGATCAAACTGATACTGAGGTTTTGCTGTAATAATTAACTAAGTTCTATGCAGTTTGAAAATGGTTTGTCTAAATGTAGCATAAAATTCAGTTAAACATAATTCACCGCTACTTTTTGAAACACATCTTTATCAGCAGATTGCCAGCAAACAGGACATATTCAGTTCTCTAGTCAAGCGAATCATTGACCGTCAATGGAGCTCTTGGTAAATCAGGCCTGCAGTGTCAGTGCTGCAATATGTGTGATTACACAAGAAACGTGGAAAAACATGTTTTGCGATTTGTTTTTCTGTTCTAAATGGTCCATAGTAATCTTTGCCCTATTTGCAGTGCAGTAGATACCTAAGCTTGCACGACATCCCCGTTATCATGAACAAACACGGCTGAACTGTTCCATGGAGTTCTTACAGAAGCGCTTCATCCTGACACTGTACCTTTAGATTTCTAATCCCACTCTTGACATGATACTCTCGTTTATGCTTTCTTTTTCTCTGGCTTTGAACTTGTTTCAATAACTGTCTCCCCTCAACACTGTTTTATCATCATTAGCTAAGCCTGGCAAACTACTGCCTTTGGTTTCATTCAGTCAGGAAAAAAACAGTGGAACCAACATACAAATGATAACAGAACTGGGTAAGCTGCGCCTTTGTCCTCCGCTACTCTGATGCACTGCCTCCTTCATCGGCTTGTCTTGATTTCTCTCGCTGCAGCTGAGGCCTGCTCCCATGGCATCACTTTGAACACATTTTTATCCTTAGTTCTGGTTGAAATTGACTGTCTTGTTTTTGGCCTTTTTTAAGGATTTTTTTCTTTCTTTCTCAGAGCATCACTAGGCCTTTGATCATGCGAGTCTGTCCTTGTGGCTGTTTCCATAGCATCTCCCTGCAGTTCAATTCTCTGGCCCGGGCTCCTTTTCATCAGCGGCCTGTCTGAAAGACTGACATTTCTCTTCCTTAGCTCACAGGAAGTCTGGGAAGAAATCAAATTAGAAAAAAAACCCTCCAGATCAAACCTTGCTTTAAGCTGTTTATTTTTATTTATTTATTTTGGTGCTGGCCCTAATCTCTAAAGCATAGATTTTGAAAGGGGGTGAAACAAAGATTGTACGAGGCTGTGTTCAAACCGAGCGGGATTTCAGAGCATTGTCTCTATACATTGGCCGCTGAGACCATAAACAATAGCCTTAAAGCGATGTAACTGCTGCTGCTGTCCGACCAAAGATACCAATTTTTAAATGCGTGTTATTTTATATAAGTGGACCTAAATTCTTACATTTTGTCTAATACGAGAGTTCTCTATTACTCTACAATGCCATTTTGGCAATTGTTCATCACTTAAAGTAATAGTTTACCCAAAACTTACAATTCTGTCATCATTTATAAACCCTCATGTTGATTCAAACACGTATGACTTTCTTTTTTTTTGGTGCAACACAAAAGGAGACATTTCAAAGAATTATTCTAGTCACTCTTTTCCATGCAATTACAATGAATAGGGATTAAGGCTTTCAAGTTCCAAAAAGGATACAGAAGCTTAATAAAGGTATGGCATAATGTTTTTACACTATATTCCAAATCTTCTGAAGTCATACAATAGATTTGTGTGAGAAGCAGAGATAAATTTAAGTCATTATTTACTGATAATCTTCCCCTCTTGTGATCTATTAACCGCTGTGACTAGATCATTAAGTCGGTGAACTATACAGTTTTGTGAAGTGGAACCAAACAACTCATTGATGAGATCAGACTCAACAGAACGATTTAAATTTCAATATTTTTCATAATACACATTTGGAATGACATGAGGGTGAGTAACTGATGACAGAATTTTCATTTTTTTTTTTTTTAGATTCAAGTTGGATTCCACCATTTTTTTTGGGTACTGCATTGTGCAGATATCAATATTTCAATATATATGAATCTCCAGAATGCATGCCCACTGACGTGCATGCAATTTTTTATTTATGCTCATTGTTTATTTGACTTCATGGACCCATTTACCAATGTTTGGTGAGACACACCACTTCACCATTTGCAAGGACATTGGTTGTCTCTTCTGCACAGATGTAAAACTTCTGTCTCTGTACTGCAGTGAATGACTCCAACGTTCAGTTTTTGGACCAAGACGATGATGACGACCCAGATACGGAGCTGTATCTGACCCAGCCGTTTGCCTGTGGTACCGCGTTCGCCGTCAGCGTGTTGGACTCCCTGATGAGTGCGGTGAGTTAGTGGCTAAACAGCTGCCACGTTGACACCTATTTACTGATCTGAATTCCTTTAAACAGATTAGCATACATAAATCCTTTAAAGAAATTATCCCTGCTGAATAAGTAGATTCAGATCCTTTAATTGTGTGAAGGATCCTTCATATTATCTACTAGGCTTCAGATGATCTTTCCATTCGCATTCAAAAGCAGCCAGTTATTTGGTGAACAAAGCAGCCTGTCAAAAGGTGCACAGTCATTTCTCTCCCATCATGTCATATAGAATTACATGAAGGCATGTCTCACTGCTAATCCTCTGAAATAATGTATAGGAAAGAGACATCCTCCGGCTGTGCAGTGCTTTAGATGTAGGGCTCAGACATTACCAGTAGGCAGAGGTTGGTAAATGAAATGCCACATTGATCAGACAGCACTGTCAGCAGCGGTGACATCAAAAGGAAAGTTGTTGCCAAGACTCCTCATATAATGTGTCATGAAATGAACTTTCAAGAGTCTTATTAGATCTTTTAACAAGGTAAGTGCTCAAGTTTTATTTAATGGCATGCCTTGACACGCAAGGTGGGCTGCTATGGGGTCCAAGAGCTCTAATCTCCTAACAATGTCATCTTGGGTAGATTAGGAAAGATACCTTTTTTTCCTTTTCCCCTCGTTCTCTCTTCTTCTTTGCCGCTTTTTTCCCCCTCACCACCTACGACCACTGCTCTCCCCTTATCCATATGATGGCTTAATTCCAGTACCTTTCACTTTGAGTGAAGCTAGAACAAAGCAGCCTTCAAGTGCATTTCACTGTGGACAAAGGTGAAGCCTGCTAATAGACAGCTCTCATCCATCATTCGGCTGAATGCTGCTGTCAGGGGCCCAGAGAGATGTCACTCTAGCGCGAGCTCGCGGCGACACGGCCCTCTGGTGCTTACAAAACGACCTCATGATCCTAGTAGAATCTTTTATTTTTACACGTTAATCATTTGACAACTTTATTATCAGTGACACTGAAGAACATTTGATGGACATGATCCACAAGTCAGAGATCACTTCAAGAGTCTAGGATACAAAATCTTATTTAAACCTGCAATCATAACCAACAGTTTTAGGATTTAAAACATGTAAAACACACTACTGTTAAACTTTTGGGGTCAGTGAGAATTTTTCAGCAAGGACATATTCAATTAATCAAAAGTGACAGTAAAGATGTATTTACACGAAAGCTACAAAAGATCTAAATTTCAAAATAAATGCTGGTGTTTTGAGCTTTCTGTTCATTGAGAAAATTGTCTCATGGTTTCCACAAATCCAAAATGGTTTCCAAAATATTAAACAGCACAGTTGTTTTCAACACTGACAATTAGAAATGTTTCTTGAGCATCAAATCACCTTATTAGAAGGATTTCTGAAGGATCATGTGACATTGTTACTGTCCACCACTGTCATTACTCCAGTCTTCAAAGTATTTTTACTTCGTTACTGTAATTAAGTACATTTTTCAAGTATCTGTACTTTAGTGGAGTATTTTTATTTTGAGAAACTGTTACTTTGACCTTCACTACAGTCCTAAGCATAACATCGTACTTTATATTCCACTACATTTCATAAAAACATATCGTTACTCGTTATTTTGAACTCAAGAAATCGTCACCCTCTCCGAGACTCAATAGTAATGTCCAAATCGTGAATGAACTGATTCTTTTCAGTGAACCAGTTAAATTGGTTCGCAAATCAACAATTCATTTGTGAATTGGACTGATCCGACTGCAGCTGTTCTTGAGTCAATAACTCACTGATTCACTGATCCGACTCAAAATGAGCCAAGAACCGGGAGATCCTCTGAGCTTGAGTGTGCGTATGACTGAAGGTGCAAAAAATACGTTTCTAATGCCAAATTTTAGGATTAATTATTGTGAATGAAAATCATATTTTTACTTAAACATATGGGGCCTCCTTTATAAAATATTGCATAGAAACCGTCCTACATTCAATTTTACGATCATTTCTCAAATATGCATACGTGTGATTCAAAGAACATAAGTACGCGCAAAAAACGTGCGTACGCCTCTCTTCCAGATGTGAAATTTATAAATCGCAAATGATCTTTCAGATCTCTGTCTTGTAAATGCTGCCTAATTAATGTCATTAACATAAAAGAGCACCAGTCAGCGTCCAAATGCTTTACTTGAGAATGGCGAGCGGCAATAATTGCTTAGATTTTTAAATACCTGCAGTACTCCGACTCTCTGCCACAAGGAAAAGTGCGTACGTTTTCCATGTCAAAGACCGTGAATATGAACGTTGGCGTGGATTATAGCATACTCACACGGACTAAGATCAAATCTGTGCGTTTGCACGTTTTATAAATGAGGCCCAGGGAGTTTGGCTTGATTGATGTTGTCATTAAACCAAACATTTTCAATTCAACTTTTCACTCAAACTGTTAGAACCACCTTCTGATTTCAGGCCATTAATTAGCTTATACATCACTAACAAATGGCAGAAGGAATGGGACGAATATAAAAATAATAAACTGTATGAAATTATGTTTTCCATAACTTCAAATCAAGACATGACCAGGTTGTCTTCACTAGGTGCCGAATGGGTCACTTACACATGGGTTTCTATTGATAGGCGAAGTTCCTCCTTTATGTCTCTCGTGTCAAGTTCCTTTGACTGTTACACATTCTGTTGGACTGTAATTTTTATGATACGCTAGAAAACACTTTTATTCAGAAACATGTTTATATGGAATATTTCAGAATGTATCACCCGAATGTATTTTAGATTTTCTATCTTATATCACATAATAATTTCAGTTGTATGGATTGTGATATTGACCTTGTGTTTGGCATGTAAATAGCCTTGATGCTAACATGGCAATAAACAAACAAACTGTTAAAAAAATGCACCAGTGGTCTCAGACCTTTTGATTCCACTGTACAAGAAAAATGTCCAAAACTTGTTGTGTTATCTATTCTTCATTGTATCTAATCTACAATTAGCTACAATAATGATAATTAAAATGTCTTCGTGTGCAAAACGCTCCCCTGTTAAGCATGGCTGGTGTTATCAAAATGAATGTGCGTGGGGAGGAGACGACGGCAACAACAACAACAACAACAACAGCTGGCGTAATTGCATTCCCGTGTCTCTTCCCTTCCCAGGGAGTAAAATGAGAAGAGACAGATCAGGGTCTAGATAGCAGTGTTCAGGACAGCTCCAAAATCCTGACTGTCTTGAGTTGTGACTTTAATGGTGCTCACGTCCGAATCCTCTCCTTTATTTTGGCAGACATACTTCAATGATAATATCCTCACCCTGATCCGGACGCTGGTCACGGGAGGCGCCACTCCGGAGCTGGAGGGCCTGTTGGCTGAGGAGAACGCACTGAGAGGTGGCTACAGCACGCCGCAGACGCTGGCTAACAGGGACAGGTGTCGGGTTGCCCAGCTGGCCCTATACGATGGGCCCTTCGCAGACTTGGGGGTAAGTGGACGGTTAAGAGGAGCTGACACATTTTGGCACTTTGCCCAACAGGGCTCGTTTCCCGTCCGACGCCTCCTCTGCCCGCTAATGCAAAATGAACGAGCTGAACATGCAAAGTCTGTGGGTGAAAAATAACGTTGCCTTAAATCATTTTTCTGTATCCATAAGTTGATTTGAATGCTATGAATGAACGCTTAAAGCACTATTTTATGTTCTTTTTCAGGATGGTGGTTGCTACGGAGACTTATTTTGTAAAGCATTAAAAACATACAACATGCTGTGCTTTGGAATCTATAGATTGCGAGATGCACATTTAGGTGCACCAAGCCAGTGCACAAAAAGGTGAGCTGTCCATTTGACCTATTAACCTTGATGTCAGTAGGGTTTTAGTCCTTTATTTCACTAGGCATGTAATCCAGCTTTAGTACTGAGAAATAACAGTGAAACCTACATTATTCCTATAAACTCAGCTCCAACACCTAGTGAGCTCCCTACCTAGGCAACATAGAGGAACACCTGACACAAATCAAAAAAGTTTATGCTTGCTTATAAGATACACTAACATTTATTTTAAATTAATAATTTTATTCAGCAAGGACACATACAATAAAGACATTTACAATAGCTGCTTTTCCACTGTCGGGCCAAACTGTTCCATTCCGTGCCGATCCAGCCCAGCCAGTACGGATATGGTTTCATTTTCCACTGTGGAGCTGATAACAGAGCTCTTTGGAATATAATACAAATGCGTCAGTCATTACCTTGGTAACGCAAGACTTTACGGAGGTATGAGATGTATATAGCAACTAGAGTATCAGCTATTTCTATTATTAACTTGTTTACTTCGCTCAAATAGTGCGCTTAGCCAGGTGCAGAGCAACTGGTAGCCGGGCAACAGAGAAGCGACCAATCCTGAGTGGCGATGGCACTAAGCGTATTCTACCAGTTAGCCAACCGTGCTGAGAATTCAGGGCTGTGAATGGTTTGTAATCGTGCCGTGCCGAAACAAGCTCAAGTGGAAATATAACCATAACCGTTCCTTACCATTCTTAGAGCCGTTCGGTCCGACAATGGAAAAGCAGCTAATGTTACAAAAGATTTCAGTTTCAAATAAATGCTGTTATCTCTCAAAAATGTATCTGTTTCCACTAAAATATTAAGCAGCACAACTGTTTTTAACATTGATAATAATAGCAAACGTTTCATAAGCACCAATATTAGATTGATTTCTGAAGGATGTGACATTGAAGACTGGAGTAATGATGCTGAAAATTTAAATTTGCCATCACATGAATAAATGACATTATAACATATATTAAAATAGTCTGATAGTATCTGATAGTCCTGAGGGTGTGCACTTTTCTTTCTTTCTTTCTTTTCCACACAAAGCTGGATTGGGAGAATGTTTTTTAAAAATACACACTTTAATATTATTATAAGTATAAACAAATTTAAGTGCAAAATGACAAACATCATAAAATCAAAAATAAAAACAAGTGAAGCAAATGCTTTCTTTCCTCCTACATGAGATCCCTGAACATGTCATTTTTCCATGTGCACAGATATGTCATCACAAACCCGCCTTATGAGTTTGAGCTGGTGCCCACGGACCTGATCTTCTGTCTGATGCAGTTCGACCACAATGCGGGCCAGTCCCGAGCAAGCTTGTCCCACTCCTCCCATTCCTCCCATTCATCCAGCAAGAAGAGTTCGTCTGTTCACTCCATCCCTGCCACGAACCGACAGAACCGCAGCAGCAAAGCTCGTGAAGCCCGTGACAAACAGAAGTAAGTTGGCCTTTATTTCTCTTTTTAACCCAGTAGAGTGAGTGTATGTGTGTTTGTTAACCTCTGTGGTTTTAGCACACTTCATATAGAAAGGATGCTGTATGTGTGTGTTTGTACTCAGCATTCGTTGTTCTGTTTGTGTGTTTGCTTCATTGTTATGTGCATGTGGCCCTCGCCTTGACCACACACTGAGCTCTATGATCATCACCACATTGCCAGGTCCATGCCAGCATCAGTCTGCATATCGCTGCTGCACATGTACAAACACAATCAACCTAATTCTGAAATTTTAACTGTATGAATGATTAATATTAGTATGAAATTTGCAGGTCCCATGCAGACCTCTAGAAATGTTTAGTTAATATTGTGTATAGTTAATATGGATCATTTTGAGTGAGGAAACAGCATTAATTCATTTCTTGCCTTCATTGTTATATGTCATTTTTATATGTTTGTGTGTGTGAGAACTGCAAATTGCATCATCATGTTTTTAGTCTGTGTTAGTGGCTTATTTTTAGTTATGCTCTAGTGATTTTTTTTTTTTTTTTAATGTTCCAGGTAGGGTATAGAGACATTACCATGGCATTAAATAGTTTCACACCATCCCTACATGCCTTGCAGGAGCAGAAGCCCTTATGGAGTGTATTTCTCGTGGCATTTGGATAATTTAATTTTGGATCATTTAAAATTAACAGTTTTGAAATCTTTATCATCTAGATATACAGTCTTCATGAAGCTGTTGTTGAGATTTATCTCTCACCAGAATGGAGGAGCTGCAAGGCATTGTGGGATGCTGTAAAACCCTGCATTGATTTCAGTGCCTGTTACAATGCGTGCCTACAAGTTGCAATTCAACAGGTTTTAGAGTTTGTAAGATATTCCCCGTGAGAGGAAAAAAAAGTAGGCTATATTAGTTAATAATCGAGATTTGAGAAGCAAATATTGTCCTTTGTAAAACTCTTTAAGAGTTAGATCCATTGTTTTCTTTAGCTCCAAAAATTAAGTGTTAAAAAGTACTTTGAATAGTTTGTAAATCTTAAATACTGAATTTATAGCTGCAGAAGTAAAATTTAAATTTTTTTAAGAATCCTTCCCCATTAGTGTAAAATAAAGATGGTTATGATTTTTAATTCACAATATGTTAACCAGACTAAAAATGTAGACATATGATGTCAGTTATTCTGTTTGAGACCTGTTACTTGCCTTAAACACTGTAAAACTTACATAGACCACTTTTTTTTCTAAAGTGCAACAAGGATGAATAGAATGGGCCCAGGTATGCAAGTTAATGATTCTGCATGATACAGCACCTGTTGTGGGATCTTTTAATCATAACTTTGTCCTTTGTGGAGCACTGTTATGAGAGGGGATTTTGATTTTACTTTCCAACGAAATCATGCCTACTTTTCACCTTTGCTTTCTAACCGAAAGCAAATGGCTGCTGCTACTGCCTAACTCTTGTCATGCTCAGGATCATCCCAGCATTGCATGCGGTTGACTATCATCCTCTCTCTATACCTCCGTCCATCTGATAGGTTCCAGTGATCTCTCTCAGTAGTCCCCTTGACTTATTTCAGTTCCTCTTGTTCATTTACCTCTCATTAGGTTTTCTTTCTTTCTTTCTTTCTCTAAGACAAACTGCATTGTGTGAGAGGTCAGTGTGTCTGCACATTGTTCCTGCAGGTAGTTTATCAAAATGTATTTGTTTGTTATGTCATCCAGTCCAAAAATGGTATTTGGAAAATGCACGTAATCTGATTGGATGAGTCATTTTCAAAACCGTTCAATTAAAGGATTAGTTCACTTCAAAATGTAAATTTCCTGATAATTTACTCACCCCCATCTCATCCAAGATGTTCATGTCTTTCTTTCTTCAGTGGAAAACAAATTAAGTTTTTTGAGGAAAACATTCCAGGATTTTTCTCCACATAATGGACCTCAATGGCAACCAACGCATTGAAGGTCCAAATCAATGCCATTTCAAAGGGCTTTCGAAGGGCTTCAGAGGCTCTGCACGATTCCATACGAGGAATAGTGTCTTATCTAGCAAAACCATTGGTCATTTTGGTACTGGTACTTCTGCCTACGCCTAGCGTGACCTTTCCGACGTGATTACGCAATCAGTGGCGCGACGCAGAGCAGCGCAAGATGAGCAATATAGGTTAAAAAGTATATGAATTTTTTTTTTGGGAAAATGACAGATCGTTTCGCTAGATAAGACCCTATTCCTCGTATGGAATCGTGCAGAGCCTCTGAAGCCCTTCGAAAGCCCTTTGAAATGGCATTGATTTGGACCTTCAATGCGTTGGTTGCCATTGAGGTCCATTATGTGGAGAAAAATCCTGGAATGTTTTCCTCAAAAAACGTAATTTCTTTTCGACTGAAAAAAGAAAGACACGAACACCTGGATGGGGGTGAGTAAATTATCAGGAAATTTTCATTTTGAAGTGAACTAATCCTTTAAATCCTGTAATGAAATGATGAATAATAGTTACATAAAAAGCTTAAAAATGCAGATTTAACTAATTATTATATTTACATATGCCTGGTTTTGTGGTCCAGGGTCACTAAGTCGCACGGGTATATTTGTGGCAATAGCCAACAATACATTGTATGGGTCAAAATTATCGATTCATCCATCCATGAAGATATTTTGTAAATTTCCTATCGTAAATAATAAAAAAAATTACTACTAATAATAATGCGTTGCTAAGGACTTCATTTGGACAACTTTAAAGGCGATTTTCTCAATATTTAGATTTTTTGCACCCTCAGATTCCAGATTTTCAAATATTGTCCTATCCTAACAAACCGTACATCAATGGAAAGATTATTTATTCAGCTTTCAGATGATGTATAAATCTCAATTTCAAAAAAATTACCCTTATGACTGGTTTTGTGGTCCAGGGTCACATACTGTATATATTATTAAATTTAAAATTCAGAATTCTTATTAAAATTCATTGCAAAGATTCACAAACATGTATTTTATATAATATTTGTTATAAAATGCATTATCTATTGATATGTTAATTTTAATGAATTTTGCGCATAATATTTTCTTTCATTAAATGTTATATAGAATTTTTACAAATTGTCAATCTGCAATCTCCAGATATTGGTTGATTAACCTGTCTTGACAATATTGCTAACTGTTAATGATGCATTGGTGGCTTTTGTCATATTTGCCGCTTTGTGTCATTCCCAATAACATCTTTTACTGGAAGTAAGATTGTACAGTATATTAATCTCAAAAACGTAGATTTGGTCCATTAAAAAAGTTCCCCACTCAAACCAGGCGAAAGTGGTTTCACGTTGCGCTCTCTGCCTAAATTCACCTCAAATATCCGTGTGAGAGGGGAACCATGATGAGCGTCCCTGTGCTGCTGAAATTGGCTCTTTTAACCCTTGCGGAGCCACAGGATGTCTCGGGGCGATGTAAGTTCCAGCATCAGTAGTAAACTCAGGGGAATGGAGCGAGGTGGCTGACTCCTAGCATCACCTCAGGCTCAGGCTCAGGCTCATCAAACGACTTCACCGTGACACTGTTCCCCCCGTGGCTCATCGCAGCCTGACACTCCAAGGTGTGCAGCACATTTCAAGTTGGAGAAATAGTTTGAAACGTTGGAGTGCTGGAAAATGACACCGCCTAGGAGAATGTGAATATGACGAGGACGGATGCCGGCCCTGCACGTGGCTTAAGTCCTTGTAGAAGACATTTCGGAATGAAACATCTAATTCCACGTGATAACGTGCTCAGATACACGGCTTGATACAGTCATTCCTTTTGGCTACAATACGCCCTTGTTTGAAGGCTGTAAATGTTTTTACATACCGTACATTTCGCTGCCTCATGAAATCAGCAATAGGTCCAACAATGTGTGTTTCACCCTGTGTCTTTCTGAATGTGAATGAAATTTCATGTATAGAGAGAGAGAAAGAGAGCCTGGTATTCTTTTTTTTTTTTTTAAAGAGAGATGAATGACCCTGCTTTAAAGACCTGATATTAACACTGTTTCTCTCATCCTCTGCTTCTCTCCCGCCCGGCTGTCTCACAGAAAAGAGATGGTTTACAGATGAAGCAGAAAATGCATACCCAAGGAACATTCAAATCAAGCCCATGAGCACTCACATGGCCAACCAAGTCAATCAGTACAAATCCACTAGCAGCCTGATTCCACCTATCCGAGAAGTCGAAGATGAATGCTGAATGAATCCCCGGCCTTTACCATCACGGAGGGACTTGGGTCATCCTGCTGTAAAAGATGAGCGCTAATTGCGAAACGATGACTGATGATGGAGACACATTGTTCTTCCCTTGTTCGACTCAAGGGTCTGAAGCGATCGAGAAATGGAAGGGACTTCCTATGTGTATACCTTTAATGTTACTTCCATACTTTTATATATGTATACATAGTGATGTACATAATGACAATCAAGTAAGGATTGTACAGCCCCTAGCACTTTTTGAAATTGTTAACAGGCAAACAAAAGAAGAAGGAAAAAAAAAAAAAAAAAAAAAAGTTTTTTTCTTTTGATTCTTGCAATATCTCACCTCTGCCGTGACCTGACTCCATGCAGAGGGTGCTATAATGGAGGATGAGGGTCACCGTCGTTCACTTCATCCAAACACTACCCAAAGATTAGCCCCGCCGATTGAGTTGCGTATCTGTCGTCCATTTCATTTTGCACTAGCGCGTAATAACTCGAGCACTGCTCACGGAAGAGTCAAAGCTTACCCTCGGTTCTCCTCTGAGTTTGGGGCTGAAGTCACAGGCTGAGGCTGTTAAACGAATGGCTTTGTTCAGGGAAACGAGTGTTTGCGTGACTGTATTCATGCATGGTGTGTGCCGAAGGCTGCCTGAACGTTTGGCTCAGGAAAGGATGCTCATTTCCATCCCTACCGACAGGCACGTATACACATGGAAATGTTTGCTGTACCTAATGCAAATGGTCGTCCCCAACGTAGCTCTTCGGAATTGGCAATACATTGAGGATATGCACTACTTCTGTTGATGTCTTTCCATCATACATGACTGTTGATTTGGGAAACTGTCTGTGATCGAGGCTTATAACATGTTTGTTTGTGTCTGCGGCTCTGCTATTAATACGACTGAATGAAACACTACTGTCACCTGCTGATAATTCAACAATGATTGAGCTTTTTACGCTGAAATGAAAAATATACAATTGAAAATGCCACATATTGCGAAAAGTGGGCATCATTGGTTCCTTCTTTGGGTGTAGCCACTGCCTGACACAGAGTTGGCACAGGGGTGGAAAAGTGCTTGGATGTTCCCTGTGACCAACTGTGATGCCTTAAACTCTAGACCGAATGCATAAGCTCAGTCATGATGTTCAATTATCAGTCAAAGTTGTACCTTGTGGATGAGTCTTGCTGTGGACTGAATGAATCTGAACATCACTCACTTCTATCAAGGCTACACGACTATGTTGTACCTTTAAAGTAGAACGTATACGGATACATATGCTTCACAGACCTTTGAACTTTGCTTCAAGTGCTCTGTCAGATTTATACATAAGTACATACTTATTTTTTATCCATGAGCGTAATCATTTTGTACTTATTTTTATACATATCAGAGAACTTTATTTCTAAATGTATCTTAAAGATATCTTAATAGCTACAGTGCACAGCAGTTCAGTTTTACCCCTGACAACAACATATCACATAACATCAACCGGGACACGTCAAAGATCTGTGAACCCGAGTCAAAATTTCAGCTTTCCATCTGGAGTGCTCTTTGATACTCACACGGGCTGCTTTGAAGGACTTCGAGCTCTACTACTAAAACTACATATATGCTTTCATTTTCATAAGCTAACAGAGATGAAAATGACACTTTTCTGTAATTCCAGGTAAAGTGATGTTGATCCTCAGACAGACATGAACTCAGAGATGTGCATGAGGGGGGGCTCTGCTCTTTCTGTAATGAGGGTAGAGTTATAGTAATATTAGTGATGTTTGACCTAAATTAGGTCTGGGTAAAGAGAAGAGCATGCTGAAGTACTTGTGCAAACATAATTCGATCCGATCAGATCAGCAGCGAGCTAATAGCCATATGATTGTAGATGCAAGAACATTAGCACATGTCCATCCATTGAGCAAAAGATATCAATCTGGTGTATAAATTCTGCCCGTTCTAGTCCACATTTATTTTCTCAAGTAAAAGGATCTCAGCTTTATTGTTTGTCTATTGGACAATTAGGCTTTGTCCTGAAGTGATTTTCTGAATTGTGGTTACATTGGTGTTACACTTTGTAGCAAGTAGATTTTTTAATAAATGAATAAAAAAATAATAATACTAATGTGAGTAAACTGTATGTATAATTGGATTGTCAACATACTTGCTAGCCTGAAAAAAAGAAATCCATTGGCGTTAAATGTCCAATTTATTTGATATTCTTTTTCTTCTATGTAAGGTCCTTTTCCTGTAATGAAACTACATTACAAAGGCAGATGGTGCGGTAAAGACAGCAGGTTTCATTTGATGAGAAGAGTGTAGATGCACGTTGAGGGAAGCAGAATGCATTTTTAACCAAGGATTATTAACCATCAGGTTTTTACATTCCATTTTGTCATCAGCATTTCAATTCATTACAATCACATATAGTTTGAAAACGTCAAAACCGGTTGTTTGTTTACAGACCTTTTTCTTTCTTTCACATACTCAGGTAGCTATCCTGATGACAAAACTACAAAATAAAGCTGGCTTACATTTTCTTGTGTTACCTTTCGTAGCCCTAATGGCGGTATGAGGTGATACTGATACTTTCTTCTCCACTGCAACAAATGTGCAATGTTTTAGTATCATGCAATTTATTTGTACATCTTGTGAAGATACTACAGTGTACACATATCAGAGTTTCTACAGTGCCATGAAATGTATCTGTCTGTCTATCAGCATCAGTCAGCCATTGGTTGGTACCAGTGGATGAATATTGTGGCATCTAATACTGGCATGGAGAACATCCAAGCCATCCTTGCCTCCATGCCAGGACAGTGCCAGGCAGTGCAGGAAGACCAAAGGAGGAACGCCATAAGACCCACTAGAGCGAAAAGTGGCATTCAAACAGGCATATGACACGTGCCTATGCAAGCTGCTAAAATCCTAGCACCTTGGTTATGGATAGTGAAAGTCAAAAAAAAAAATAAAAAAGGTACAGCAATGGCTGATAGATGCTGGGTAGAACTGACTATGATGTTTAGTTCGATCACCTGTCATTGTATTCAAGAGTGTTTTAATTAAAGTAACATATAAAGCAACCTTACTGATGTGCTATGTAATACACAACTGTCATATTTTGGCTATTTTATTCTACTGTAAAGGACAGATTTAAGTTTTAGAAACTGTATAAAGAAAATACACTGTAACAGAATAAATACTTGGAGGGGAATTAAGTCTTAACATGCTGAACTTGCATATGGATTACTGTTTTGTTGCTGTCTTTTCTTCCACTTCAATAAATAATCAAAACATCCATATATACATGTAATTATTGGCATATTCATTACAGGATAAAGAAGTTGCTCATAGCAGAATATGACTGATTTGACTACCAGACGTGAAGAAATTGATGGTGCTGAAGCTGATCTACCTGACTCTGTCAAATATAACCTGCTGATAAACATACTGTCTTGTACAAAAAGTTTGTACATAAATTGTACATGGTTTCTTTTTGTATTTTCTCAATTAAAATGGATGTATTTGTGTTCTACAGGTGACTGTTATATTGCGTCATGATTTTCACTCGGCATTTGAACAGAAACAACACACACTGACAAATAGACATTGTTACGGTCCAAAAAAAGAAACGGTGTATTGGATGCAGGGAACACACCTTTTCCCAAACATCTGCTAACATTTAAAAAGACGCTTAGAATGACGGATAACCCATCTCGCTGTTGAATTACTGCACATATCGCCTACATAAGAATGTGAGGATTTCAATTCCAAGTCATGTTATGTCTACAAAGACATGCTTTTAGAATTACAAAACACATTCACTATGTGCCCAACACAGCACTCTTTGGGTTCAGTCTCAAAAAACAAGCTTTTTCTACAGAAAGATATTAGTCTGATCTTACGTGCCTTGTTCCTTTCAAAACTAAAGATTTGAGCTCGACCCACCAAGCCGAAATATAGAGGAGGAAGTAGAACAGATGTTGACTGCGCTCCTGATTTGTAGGCTGATAAGGGTGGCACCCTGTAGGTTTAAATTTATGGCTTGTTAGTAAGGACTGGCCCCTTTGTGAGATGTTTTCAAAATGATTGATTTACAATAAAGTGGCTCCCTGTGTGTGCACGCAAGCTGAACTGATTCAGATCGATTCGAGTGAAATTGATTGATCAGCCATTTAACTTGGCAGTATGTTTACTGAACGAAACCATGCAAGACCTATTCAACCAGTCTCTCGCAATAAAACAGAAACAAGCCACATATCACAACAAAAACATTTACACTGCTTCTACTGCTTCATAGTTTGTAAAATATCTAAAATATATTAATAAATGGATTAAATAAAATAATCAGCTCCCACTTTGGTACAAATATACCTAGTGTCATAGGCGGAGCGAGTGTTGGCCAGGGGCCAAAAATGCACATGCACATTAAACTAAATCTAGTAATAAAGTGAAAACGAAAATTAAATGAAAAATGTTGATTGTGGCATTAAATTTAGATCTGCTCATTGCATCATACTTTTTACGCGTTTTACAGCCTGATGCACTATAACCAATCACACACAACTCTGTTGAGCTTATGAATGCAATGGCCAATCAGAGGCGTTAAGATTAGTAATCGCTGAAACTCCAGAGTTTTGTTCAGTGCGACAGCTGAACTCTCGCAAATACTCGTCATAAACTGATGGACAAACAGATTTGGTGATTGTGCTCTTTAGAGGGTCGAAACTAATATAAATAGGTTTTTCTATTTATAACGTATTTTTGCAGCATTGAGCAATGAAGCCAATCACAAACATATCTGATGATGTGTTTAAGTTAGAATTTAAAAAGTTTAGAAGTTTAGAAAGAATTTAAAAAGTTAGAATCCCCAGAGTTTTTGTCTAGTGCTGAGATCTGCACACTCATATCCTCTCGTTATAATTTAACTTGTAACAAAAAAGCGTAGACATTATGTAGGCTAAATAAGATATTGATTGTACAGTCAGCTTAATCGATTAGAAGAACTTTGTGAGATTGTGATGAATTAAGATGAGTGACAGCTTAGTGATTATAAAGGGAGCGCTTTTATGCCGAATTTGAAGAAAACTTATGTTTTGCTGCATTAGGTAAGGCAATGGTTAGGCTATTTATTATTCAACTGGCTGTGAACATAACCACTTTAATAGCAAGAGCGTTTATGCTGGGATGTGTAGGTTGTTGATAAGCGACACGCAACTACATTCTATTTAAATGTGTTTTTAAGGAGGAATCACATCTAGCCTTACCCTAGAGTTAGTTCACCCTCCGCCTATGCTTAGTGTTATGTTGCTCTTAATATAGAGTGGGTCCAAAATGTCTGACCTGGGTTATTTGTAAACCAGCATACTGCATTAACAGCTGTACTTTTTTAGCATTACAAACCAACAGTAAGGCTCACTCCCATCCGTTTGACCTCTCTCCATCTCCCTTGCCTGCTCCCAAGCCCTCATCTCTTTGCCGAGACAAAGCACTCTTGTTTTCAGCCCACAAATCATCCCGCCATGGACACTTCATGCTGTCCTTTGGATAATTGTGGATGAAAACAGCCCCCTACAATCTCACCTTGGGATGTAGTGGCCCCATCATGCTGCTTATTAACGATTTTACACGGTGAGTCACGGCTCCAGGCCTGTCAGTACGCCAGTAATATTTACTGTCTGACACATGGGCTGTGGGGGGAGATTGGGAAGGAGGCGGAGGGGTGGAGGGCGGACGGGCTGATTACACTCATCCACCTGACAGCGTCCTCATCCCTGAATCCTTCCGCAAATACACTCATAAGAACATCCCGGGTGCCGCCGTAAGGCTGCTTATTATGAATTAAAGCATAACGCACATGACGTTATTGAAATGCAGAGAGGTGGTCAGAGTTTCGTCTCATCAGGGCTGAAGCTGACGAGGTCGGGCGTAGGTGGGTATTTTCCCACATGAATACATTCGAGTGGCCATTATGGGCCATTTAGCAAATCAATAGGTGCTAAAATCAAAAACAATTTTCTGGGTGGATTGTCAGTGGAGTAAATGAAAGTGAGAAATTTCTAATATTGAACACTTAACAATCAATGTGTTGCACACTTGATGGGGTTTGTTTTCAAAAAAAAATTTTCCTAGCGAGAATCCCACTATTATTCAAGTTAAAGTCACCCCTCGGATCCGATACTGACTCGAAATGCCATCTCTCCAAGAGTCCTTCGCATGTCTCAGCAGTCAGAGGAGGAGTAGCTATCACCGTGGCAACAGACCCCCGTCCACGGCGACCCCCCCTCGAGTCACATTCGACATCATCTTTAGGAGCCCTCCAAGGCCCCGGCTTGGCCGTGATAATAGTTTCCATGACGATGCAGCATGCTCAGTGCATCAGTGCCAGCTCAGATAAACAGTGATCCTTTACAAAAACAAGAAGGTCATTACGGCAGCTTGTCAAATCAATGCTGAGAGTGTCCCGGCTGATTAAGCCATCCTCTCTCAGCTCTGACACCGTGTCAATAGTGCCGCGCCGTCTGAGCACGGCCAGATGATTGGAGTGAAATGCCCATCAGTCAGAGAGCTGAGCCGGACTAATGATTCCCTGTGCTGCCTATTAGAGCTACATGACAACTCAATCCTGCACTAGAGAGAGAGAGAGAGAGAGAGAGAGACGAGAGAGAAGAGCGAAAGGAAAACAGTGACCTTGTTGCATTATTTGAAGCTGAATTAAATTGGCAGCAGCAGTTAATCTTTACCTGAGGCGATTAACAGAATTTAAGAGGAACAACAAAAGCACGGCGCATTTGCCATTTTTGCTTTCTCTTACTGACATTTTGATTTCCTTCTCTATCCATTCTTCTGGAAGATGATGATGATTTATCATTAAGGGAGCAGGAGAGAGGGGAGGATCATCTACATCATAAATCGCTAGCATAAAATATGCTCTCGGTTCACTCTTTTAATTTGTTTTAGCGCGTCGCTCCCTGGCCCTGTGGTGAGATTTGTGTAAGCCTCATCCAATTGACTTATCCATTTTGTCAGCTGGGATTCATCCCCCTGTGCCCTGCTGGTTACTGCAATGCTGAGCCGGTGGAGTCGACTGGTGGTCTGTGCAAATGTGTGCGATCAGATAGCTGAAATCGCACGGCATTAAGCGCTCTCGCTTGGGAGCTGCCTAATTGCTTAGTGTTAATAGAGCACACTTAAACTCACTAATCTTGATTTACTTTTTATCAGACAAGAAGACTAAGATTGAGCATGCACACAAAAGTCAATGGTCTCCCAGATTCTTGAAAAAGAATACTCGATTTCACTTCAGGCACACATTTTCAGCTGAAATGGTATATTTTACCAGTCTGTTCTTAAATATGGGTTGTTGGCACAGAGTATAACACGTCAACTTTTCAAAAGTATTTCATTTTAAACTGCATTTTGGTCATTATTTTATAATGAATAAGCATAAATAAATATTACCTCATATTAAATGACATACTACATGGAATTATTAAATGAAATAATTGTAGAATACAAATCCTGTGGTCACCACTGGACCGTATAAAATGCAATTATAATGGTGAAGAACTGAAGATACAGCACCTTGTACATTTGTATAAATTTTTAAAAATATATTAAAATCTTTGTTAAATTAAAAAAAGGGAAAATAAATGTCAACTACTTATATATTTATAATCTACATTTGTATAAATAGACTGAATTATTAGTTGATATATCTTATTTTTAAACACTTCAATGGATTAATTTGGCAGAAATATACGGAGCCCCCAAAGGGACATGGTGGTGGTGGAAAAAAAATATGAGATGGGAGGAAAAATAATTATTTTCCATCAATGCTTTTTCATTCACTCGCAAATGTTTGGCGTTCCCCGTAGAAAATGTGTTCGCTCACAAAATGTTTTGCGTATCCCCGAGAAACTTTTGCATTCCCGAGAAACTTTGTGTTCACTAGCAAAACCTTTGCATTCCCCCGAGAAACTTTGCATTCACTCGCAAAACATTTTGCGTTCCCCTGTGAAACATTGTGTTCGCTTGCAAAACCTTTTGAGCTTTTTGCGAGCGAACGCAAATTTTCTCGGCGGAACGCAAAACATTTGCGAGAAAACGCAAAAGCACTGACAAATATTTTTTCCTCCATCTCACATTTTTTCCTCCGCCATGTCCCTTTAGGGGCTCAATAGAAATGTATAAATATGACAATTAAAAATTGGAAGGCTAGACAAACAAACAAAAAAGATTCCTTTGTTGTTGATATTTTCATGTTTTAACATTGAATCAGCATGAGATGAAAATGGCATTATTTGGGATTTACCTGTGGAACTAATAAAACGACATGTTACTGGTCATGGCCAAACATCTACACGCTTGAGAGTTTTCACATGAAATTACACTCAGAAGTTATTATGCGCAAAACAAATTAATGATGATGATGGGTATAAATAAAGGCATGCCGTTATTTATACACGCCTGGCCTATCATTGGCTAATATTACAAGATTTCTCTCAGCATGAAGCCTGGGAGGAAAATCATGACTAATTTAACATGACATCAAAAATCACCTCTCCTCTCAACAAATGTTTGTTGGCAATGGTCAATCAAGCTCTTTCTCCACATGCATTAGTCTGCCTGTCTACATGTGAAACAGCAGAGAGAAAACAAATCCACAGGGAGTAATGTAATTGTCTTGTAGAGCAAGCTTTCCTGAACACAAAACACAATCTGAAGAGAAAATGTGTAAGCCGTGTGTGTGCTTCCAATTCGCTCCCTACCAGTGCCGTGTCATTAATAATATGTTATTGAGAAAACACAAACACACACACTTCAGCATGGATAGAAATCCATTATCTTGATTTCTCTCTGCAGCTTCACTCTGTAACGTGTGATATTTACAACAATATTAATTGTCAGTGCATGCATGAAGATAAATGAAAGGAAATATCATGTCATAATTAGTTAAACATGAGTAAAGAAAAATAAATGAAAGTCTGTATTGTGAACATCAAAATTACTCTACCATAAAATTAAAGGCAGTTCACCTTTACAGTGTTGACAGATGGGTGACTTTGAGCTGTCTCGATGTCCATATGTCATATCTTTATTTTTTTTTCTACACTATTAGCTGTCCAAAAAAAAAGATCTTTTGTTCTTGTTTTTTTTTTTTTTGTGGAACATAGGATAACAAAAAGATATTATATAAAATAATATTTTGGGAAATGTATTAAAGTCTTTTAGACAAAAAAATATTTTAATACAAGAAAAAATAAACCACTTAATCCTAAAGGTTACCCTAATTTCTCCAAGATTATGCTTTACCATTGTGTCATTCACCAGCTGGCAATGTGCCAATATGCATGCCAGTATGTTAGTTACTAAACTAAACGACAAACAATATGTATATGTTTCACTCACAACAGATTTTTCATTTCATATAATATAATCCACGATGTTAATTATATTTTTTGGAGTAGATCATTTCATGAACATTACACACACACACGAAAAAATCTAGACTGTGTGAAAATCTGGTGGATAGGGCAAATCTTGCACGCTCACTGGTTTTGAGTAATCTTCCCTCCTAGTCCTGCTATGAAAATGTAAGAAAATGCCAATATTTCCACCACTGTCTTATGGATGCTTTGATTTTCAAGTCAAGCATATAAAAGAACAGCTTTAGGCGTAAAAAAAATGAGGCTTCAACAAAGGGTAAACCAATAGGCCTGAGGAATTAAGACAAAGGTTGAAATACAATATAGATTTGGTCCATCATTGAAAATATAAATGATATGAAACTGGTATTATCAACTGGTAAATCAAACCTTTAGCTATTGTTACCTCTAGGGGTCAGCCGTAACAGAGTCTCAATACCAGAGAGATAAATAATAAGAGTTTTATTTTTTTAACAGGGGTTTTAACACTTTTCCCGACACCGTTTTTTATTATTATTATTATTATTATTATTATTATTATTTAAAGTTTCTAGCCACTGCCAGCATTTTAGATAATTTTCACAAAAATTTCATAGCTCCCAGAATATTTTGAACATGCAAGATTTAAGGAATAATTGATGACGAGCCATTAAATTATTAGAAAAATAATGCACACCTGAGATGGCTGTTACACCTCGGGTGTGTATTATTTTTCAACAGAACGGAGTCAATTATTCCGCTTATACTACAGTTACCACACCTCAAATCATTGTTCAGATTATGTATTTAAAGGCATTTGTCAGGTTTTTGTCCTTAAAACGCTCTTGTGTGTAGGACTAATTTCTTTCGAATCTCTGTTGCTAATTCCAAAACGTCATTTTAGAATAACGAAGGCTTCAGCCACTGATAGCAGACGAATGCAGTTATAAGAGAGAGCGAAGGAGGGAGAGAGAGAGAGAGAGTAAGCGTGTGAATTACCTCTGTTAGTCTGTGTGTCTCTCAACAGTGTTCGGCAGCCGCGTCTCTACTGTAAGTTTATCTGCTCCAAGAACAGCGCCGTTATTACCTCGCTAATGAGAAATGTTATGTAGCTTTTAAGTTGCTAAACTATTTTACTGATAAAATCGTCAGAGCAGCGCTGACAACACGTTTCTGTACGAGTGTGTGTCCGTACTGTATGTGTGTGCGTTTGAGTGGGAGAAAGAGAGTATGTGATTTCCGTACATAATAAAACGTAATCTTGTGGCAAAAAACATGGAAATAATTTGTCATTTTTATCCTATTGTTTACTATATTTTTTTGCTTAGTGTCATTGTGGGTTTTGGTTCTTTTGCTGTTGTAGGCTGTAAGGACCTCTGAAATAACTACAGTAATAACTACAGTAAGTGATCTGGAACTGTAATGTGGTCAAGACCTGCCTGGAACTACTTCAGCTGTGCGTTTCCCTGAAAATAACTGCACACCTTAGAACGTTCGTAAACCAATCAGATTCAAGCATTCAACAGCCCCGTAGTATAAATCAAAAGAAAGAACAGAGCCTCTGCTTTTAAACAAAAAAGCCCAGTTTTATTCTAGCTTCATGCATTATTTTTTATCGACACTTGAATGTGGATACGTTTCATAAAAAAGCAACATCTTGAACAAAAAGCTGAGAAAATCGCTTACAGAAGACTACAATGTGCATAAGCAGTGCTTTTATCGTTTGTTTCTGCTTTTTTTGTCTTTGTTTTAATCCGGAGATTCTCTGTTCAGAAGATGTGTAATAGTGCCCCCCTACCGTGTAACAGTGAAAACACAGAAAGCCGGAAAATTCTGTCAATGGCGGGAAAAAAGTTAACTTCAGGGGAGGACAAGGCCAAAATAACAAACAAAACAAACTTTTGTGAATTACTTGAAATACAACTCAACTTCCCTACCTCCCTAAATCAAAAACAGCGTGAAAAAAGTGAATATACAAAATAAACGCCGTCTCGCCCCCTACATCCCGTAAGTTGACAAAACCATATACAAGAATATTTACAGAAGATATGTATACAAATTACTGGTGAACACAATTCAAATCAGAGTCCAAGTCGTAGTCAGTCAAGCGTATAAACAGCACAATCACACTCACAATCTCAGACTGGTACGACACTCAAGATCAAGCAAAACGTTGAACGATACGAAATATAGGCAGAACGATACACGGTAACACGCAACGGCACAACAATGGCTGAGGTTGAGTGTTTGGGGCGGTCCTTATAGGAGAGCTAATCGCAGCCTCCAGCAAATTATCATCAGAAACCATAGAAACAATTTACACAGAATGGTACAAATGAAGAAATGACTCAAGCTCTTAACAATATTAACCAGTGAAAACACAACAACTGAAACAGAGCTCGCGTCAAGTTTCACCATGGCAGCTCTTTTACATATGAACCAAGAACAGCTTCATTTAGGATGTGACTAGCTTAGTGCCATCATTCGCTGTACCCGAGCAAGGCCTTTAGCTTTAAAGCACAGCAAATAATTGCCGACAGCACATAGTATATACAGTGCAGTTTTAGCTCACCTTCAAGCTGTAAAGCTGATTTACAGCCACATGTTATTATTTAGCATTATTCATCTTGCTGTCGGTTGCACATTGGAGGTTAATAGAAATGCCAGCATGTTCACTGATTTACTTAGTAAAATTTTCATCCCAAGGTTGGGCCTGAGTGATTGGACACTGACTGAGGAAGGAGGGGGTTCATGCATTATGTAGAGGTGGCTGATGTGACCTTGAGCCATCACGGCCTGGGCTATATATTACAGCTGCGGCCATCTTTCCCAGACCAAAGATCCATCTGACGTATTTAACAGGGTTTTACACAACATTACTGACGCTTTGCATGAGTTGAGCTCCTTTTATTTGGTCATCCATTTCAAGAGTGGTTTAACAACAACGGATGGGAAGCCATTTACAACAGCCCCACCGCCATTTGATTCGCCTCAGACAGACAATTAATAATCACAAAGCCACTGATACAGTGAGAAAGTGGAAGCCATAACCATTTATTATGTGTTCACTAGGATAGTAAAAGTGTTGATGGACTTCCATGAATTCCAATGTTAATCAGGCATACAGTATATCTGTCATTTAATGCGCACAAGACAAAATATAGACAAATATTAAATAGCCTGTCATCTGGAAACATGACCGATTGTGATGGCGTGAGAGATGTAAATATTTGAATAGCATTGCCTTTTAGGGGATGTTGGCATATGTAGTTTTTTGCAGTAATTTATGTATTCTGGGAAACATTTGCTTTGACTTCAGAGATCAGGTGGACCAGCATTTTCCCACAGTAGAAGGTGGTGCTGGATCAATACGCTGCATGTTAGTAAGGCTTTGGCAACCTTTAACATAAGCCAAATTGATTTATCTAATGCCCTCCATATTTTGAAATTACATTAGCGTGTAATCTTGTCTAGGACCCGACCATGACATTTACAAAACACACACACACACACACACACACACACACATTTAATTTTAAAAAAAGAATCAGTATTTTTTCTACACTTGAAAGTACAGGTCATCCTCTCTTGAGATGTTTAAAGAGAAATAATTATGTTGGAAATGATGGCGATGCTTGCTGATAGAGGAAATGATAAGGGGACACCATTCTCTTTTTAAAGCGCAGGGTCCATTCGAATATAATTGGTAGAGGAATTATTTATGACATTAATTGCCACATTATCGACTGCCTGTCAACTCGCGTGGCAGTTCGTCCATCTTTCTTACCGGCGCTCGCAAGCTCAGCCTAAAGCAGACTGACAAGCTAATTACACCATCTTCCCTTTCCATGACAAATGCTACTCATCTGAAACCGCGCCGGAAATAAAGCTCTTTCTCTCCCCGCCTGCCCTTTTCCCTCTCCCGTCTGCCCGGGCTAATATCTCCTCGTGTCTGTCGTAAAAGATGGAGCCGTGAGCTTTTGGAGAGCGATCTGCTCCCCGTCTCACCTCTCACTCATTCAGTTAGCATACGCTATCAGCACACAGCTGTCAATCACCGATACTATGCGCGCTGCACGCATTCTCATTTGCATTCGCCGACGTCAGTCATTCAGAGAGAGTAGCCTAATAACTGATGACTACAGATGATTTCCCGCCGCAGCTTTGACGGGCATCCGTGCTGACTGTTGGATAGTGTGTGCTGCTCTGATACAGCTCTGGGCTTTTTTATACAACACAGACTTTGCATGCTGCCCAGTCTTTGCCTCTTTTCTTGTTACTATTGTGATAGCTGTGAAATGTCATTTCCGAGGCATTAATATCAGAGAATGATCATTTTCAAACAGCTTTCCAGAACACTCCTCCCATCTACCATTGGTTGACAAACAGATAGTCATGTCCCATATCTTATGGCATTGATGAAAACAATGTTTTGTTTAACTGGTTTACTGTATTCCTTAAATCAAAATACCGCTAGAATCTAAATGTACTTGTTATTACTGTGTTATTACTATGAATAACAAAAATGTCCATTTACAAACATCATGTGAAACTGAGATGATTTTTCATTCAGTTCGTGTTGATTTAGGTCCCACCCATTCCATTGGGCCTGTATCCCTGCGTTCTCCTACCGAGGAGCGTTTCCTGGAGCCAGGAGTCCCAGGTCAGACCCCACAGGTTGCTCTCGACTTCTCACACCTTAATTAGTCCCCACCGCGCGCCTCTCCCGAGCGCACACTATCTCTCTCTCTCTCTCGAACACGTGTGTGTGTCAGCATATGTCTTCCCGCTGCACTTCCGTCCGCCTTCTAATGCTGTTTATATTTGCGGAGCTGCTTGAGATGAGGCCCTGACGAGGATGGGAACTGACACTCACCAAACTCGGTATGTCCCCAAGCCAGCTCCAGCGGCTCGGGTGCTGTCAATTCTGGCTACATCAGCGGCAGTGGCTCAATGGCAGCGTCTCTGACACATGTCACAAAGTTTTAAATGTCTGTTCTTTTCATGGGGATGGTTGGGTGAGCCAGCCGGGGAAGAGATGACATTTTATGTGGTGGTGGTGGTGGGGGGGGGGGACTTGTTGTGGCTCCTTCTTGCTGCCTCCACCAGCTGTCAGTGCCACTTTTCTCAAAACATATCACAACACCGACAAATAAACCTTGTCATTTAGAAACGCCTGCACTAGTGACCATGCTCTCCAGCAGTACGACAGGAGCGACGCACAAGCATAGTCTCATAGGGCCGAAGACACAAATGTACTGTATACACACACACAACCCGCACACACATTTACGACAATATCCCCATTGCATTGTGTCCCTCTCAGACACAGAACGCACACACTTGGACCGACATGCATGAGGCACAGACGCACACAACCTGTGACCCACAGTCAAACCCACACGAAATCATTTCACTGGGCTATCTTTGACCTTTCCCTGTGTGCACCACTCCGGGTACACATGCTTTCTTTCACATCCAAAACCACATCTCTCATTTGCTGGGCTCATTTGGATGGCATACTTGGGAGGCCGTTTAACACACAGCAATTAGACAAGATGGTGCCAGGCAAAATTATGCCATTAATAATGAATGCTTACAAGAAAAAAAAGATGAAACAACAAAAACAATAATAAGGTTCAACCATTTAGTAATAATAATAATATAATATTAAGTATATAATATTATAATATATAATAAATGAAAGAACACAATTTTTTTCCAGACGATTTTATTTATTGCTTAACAGTGGATATCACAGGAATCTTTAAATCAAAAAAGTAAACCAAAAGTAGTTTCATTATCCATCAAACTACATTACATACAATATTTCCAGTGCACACATTAATAGACTATATATATATATATATATATATATGCATAGTGAACATTTTAAATTTAATTAAAAAAATTTTTCACTATTTTAATTACCTTTAGCTTATTTGCAGTTCACTTAAATAGTCTTGTGGTGAGCAAAATATTTTTTGAAAAGTACAAATACTACATAGTCTGTTAAATCAATATGAAGTAAAAAAAAAAAAAAAAAAAAACCTATGTATAATCTTTTTTTGTAATTATAAAACTCTTAGATGGAGTATAACGTCATACGGAAGGACACTGTTTGACATATAAAGAGGATCTACTGTATACAACAAATTAAACATCTCAAATCTCACATCAATATTATTCATCTTAAGTCGTCTTTAAAACAAGTTGCAGCTAATCTTTTGCATGTCCACTGTATACACTTGGTTAAAATATAAACCTGTTATTTTTTTTGCAGAGGATCATTGGCAAGTCTTCCTGTATACAAACTTCAGTGCAAGAACTGAGCTTTAAAAGTGGAATGTCATATTTAAGAAAGAAAGAAAGAAAGAAAGAAAGAAAAAGGGTGACAACAGGCAGCAAAATAAATTGAACGAACATAAAACATTTATCATCCTTACTGCACCTAATGGAGTAAATATTTGCCCAACTTTTTGCCCACTGCTAGTAAACTCTGTTGCCAAAACACAGCAAAGGCCATTATGGATTTTTTTTAATTGATTTTTGTTTGTTTTTTTAATACAAAGAAAAGAAAAATAAATCATTAAAATAACGTAAGTCCAAAAACTGTATGAGGAGACAATCAAAAAGACTGGAGAAAGTTGTTGACTCCCCCCTCACACATACAAACATCCACCTCCTCCATTTTCACTGCCAGAGCTGCTGTCTTTCTTTGCTCTCTCCCTCCAGAGAAAGAATGAAATAAAGCAAAGCTCATTACCTCTCTCTTTCACAGCTCCTCCAGGCTCCGGCACTGCAACAACTGCCCCCGCAACACACAAACTTCACACACGACATGCACATGCACCTCACAAACACGCAAACATACACATGCCACAGAGTCAAGAGTCCGGGAGGGATTTCTGATGGGACTCATGCTGAAAACATTCAATAAAGCTTTGGATCATAGATTAATTAAAAAAAAACTGTTTCTCTGTATATTTAAAAAAAAAAAAAAAAAGGGAAAAGATGCTATTAATCCCTCGTGCCATTTAATGATCATGCCTTTTATTTTTAAAGCTTAAAAAAAGGCTAATGAATTTAAAGATAAACACATTAAATTTTGTTTAAATTTATTAGCCTTTTTTATTTTTGTACTTATTTGGGGGAACAAAAGCCTCCAATGACTCAAACTGACATTACGCCTACAGTAATGTACGGAAAATGACATGGTTACAAAACCATGTAATAAGCTTTACTTTTAATGACGGATAAAGTGTAAAACTTCAACAAAAGCGGCACTTTCCCCCCAATGTTTCTCTTTAACTTTAGCTTTGACTTTGAGAGGAGCTCATCCTGGGCTTCCGTGTGGGCAGCCTGAAGCCTCAGGTGGGACCTTTGACCTGGGGAGAGCAGCAGTTGGACCAGGCAATCCATCATGGAGCCGCGGCTGTCAGGACGAGCACTCAGCCGCGTGTGTGTCTGTCACCGCGGCATAGCGGGGCTGCTTAAAGGCAATCATGTCAATCTGGATGGCACTGCTCAGACGGAGCGAGAGCGATGGGAGGTGGCAGGGAAGGCACACTCAGCAGACGGCACTAGAGGGCTGTGTTTGGCTGCTTAAAATGTGTGTGGCAACATGTATATTTATAATAATATGCGCAGCATATCTTTGTAAAACCCCCTCGCGTGTCTATCCACTGACCCGTCTGTCAGTCAAAGCTGGTCATTGCGGATGAATCGATTGCCCTCTGAGTGCTTGCCGTAGTAGACATAACGGCACTTGGTGAAAACCCCTGAAAGTGAGAGAGAAGAGCATGTCAAAATGACATTTAACAACATCGTCAATGTCAAAACAACTCCATGTGAATTCTGCGGTGTATCTATGAGATGCTGTCCTCATGTTCTTTTTGGACATTTAGATTAGCACAAAAATACACAACTCTCAGGTTGATATTTACACCTTCTAACTGTATGAGAACAGATTATGAAGGAAAAAAATCAACTTCAAGAAAGAAATAACTCGTCGTTTTACATAACTCATCCATGATACATTTTTAATTAAGCCCAAAGTATACTTTGGTTGTCCGCGTGATGCATGTGCAAGGTGAATGTTGACACAGAAAAGTCCACTATGTGGCAATATGCACAGTTGTGATGTACTGTGCAGCAGTCTACGAAAGAGCGATACAAAACCGTAAACAAAGCAGCGAATCTTTCTCCATTATTTTTTTTGTTCTAAACTGCATGCAACAGCGGATACGCTACTTTTCTTATTCTATCCTTCCGAATGAATGTCCTGTAAATGACACAACTCAGTGCTGCCCTCTGACATCTGGTAGAGTACAAAAACGCAGTTGTACTGTGCATGTGTCGAACGTGTCCATCCGCGATTGAGTATACTTTGAAAGCTGTGCGGACAAGAATGTACGTAGGATGAAGTGGAACTCGGAAAATTAAGTATACCCGGGTCTTGATGCATGTCTGGAATAAACATGAATAAATGGTGTAAATTTTCACATGCTAAGATTCACATTCTTGGTCATCAATACACATCTGCTAGTTGTTTATTTTATTGCAATATTTTTATTTATCTTTTTTCCCTGTCTGTTTGCTTGCTGAGGTTAAATTGACATACATCTGTCTGCTGACAGACAGACAGAAAGACAGACAGACAGATGGATAGATGGATAGATGGATGGCTGAAGAGTGCAGTGAATATTTGTATTTCAAGTTAACATAATACCAGCAGATCAGCAATAGTGATTTTATGATTTAGACACAAATCAATACTTATGAAAAGCATGAGAAATCCATCAGAAAGCAGTTTGTCAGTAAAGTACACACACTACTGCAAATATAAAACCCAGAATCTGTCTCCAGAATCCGTCATTTCTCACTCAAATTCCTGGCATGAAAGGTGTGTCGAGGGAGACAGTGCATCCGTCTAAAGTCTGAGAACACTAGAGAGACAACATTTAGCCTGAGGGCATTGTCTAGACAATAACAAGCCAAGAGATCGCTTTCTTCAGAGAGAGAGAGAGAGAGCGAGAGCGAGAGAGCAAGCGAGAGAGAGAGAGAGAGAGAGAGAGAGAGAGAGAGCGAGCGAGAGAGAGCGAGAGAGAGAGAGCGAGAGAGAGAGCGAGCGAGAGAGAGAGAATGAGATGAAACTGTAAGGATGACGATCAACAGTGAGCTCACTGTACTGATCCAATGTTTGATAACATGGCCATTTGCTTAATTCATTGTCCATCATTCATTGTCCAGACACTCTGAAGGTGTGTGAGAGAGACACTGTGACAAACCCTTGGAGGACCATTAACACTCCTACAAGGCAAGGACGCAGATGTTTAACACAGATGACTATTTTTAATATGATATACTGTGAGAACCTGCCACTCACTCCTGTAGATCCTTTAGAAGTCCATTCATTCATTAAACACACACACACACACACACACACACACACCAAACAGTACTGCAGCAGTAAATGCTACACTGGTGGCACTGATGATGTATCAGAAGAAAATACTATGGCACTTTGATATATAACATGGTAATAAATGATTACTATATTCATGCACCATAGTTTTTACACAACAGCCTAGTAATATCTATAACAAGATATTACTATGGTTACGGTACCTTTACCAAAAGTACTTTTTGGTACTTTTTCGTTATCAAATACTGGCCTACAGGATTCTTTATTATTTTCCCCCCGCATACATTAAAAATAATGACAGATAACTAAATTGGCACCACTGCACAAACTTGTCGCTACAGTGTTTGAGACATCCCTAGCAACCAACTATAAATCCTTACCAACATACTAACAACTCTAGGACAATGCTAATGATTTATGGTTGGTTGCTAGAGCATTGCTAGTGATGTCTGGATGGTCCCTAAGATGTTGCTAGGGCATTGATAGGCAGTTGCTAGGGTGTTCTGTGTGGTTGCTAGTGTGTTGCTATGACGTTACTAAGGTGTCTAGGTGGTCCCTAAGATTAACAAAACAGTTGCTAAGGTGTTCTGAGTATTTACTAGTATGTTGCTAGATAGTTGGTGCTATAGTATTCTGGGTGGTTACTAGGGCATTGCTCGTCATTTGCTAGAGTGATTTAGATGGTTGCTAAGGATGGCTGGATGGTCCCTAAGATGTTGTTTGATGATTGCTAGGACATTGCTTGACAGTTGCTAAGGTGGTTCTGATGGTTGCTAGGAAGGTCTGAGCAGCCCTTAAGATGTTGCTAGGGTGTTGCTATGGTGCTTAATCAAAATAAAACTCATCATCAAGCATGTGGCTACACCACATACTTTCTCCTTCTAAGCACTGAGGCTGTTCACAACTCATTGAGCGTGTGAGTGTCCGTTCACTTATCTCATACATCAACAATACATGTCCTGGCAAAACATATGCCAGTGTTAGGAACAAGAACGCAGTGTTTGTATTGTTTACATCTTCCTTTTGCTTTGCTGAAAATGCTAGTTGACTGTGAGGCCTATAGGTGATGTGTCGAGACAGCCCACTCTGAGTGTGTTAAAGACAGGATCGTTCTGACATGCCAGCAAGAGAAAGAGAAATAGAGCCGCTTGATGGATGTGGCAGACTGCAGCTAGGTGTCAGCGCTTTAGTAAATGAGGCAAGGACAAGTGGCATTAATGCTGTCAATGATCTCCTGACAGGAAAACAGATACTGTGCTCGCCGCCGTTTTTAAATAGACATCAAGTGCATTAATGACAAAAAAGGGCAGGCTTCAAACAAAACGCCTGAGTGATGGGCGAGCTGCGGCAGCGCTCCGAGCGCGCCACTAACATAATCCGAAAAGACACTGTCAGAGCCGGAGAGAGACGGGCCCCGGAATCGCACGTACTGACAGTGAACAGAGATGAGGACAGAGATACTGGTGCCATATTAGTGCCAAGCATATTTCAACACCAGTCTGGATCCTAACCAAATCTGACACTTTCCTTCTCCCGTCGCTTCAAAGTAGCCGCTCCTCCCCTCTTCCTCTTCCTCTCCCTCTCCTCCCCTTCCCCCACTACGAGAGATCGGCAACCAGCCTTCTCCAACGTGTCACTCCAGTCCCGCGCTCTCCTTCCGCAACGAGTTAGTGGCGGGCCCGCTCGTGTCAGCCCGCAGGCCCGGAGACAAACTCAGTCAATCTAAATTTGGACTTTTGTAGCCAAGCGACGCTCATTTTCCCTGCCATCCTCGCGAGTTGAGGTGATCCAAACTGTGAAGTGTGAGGAGATGTCTGTTCGCATCAGATCAGACGTCTACGCCGGTGTCAGCACCCCCTCTTGCTCTGCGGACGGGTGTGGGGGGGATTGGGGGGGGGGGGGGGGGTTGCAGCGGACAGCTCTGCCGGTGCAAGTACTTGTTCTGAGGGGGTGACAGGGTTTTTGCACTCCAGCTGCTGCAGTTGCCCTGGGGATCGAGGTACCGCCGCTGGATCCCTGTATGCTCACTCTGACTATCAGAGCGCTGATTTGAGAGGAGATTCTTATACACTTCACCTCACCAGGATATAAGACTAGCATAAGAATGCTGCAGCAGCCCTTCAGTGACAGTGAAAGAGATCACAATTAATATCGAAAAGTCTTATAACCTGACAAAAAAAAAAGAGAAAAGAACAAGAACAACAAAACTCGATGCAGACAACATGCAGGAAGCAAATATGTCGTTATCAAAATCAAATCAAATCACCTTTATTTATATAGCGCTTTTCACAATGGCAATTGTTTCAAAGCAGCTTCACAGTGGTAACAGGAAAATAATGCAACGGAATTTGATTCGGCTGTACAGCCGCTCTGGAGAAAACGGTGATGTCATCCAGCTCATTTCAATTATCATATAGTGTCAATGCGGGCGGATCAGTAATATAGTTGAAATTTAGGTGTCCCCAACTGAGCGGGGTGCCAGTTCTCCTCTGGCCGACGAACAAATAGTGTATGATTATGATTCTGGCAACATTACAGGTCAGAAGTCATATTAGATAAATAGATATTCGTAGGATTATTCGAAAGATTGGAGTTGTCACGCCGGGGACGGGTTTAATTAGGATGTCGTGTCGATGCGGCATTTACAGGGGGGAGTTTAATTGACACTATTGTCTCTACAGACACTTCAGGGATATGGTCGTCATGTCCAGGCTAAGGTCCACCATCTGGTCTGGATACGGCCCGGATCCGGCCGACTGCAGTAAACCTCGGGATGAACAGAGAGACTAACATTAGCGTAGATGCCATTCTTCTTATGATGTAACGAGTACATCAGGTATTATTGGAAGTGTTCCCGGTTCCGGCTGACCTAGTTAATGCAGCCTAAAACAATCATTTAACTGATTTGAATAATAGAAATTAAAAATGTTTTATGTGTATGCCATAGTAAAGAGATGTGTTTTTAGTCTAGATTTAAACTGACAGAGTGTGTTTGCTTCCCGAACAATGCTAGGAAGACTGTTCCAGAGTTTAGGTGCTAAATAGGAAAAGGACCGACCGCCTGCAGTTGATTTTGATATTCTAGGTATTATCAACTGGCCAGAATTTTGAGACCGCAATAAACGTGATGGAGTATAATGCGTTAAGAGCTCGCTCAAGTACTGGGGCGCTAAACCATTTAGTGCTTTGTAAGTAATCAGCAAGATTTTAAAATGTATACGATGTGTAATAGGGAGCCAATGCAGTGTTGCCAGAACCGGGCTAATATGGTCATACTTCCTGGTTCTAGTAAGAACTCTAGCTGCTGCGTTTTGGACCAGCTGCAGTTTATTTATTAAGCGAGCAGGGCAACCACCCAGTAGAGCATTACAATAATCTAGCCTTGAGGTCATGAACGCATGAACTAACTGTTCAGCATTTTGCATTGAAAGCATGTGCCGTAATTTAGATATATTTTTAAGATGGTAGAATGCAGTTTTACAGATGCTAGAAACGTGGCTTTCAAATGAGAGATTGGTATCAAAGAGCACACCCAGGTTCCTAACTGACGACGAGGACTTGACAGAGCAGCCATCGAGTGTTAGACAGTATTCTAGGTTACTACTTGTGGAGTTTTTTTGTCCAATGATTAAAAATTCAGTTTTTTCTGAATTAAGTTGCAGGAAATTACTAGTCATCCAATTTTTTATATCAGCTATGCATTCTGTTAATCTTGTGAATTGGTAAGTTTCGTCAGGGCGTGAAGAAATATAGAGCTGAGTATCATCAGCATAACAATGAAAATTAACGCCATGCTTCCTAATAATATCTCCCAGTGGTAGCATGTACAGGGTGAAAAGCAACGGTCCTAGCACTGAGCCCTGCGGTACTCCATACTGAACTTGTGTTCGGTGTGACATCTCTTCATTTACTGCTACAAACTGATAACGGTCAGATAAGTATGATTTAAACCATGCCAATGAAGTTCCACTAATGCCAACATAATTTTCGAGTCTATTCAAAAGAATATTGTGGTCGATAGTATCGAATGCAGCGCTAAGATCGAGTAACACTAATAGAGATATACAACCACGATCGGATGATAAGAGTAAATCATTTGTTACTCTGATGAGAGCAGTCTCAGTACTATGATACGGTCTAAATCCTGACTGGAAATCCTCACAGATACCATTTCTTTCTAAAAAGGAGCATAATTGTGAGGACACTGCCTTTTCTAGTATTTTTGACAGAAAGGGTAGATTTGAGATTGGCCTGTAATTGACTAATTTTGTAGGATCAAGTTGCGGTTTTTTAATAAGTGGTTTAATAATAGCCAACTTAAAAGTTTTCGGTACATATCCTAATGTCAAGGATAAATTAATGATATTAAGGAGAGGATCTATGACCTCTGGAAGCATCTCTTTTAGTAGTTTAGTCGGTATGGGGTCGAGCATACATGTTGTTGATTTTGATGATTTAACGAGTTTAGCCAATTCTTCTTCTCCTATAGCAGTGAATGAATGTAATTTTTCCTCAGTGACACTACAATGCACTGTCTGATGTGATACTGTAGTAGACGGCTGCATGGTTATAATTTTTTTCCTAATATTATCAATCTTACAGGTAAAGAAGTTCATAAAGTCATTACTGCTGTGCTGTTTACAAACATCAGAAGGTGAAGCTTTATCTTTGGTTAATTTAGCCACTGTATCGAATAAATACCTAGGGTTGTGTTTGTTTTCTTCTAAGAGAGTCGAGAAATAAGCAGATCTAGCAGTTTTTAGGGCCTTTCTGTATGCAATCATGCTCTCTTTCCACGAAATGCGAAAAACTTCTAGTTTTGTTTTCTTCCAGCTGCGCTCCATTTTTCTGGCTGCTGTTTTAAGGGCCCGGGTGTGCTCGTTGTACCACGGCGTTGGACTATTTTCTTTAATCTTCTTTAAGCGCCGGGGAGCAACTGTGTCTAAAGTGCTGGAAAAGAGAGAGTCAATAGTTTCTGTTGCAACATCGAGTTCCTCTAGGCTATCTGGGATGCTGAGGAGATGAAACTGATGAGGAAGATTATTTACAAAGAAATCTTTAGTCGCAGCAGTGATAGTCCTGCCATATTTAAAGCGAGGGGACGGCTTTGCAGCCTTTGCTAAATTAAGTGTACATGATACTAGGTAATGATCTGAGATGTCATCGCTCTGCTGCAGAATTTCAATGGTATCAACATTTATTCCATGTGACAGTATTAGGTCTAACGTATGATTACGGTGATGAGTGGGTCCTGACACGTGTTGCCTTACTCCAATAGAGTTTAGAATGTCTCTAAATGCCAATCCCAGTGCGTCTTTTTCATTGTCTACATGGATATTAAAATCACCAACAATTAGGACTTTATCTGCAGCCAGTACTAACTCTGATAGAAAATCAGCAAATTCTCTGGTAAAGTCTGTATGGTGCCCTGGTGGCCTATATACAGTAGCCAGCACAAATGTCAAACGGGATTTATCGATTTCACTACATAACGTTACATAAAGCACCAAAACTTCAAAGGAATTATATTTGAAACTAGACTTGTGAGTAATACCGAAGATATTATTATAAATTACAGCAACACCTCCCCCTTTACCTTTCAGACGCGGCTCGTGTTATGTGACAAGAAAACAACCATAAAAAAGGAAATGAAAACTTACATAATAATAATAATAATAATCATAAGATGATGACTATTATTATTGTTATTATTAACTCTTCCCCTGCCAGGGTTTTTTTTTTTTCAAGTTGCCAGCCACTGCCAGCATTTTTTTATCATTTTCACAAAATTTTCATGGCCCCCAGAATATTTAGTTGTATGAATATCTGAACATGCAATATGTCAAAAGAAAGAAAAAAAGTTTTATTCTAGCTTAATGCATTCTTTTTTCAACCCTTGAATGTGGGTAAGTTTCATAAAAAAGCAACATTTTGAGCAAAAAGCTGAGAAAAACGTGTTTTTGTTAAAGACTACATCCAGATCGGATTCAGAACGATGATCAAAACACAGATGAATTTGATCACGTCCATCAAAACCCTCAAAGTTTCACAGTCCTATAGCAGTTCCGTCCACGGTCGACATTTCAATCGGTAACGACATTTCATTTGGTAACGTTAGGCAGTTTTGATTTATATGCTGTTTAAGACCAATTTGATCATCTTTACACTGGTTACTATTAAAGGGATAGTTCACCCAGAAATGAAAATTCTGTCATCATTTACTCACCCTCAAGTTGTTCCAAACCTCTATGAGTTTCTTTCTGATGAACACAAAGGAAGATATTTGGAAGAATGTTTGTAACCAAGCAGATCTCGGCAACCATTGACTACCATAGTATTTTCCCCCCCACTATGGTAGTCAATGGCTGCCGAGATCTGCTTGGTTACAAACATTCTTCCAAATATCTTCCTCTGTGTTCAGCAGAACAAAGAAATGTATACAGGTTTGGAACAACTTGAGGGTGAGTAAATGACGACAAAATTTTCATTTCTGGGTGAACTATCCCTTTAAGTTCCGTATCAATTATAAAATATTGCTATTGACCTATAAAGTCCTCAATGGTTTAGCTCCTGTGTACTGATCTTCTATCACCCTACAATCCATCACGCTCTTTAAAGGGGGGGGTCTAATGCTATTTCATGCATTCTGACTTATTTACACTGATAAAGAGTTGGATTCTCATGCTAAACATGGCCAAAATAAAAAATAAAAAAAAATAGTTGGACGTATGAGTATTTCTGTATTTCTGTGCCAAATACACTCCTTCAGGATTCGAATATGTTTCGGAAAGTTTTTTCTGAGTATGGCCCTGTATGACTTCATAAAGGGCGGAATTGCTTGTATGGGCACTTCTCCCGGATGAACGCGTGCGTACACCAACCAGAGTGAGAGCACGAGCACGTCCATCAACGAGCTTCGTTCGGGTTACGGGAGCCGTCGGTAGCCCTGTCATTTTGTTTTTAGCCCACAAAATCAACAATGTCACAAAAGAAGTGTGTTTTTGGTTGTGAGGGAAAGATAACCTTCTTCAGCTTCCCAAAGAATCCAGCGTTAAGGGAACAATGGATGCAATTTGTTTTTCCGGAGCAGCAACGGAGTTCTGTAGGTGTGTTTGTTTGTTCCCGGTCATAACCTCAGGCGGTGAGTGAAACTGCATCAAATGTCTGTTTTGTTGGCAATCGGCGAGTAAGTGCATATAATGTAAACAACACAAATGTATAGTGAATCAAAAGTTATCCAGGGATAATGCCATGATGTATTGTGTGTGTGTGCTCGTGACTCTTTAGCTCTGCTCACTGCACGCCTGCACGAGCTCAGGTGTTTTCGGAAAGAATCGGTACAGCGTATCTGTCTTTTATAAATATGATAAAACTAAAGACTCTTCGGAGATATGAAGGATGCAGTACTACTTTATAGGTACTCAAGATTAATGTGAGACTGGCAGAAACTGTGTGTGTTATGTACTCTTTAAGATCACAAAACTCTGGACTTTTGGTTGTACCTAGAATATCCACTAAGTCCACTAAAGGCATTTTCACATCTGGCTCCTAAACTCTGGAATAGCCTTCCTGATATGTTTGGGGCTTAGACTCACTTTCCCAGTTTTATCACGGGATGCCCATCCTGAGATAACTACAGAGTACGTCAGCTCCAGTTTGGATCAGCCTCTTATGAAGACTTCAGATGACCCAACACTAGGGCTGCACGATTTGGGGAAAATATCTAATTGCGATTATTCTGGTTAAAATTGCGATTTAAAATGCGATTATTATTTTTTTTACAAATGAAAAGTGTGTGTGTGTGTGTGTGTATATATATATATATATATATATACATATATACACATACACATTTTGTGCTTATATATTATGACTAATAATAATTATTATGATTATTATTATTGCTAATAATATATAATAATATTTAACAAAATAAGAAATATTACTATTACAATAACATTTTCATTATTAAAAAAAAAAAAATAGAGTATTTAAATATAACAATATAATAATAATAATAATAATAATAATAATAATAATAATATTTATATTTTACAGAAAACTTATTTTACAAAAAACTGCAGGGTTACCTGTTAACATGCAGGCAGCCTATGACTAAAAATCACTAGAAATGTCTAAGGATTTATTATAAAATATTATTATTATTATTATTATAAAAATCTGTGATATCAATTTCTTAATTTTTGTCAAGAGGTATGCAAAATCAAGAACGAGTCTATGTCTTTAATATGAAATATGAGCCTCTTATGCATCCACTGTGGGGAAAAAACTCCTGTATACTGGAGAAAAACATATGGATTGTCATATACATTTATTTAGAGAAGTATTATTTTTCCTATTTTTTACCCAAAATAGTATGGAGTGAGCACTGCTGGGCACTAAACACACTCATGGTTCATTCAAACTGGAAGCCAGAGGGCGCCCTCGAGCAGAAACGCCACATTTGCTTTTAGAGAGAAGTAATATAATGACGTTTTCAGGAAATCCCTAATGTGAAGCTAGCGCTGTGTAGCTGAATAAAAAGAAGATAGAAACGCTTTGATTAAATATGAAGACAATAAACACGACTGCGACATATGGTGTATTTGAGTTCTTCAAGCCTTCTCGGGTATTTTCATAATAATAAAGTATATTATAATGCAGTGCTAATCGACAGACTTCATCACTGTATAGAATACTATAAAATAATTCATTGTGTGCCTCATTCTGTGATAAGAAGCCACATCAGCTCACAAAAAGGAAATGTCAAACACTCAACTGACGATATGAAGTGAGTTAAAACATGTTATTAAACGTTGTCTTTTTTTTTTTTTTTTCAAACGCACGTTATAAGCGACTCAAACTCGCAGTGCTTTCAGACGGAGCAGCGTTTACTACTGATCACAGAGCTGCTCTTCACTGACATGCTGGCCATATATTTATTTAATTAAAATCGCAGCCTTTACGCTTTCATTATCGCACATAAGCCAAATCGAACCGCAATCGCGATTTCGATTAATCGTGCAGCCCTACCCAACACCTGTGAAGAAATGACTCAAGAAGACTCCAACTCCTACGAGGACTTCAGACGACGCAAACTCTGAATCAACATGCACCAATGCTACAGTTTTCTATATATCCTAATCATTTGTTAACGTGTACGTTACTTCAATGAGCTCATTGTTTCTGCCTCAAATTAATACATTGTTTAAATTAATACATTGTTAGCTAACTTTGTGATTTGTATATGTAGATTTCTGAAATACATAACTTGGACACCTTCACCCCTGATAACAGATCACTCTAAATTGTAATGTGGACGCATGTATTTTTTGTAAAGCTGCTTTGAAATGATATGTATTGTGAAAAGCGCTATACAAATAAATGTGAATTGAACTGAATTAATGTTGGTGATCATGTTATTTTACATATGCATCTGCTTACATATGCTATCGCTTGTTTCTGCTTCTTTTTCTCCTGTGTTTTGATCAGGAGATTCAGTACTCTTTCAGAAGATATGTAACAGCGCCCCCTGCAGTATAACTGTGAAAACATGGAAAGCCGTAAATTTCCGTCAATGCCAGGGAAAGAGTTATTATTATTTTATACACATTTTATTCATTTATTTATTTTTCGATCATAATATGAATAAAACAATAACAATAATTGAGTACCCAGAAAACTGATCCAAATTATTCAAAAACTTTTTTTTTTGTAATTTTACATTTCAATAAAGTTAAGCAAGCGTATTTAAGGTGGAAGGAAAATAAACGTTTATGTTTAAACAACATTAGAGTTTTTTAATTAAAATTTGGGTTGAAAATGTTACTGTATAAACAAATGTATAAACGTGAATACAATTTTTTTGTTTGTTTTTTTAAATTTAGATTTCTTATGATCTCAGGCATTATTTGTCATTGACCCTGTAACGAGTGCCTGAAGCAGTGTCTGATGCATTAAATCTAGCAGTAGAGAACAGCACAAGATTAATAAAGTGTGGCTCAGTTCAATGTCTGGTGAAGACTGAAGTTGTAATATTGCAGCCTGACTGCTTCCTCACATGTTCAAGAGCTTAAAGCAGCGGTCAGCAAAAGAAGCAGGTCTGGGAGATGTCCATCCTGTCCCCCTGCAGACTGACTTCTTTAAACAACCTCTTTGGGGAGCAGACAGAAACAGAGAGAGGAAAACACACATAGGCCTGCCAGGGCCAGGGAAGCATGTTTAGCGTAAACTGGCAGCTAGGGTGATGCGTGATATAGTGCAGCCCACTGCAAATTTTGCACACGGCAGCCAGCTTCCACAGCTGGACACTCCGCTTATTATATGAGGAAAAAAAGAGGAGTGAGAGACAAAGGCAGGAGAAAAGGTAAAATGCAGAAGCAGCTCTTTCTTACATAACCTGTTAGTGGAAAGCAGAGTCTAGCTTGAACCCGTGGGGACGGTTGATGAGCTGATAGCTAATATAAAAAATAAAAAAAAAACACTGTGTCAGGGCCTGGCCTCCGATTTATTCCAGACACTCACATACAGCCATTACAGTGACAGATTAAAAGTTTTCAGGAAGCTAATGTTTCCATGCTGCATATTCTGGCAGGAGAGAGGTTGAAAGCATTGTTCCCGTCCTGTCATACCTGGATGTTTGGTGAGGAGAGGAGGTTGTCTTCATGTGAGATAGAAGTAGAGACAGGACCGACACACTCTCAGCTTATTACAAACAACACGAGTCCTCCACAGCCTCTCCATGACCTGCTATCACAGGCGGTGAGGAGAGCGCCTGACGTACTGGAAATCTGCTGTCTTTGCTTTTCTTCCTCTGGTAAAACTCCGGTGAAATCATAATAGCCAACATTTATCATACCGCTGTTTAAAAACTCTCAGGAAGAGCAATGTGAAAAATGCATAAAACTCACACACTGTACAAGCTTGTTTTACTACTAGCACTACAACTAGTTCTAGAGTGTTTCCTGCACCTTTGCAGTGCCACCGCTGAATTGACAGTGCCAGAAAAAATACATGATATTCTAGTTGTGAACAATACAAAGATAATAAACAGACAACACGTCTGTCCTTTGCCTAATATTTGTTGAAATATATGTATTGAATATACTAATACTATACTAATATTTCAATGCATACTAATTAGAGGTTGATTGATTTTTCTGGAATTTGCTGATACTATAGTAATACACTGGGACTCTTATTTTGAAATGTATATGCTTTACTACTTCCAGTTGCTCACTTAAAGAGATGAGGGAGATAAAATATGCACCCTAACATTCATCTACAACATACTACGATATAAACGCTATAAAATAAACACTGTCATAATTCATCAAAAGTAGATCATGAGCAATCACTTGGCATAGATACACAGTATTCATTGATGGCAAACTGCTCTGAAACTTTGAGCCCGTTTTTACTTTGAATGTGCATCTTTCACCTTTTGAAGTTTGATAGTCACATTATGGCGTATCGCGATTCCTATTTTTCTGTGCCCAAATGTAAGACCTCTTAAAAATATAATCAAGGCTTTTGAGCCATTTAAGACATTTTACGACTTTTTAAAGGAACCTTAATAAAGCAGACACACACCAAAACCAATAGCTCAGTGCACAAATCTCTAAAAGACATGAAAGGTTGATTCTTGAGTTTATTTTTTAAATTCATTTTAATGAATCAATCAAAAGACTTTTAAGGTCTTAAAATGGAGGCACCCTAAGGCAACCAACTTCATTAAGGATAAATCAGTTACTGAAATGACTTCCATAAAAAGATTTCATTTCCTTACCTGTAAAACTTTTTTAGTGAGAAAAAAAATGACACTTAAAAGACTTAGAAATTACTTGGAGAACTGAAAAAAACAATCCCAAATCTGTTGAGTTCTAAAAAAAGGAAAAACAAATTCATCAACTGGCTGCTGAAGTGATATGCATACAATCAGCTTCTCTCTTTTCAAGGGCCATCAATATGTAAAGGAAAGACATATCCGAAGGATGTAGCTCTTAACATCAAGGTTATCTATTCTCTGCTCCCTCTTTCTCAGAGCGTTTTCCTGTGCTCTCCCTGTATCCCATGCTCTCATCAACCCTGCAATCAATCAGGGTAATAATGTTGTGGGGAAAAAAATCAATTAACAATGCAATTAAACTTTCCTTATTATCTTACAAGCTTGAAATAATACATAAAGGGAAGCCGGACGGACATCCGTGAGGGTGCGAGAGGGTGAGTTATGGCTGTGAGCAGCTGCAGCCATGAGCTTGTGCTATTATATGAGCCTCAATATATCTGCCCGAGTCCCTTTATCAGTCTGCAGCAACATCCTGTGATGGAGTCCTCATTATCTGGCGTTACAACAACCGTCTCTGACCTACAGCTGTTGGGGCTAACGCGTAATCAGGTTATGTTTTTTCAGGTAATGCATTACTTGTCAAATTTGCACTATAATGCATCCAAGTGCTTCAGTGGAATTCAGCTGTACTCGCTATTTGTAGCTGATAAAGTAACAGGATATGTGCTTCAGCGAGAGATTTGCTGTCCTGGAAATCACTGGTGCAGCCACCAGAAACTTCACCGAGCATCTTGTTTTCTTTGTTGGACACGAGAACAGAAAAAAAGAGAAAACTATTAAGACAATCTTTGGTCAAAACATTCAGGGAAATTGCAATTGTTGTGCAAATACACTTATGCTGCATTAAAAGGCACAATATGTGAGATTTTTGGATTCAAATATCCAAAAACCACTAGAACAATGTTATATTTTGTTGACTTGTGTACTTGCATTGTCCCAAAGAATGTTTAAATTCAGAGAAATAAGCAATTTTAACCAGGACATGGACCGTGTCCGTGCGTCGCTTATCAATGACATCATACCCGTGTTACCCTCGATTTCCGGTTTTATTTTGTAGAAACTATGGAAACACCAAAGACGCTTTAATATATGATGTGTTTTATTAGACAGGTGAGCAACTCTTTGGATATATTAATCGACAGAAAACTAATCATTGTTATATAGCTCAACACAGTCTTATTGTTTAAATCTCGTTTTCTTGATTTACCGCGAGTAGCATGTTTTACCATGCCTAATATCGATCTAGCTTCCTGCAGTGTGCACGTGTCTCATAGTCGCCACCGAGCGAACGCACAGAGTAGCATTATAACATAACTTTCAACACACTCAAATAATGTATCTAATATGATAAAACAGTGCTGCGTACGCATGACCGGAAAAAGCGGAAGCGGTCGTCTGCACTATAATAAAAGCTCTGCGAAATCCAGGCATCATCAAGCTACGCCTTTGTTTTGAATAAGCGACCTCTAGCAGCGAAAAATTACATATTGTGGCTTTAAAAGGTCAAGGAGCACCTTTGCATTGCATGCAAACTGTCTGAAATAAACTTTTCCACAAAAAAAAAAAAAATTGTACTTCCAATGTAAAAATGCCTGCAAGCCAAGCATAGCACTGAATAAGAGAGATATTACTTTTAAAAGTATCGCTTCCCACCACTGCAGACCTACACCAACATAGAAAGGCCTCAAGAGTCTTTTTGACATGTAAATAGCTTCTGAATTATCATCCTTTAAACACTTGTGTGGAAAATATGCTAATGATAATTCATGACATTAAATGTCACAGTTCACTGATTTTGTCCACAGATCTTTAGAGTTGTTATTGGAGACAACTGCTATAAAGTTGAAGCTGTATTTTATATGATTTTTACAGCCACGTCTGTTAACCAAAATAAGAAACTACTGCTGGCCTGCCAGAAGACAGTTTTAATGACATCCTGAAGGCAACGCTCTGCATGTTACTGCATTCACTTAGAGGTCAAAGACACAGATAATAAATATGAGCAGCCAGCAGAGACGAATATCCACATGCACTGTCAAAGAGCAGCTGCGTTCCCCTGTCTCCGCTCGGAGCGAGAGACACTCAACGTCCAGAGAAAAGAAAGAAAGAAGGGAATGTTGGAGGATATTAAATTAGTACCCTGGATAATGTCACTTATTCAATCAAAAGGAGGCTGAAGTTGTGATGGTGTACTGGGCCGCAGTTCAAATGGAGCCATATGCAGCTAAAGTGGACTGGCTTTAAGCCCAAAGCCTGCGACGAGCCACAAACTACTGACCACTCCTGACACACACACAGATGTGTGGCACTGAAAAGATGAGGCTGGTTTTCATCAGCGCAGACATGAGAAAAACCCGAGACACAGAGACGTCTCACTAAAGAATGGGTCAAGAATCAGAGGCATCAAAAGTTAAGAAAGAGGCTTGTTGTCTTCGGGGGGAATGCGCTCATTTGCAAAATTCGGCTGAGCTTTGAAATAAAATAAACAGTTTAGCATCTGTACTTTACTCTGGAAAAAAAACTCAAGCAACCTTGCTCTGCATCTGCTAAAATGTGGGAGTTTCTACTCAAAGCAAAGGAGAAAAATGTCAATCATCTGTTGGGAGCAACCGAGGGAAGCTAAATTCATAACTTACAGAGTTAAACTGACATTTGTTCTCATGCTATAAAAAATATTTAGTCCATTAAACATAAATACCTGTCATTATGATGCATGCACTGGATGCAAGCCTCCCCATTCCCCACTGATGTTTATTACAGCCAAACAACTGCAGCGCCTGCATGTTTTCAACTTTAGCGTATTGATTAAACTTTTAAATGGTTGCCATATAACCCAGGGACATCAGGAAGATTAATTTGCATCAATGTTCATCTGTAATTCATTAGCCATTTATACCCCACATCCACATGGGCTATCAAGAAAATGCGGGCCATTTTTCACTCGAGCTCAGTCTTGGGAATGGGAACTGAAAATTGCACCGCATACAAATAAGACCGGTGGCTTAGGGAAAGAGAAAGCAGCTAAAAATGCTACCAAGGCCAAAAACACATAATTGAACCAGTATTCCTAATGAAACTAATGCTTCCTCCATGACAGTGGCTTGTAAGAACACTACTAGTATATTAATTTTAGAAAAGGAATATTGCTATAAACTTTCATTTAATTTGTTGAGCCATTGGAAACTTTCCCATGCTTTATCATCATACTTATTATCTGATATAAATCTGTTTTGCATTTAAAAAAAACAACAACAAGCTATTCATTATATGGTGATCAAACAGGGTCTGATTTGTATACATGACCTCACAGCATCATTTGCAGTGATGAGCATAACAATAACTGTTTTTAAAGGAACCTGAATAACTGAGTAACTAAATAAAAATAGCAATGCAGCTAACTAGCATTTTCAGTAGTGAAAATACAGTAGTTCAGCTGTTTTAACTTTTCCAGTAATGAGCTACTTTTTCCAACCAAATGCTGTTTTAAATGTCATATTGTTTGCTCACACAGCTTTATGGCAGAGTGAGCTAAGGTGATAGATAAACACACTCTCATTATTTGTCCTTTCGTTCTTATTTAGCATTGTAAAGTCTGCAGTCACTGATTTATTCTAGAGAATCAGTTAGTTTGGGCAGTTAATAACCAGATTCATAACGATTTGAGTCCATAAGGCATATTATAGGTCTTTGTTTTATAGCTGAAGATGTCGTTAAATGTGCTGTTTATTACTGTTTTTCACTTATATAAGTCATAATTTCACATAATTGTAGCTTGACAAGCTAGCCTCAAAGTAGCTTTCCAACACTAATAATCATCTATGTCATATTCATTTCCACAGAGTACTGAGAACATCCACTGTAAAACCATAAAACTCTGTATACACTAAATATATGATATATTCCACTGTATTATTTTGAGACTGAAGGTTAGGTTGATGCATTGAAGGTGGGGGTCCGAGCAGAGTCTATGACATCCAGCTGGTCTCATGCTAATGAAGTGACGTGAAATATCATCACAAAAATGTAAGTTTTTTTCCATTAATTCTGCAAAAAGCAGAAAAATGATGTATAAAATAACTTTTTAGTATTTACGCAGTTCTTAGAATATGTTCTCAGTTCTCAGGCTGTTTGGGTGAATCTCATAATGCTTGCCAAAATGTCCTGGTCTTATTTCACCATGAAATTAAAATATACACTGCCCCAAATATGTTAAGCAACAGTTCTTCTAACATGTATTTTCATCAAGATGGAAATGCAAGATTCTGGTCAAGATCTTGTACTGACAATGCAAGAGTCAAGCACTCTGTAAAGTCTACTCCAGCACATCCCAAAGACTTTAAATGAATTTAAAGGAATCTCAGAGGTGCCAATTCATGTGTGAAAATGATTCTTCATGCTCCCTCCCAACCATTCTTTCACAATTTGAGCCTGATGAATCTTGACATTGTCATCCTGGAATATTGCCATGACGTGTCTTCCTACATGGTTGTTTAAGAAATGAAAAGATACACACTCCATCAATTAGGGTTAGAAGAACTGTTGCCAAACATATAACATGCTAGAAACATAATAATCACTGCAATAATGATCCAATTACAATCTATTTAAATCCAAACAGTGACTTTTTTTTGTCCGTGTTTTTTTGTCAATGTTTAATAAAATACACATGTATATGTATTTTATATATATTTTTAGGACAGTTTTAGGACTAAATTAGGATGTTTTGATTTGAAACTAAATAAGAAGATGATGTATATATAATAAATGTATATGTATGTTTCTGTTTTTGATTCATGTTTTGATTTGAGTGAAATTTGACCAGGCCATTTTTTTTTTTGACAGGTTCACCTGTATATTTTCTATCAAAACATGATTTAGGCTTTCATGAATTCCCTGGAATACAGCTATTTAAGTCAGTTCTAAACCTAAAGCAACAAAGGTAAACATGATAGTCAAGCATGGATGAAGTCTGGCAATGAGAAAGGGTTGAGAGATTTGCTCTAGCTAGAGGGCCTGTCAGGAGAAAGCAGCTAGTTCATGCCTCAAAAGCTCTGATCAATACCAGTTTGATTTGCCACATGATTTTTTCCAACCAAGCAAAACATAATCTTGATATTTTGTTGAACTGCCCATAGTATTCTGTGCTACAGGCCTTTTATATAACCAGAGCTGTTGATTGTACTCTATTTCACCCTGCAAAATAACCATTAGCCATTATGCAGTTTTAATGGCTGTCCGTTCAATGGTGTTAACCTCCACACTTTCACTTTTAAGAGGACACAGCGCTGCAAAAGCACAAGACCCTCATGAGATTACTACAATCAAATATTATGAATTGAAAGCGGCAGTATTCATTAATGAAGTCCTCAAACGGCTCACCTGATAAGGGCCTATCATTCTTTGTACTCCAACTTATGAAGTTCAAGAGGAAATTGAATTCTGGAGGACATAAATTTTGACTGAAGAAAGAGATTATAGCAGCAGCCTAATTCAAGTCTGGTGAAATTAATTTCAATGACATTTATTCTACATAGAGCAAGTGTGCGCAAGGCACACAGTGGCTCTGGGCTCTGGAGATAAGAGGAAGTCATTTGAGGTTGGGTGCTCCAGCAGTTTACAAAGCCTTAATCTCCTTGGAACAACTCATGGTCTATCATAAGGAGACTTACACACCGGCTAACAGCCATTCGGCGTCTGAATTTCCTCTGCTGGTTGTGTCAGCACGAGGAATGGCTCTGTCGCTTCTACTGTAAAAGACAGATTTGTACAAGTACATGTCAGCGTGGTGCTGCTGATCGTATTGAGCGGTGAAAGGGTCTCGCTGGGTGTGGGGTCACGACGTACAGATGCCACACACTAATTAACCACTGCAGCATCTTCAAATGACCTGATTAGTCATTATGATTTAATAACCATTTGTGTCAAGGACGTTAAGTGTGATTTGATAAGAATAAAGTATTACAGAACGTACAGAACATTTTCTGGGGCTGACTGACTTTAGTCGTCATTAGCAAGCGCTTCCTAATTAAAAAGAAAAGCTGATAAGTCATTCAGACCTCGATAAATTGTGAAAAGTTTGCTGATTTCAGTAATGGTCCCATTAATAAGGCTGATGGGAAAGTTGCTCATTTCAAATTGAATCCAAGTGACATGATTCAATAACAATGTGGTGGTAAATTAATCATTGCAGAAAGATCGCTGCACTTTTTAATCGCTTTGACATTGGAGGTCGGCTCGAGTTAACGAGGGTCTAAATCAGTGCGCAGTAAATGTTAATTATCCACCACAAACACCAGAAGAAGAAAAAGAGTGTGAGAAACACTATAAGGTCATTATCAAAACAAACCTGTTCAGAGTCAAAATCTGACTGATGACTATATGTGGGATCATTACAAGACTCAAAACAAATCTAACATTTCAAATGGGTGTGACTGAAAACTGTCATGAAATGTACATTGTCTGGTAAAATTGAGATAACTTTGTTTCTTGAGACCAAACACGTCCCACAGCCACACTTCATCTGCCATTGGAATTATTACACGATCACTTACTAAAACAGACAATAACTCAACACTGTTTTTTTCACTTCTTTCACCTGTTTTTCCCCTATCATGTCTCAAGAATAAAGTAAGCTCAACTACGAGCAAGATGACAGAATGTACAGATGTACAGTAGTATTAGTACATTACTAACTTTAGCAGGCAGTTAGACAGATGGGTCACGTGGTTGTGTGTTGATGCTAAATAATAAATATAATGATGAAGGATGTGACAGACCTCATGCATCAGTAAGCAGTGCAACTCCTTGCTGAATGTCATTTGGAATTAATGTCAAACATAATATAGCCACCAATCCATGGAAATGAATGGACATGTCAACATTTCACAGTGCTCATTTCACTCAAAGAGAGAGACCACAAACAAAGCTTATCCTAACAACAACATAAAATGATAAACATTTTTGATATGCATTAAAATAACTGCTTTGAAATTGAATATCTTTATTTCTAAAGAATTTAAATAGTGGTTAAAATTGGGCTTTAGTTATAGTCACAATTGTGCATGTTTCTGTGATGTGTTATATGTGGAATTACACTGCCCTCGCCTCTCAAACTAACTCACTTTATAAAACCTACAGCACAGTGCAAAACAACCTTTTTGGATGAAAGCAATACACCATGCTAGCTCTCCCATCAGCTGCTCTGCTAGGTCAACAAACAGCCTGATCTTTCCCGAAGCCAACCGTCAATTACCACACAGACACACGGCCTTCTTACTGTCTTAAATAAAGCGCCTGACACTCCCCGGAGTGACACATATCAATACCAATCTGACAGCCCCTGTTGCCACCTCAGCCACAGAAGAGACGAGCTGCACCTGCCTCACCGTGGGACATGTGTCTGCTCGCCACTTCCCCCTGCAGAGAGCACACGCACACACAGCCTCACTTCTCTTCCTGTGTTTGAGTGCCTTGTTCTATTTTCCGAAGCCCATTATTATATTCATTTCAGCATGGCGTCTGAGGCCTGTTGGTCTGGTACCTGAGGCTGCGGAGCCCGCTGTTGTACAGTGATTTGTCATGACATCCTGACAGAGAGCAGGGAGAGGGGGCATGAAGGGAAAAGAACAAGGGCTGAGTCGAGCCGCTGCTGGCCCGGGCTCTGGGTGGCTGCTGGATGTGCCCCTCTCGCCCCCACAGCTCGCGTCCCAGAGCCTGGTGTCACTATGACAGTGAGGGGCATCAGTCAGACCGGAGCTTCATCTGACTGGAGAGGATCAATCTCCCACCTTAATGCGAGCGGACACGGTAAAATATCCTTTAACACTGTGTGCCGCCCTCCCGCCCCTTTCTGAGTATCCAACTGCCAGATGATCTTCAGCGTGGCAGCTCGCGCTTCAATTTGCTTCCTACATTCTTGAGAAATACACTTTTGTATGATAATGAATAATGCTTATGTAATGTTAATGCAACTGTCCACCTTACAAAACAATGACTATGATAGTTTCTGCCGAAGTAGTTTCTACAGTTATTGTTATTACAGTAAAAACATCAAGATCAAATCCCCTTGAAACAAAAATTTACACCATGCTACAATAATAATATCAGATTAAAATGTGTTCTAATAGCATTAAGACAATAATTATTAACATGCTAAGGCTAATGACTAATAAATAGCGGATACTAATGTTGTATACTAATTTCAAACGTTACAAGTGAAGGATAATCCTTGTCCAAAGGTCACATTTACATTACTAGGTGAAATTTCGCTTTCGAAAGTCAGTAATTTAATTAGGGAACCTGTGCGATCGAACTTTCCCCAAATTGACCACGTAGATTTGACATCGGGTTCAAATTGGTCACGCAAATTTGTTTGAAAGTGACCTCTGTGTAAGCGGTGATTCATGCATTGCTATACTATTGACAATAGGCATTTTGCCTGCAAAATTGTGCCCAAATTTCACACCTTAAGTATGCATTAAATTATTTTAATGCACAATGTAAAGGTGAAAAAACACCCGATGGTAATCACTTAAAAAACAGCGACGGTACCACCTGATTGCTGAGAAATATTTCAATACTCAAGCTATTTTGACCAAAGTCACTTGCCGATCACTGGCCAAACAGATACGGTCTGTAACGGTATCTGTTTATTCGAGTGCTTCAATGAAGGCAGTGCATTTATTTATTTTATGAAAAATGGGTAATCTGTTACCAATAAATTAAAAAATAATCTCTGAATCTCTTAGCCAATAACCGATATGATAATGATATAACAAACAATTTGTAACTGATGCTGATTTGATTTTATAGGTATCAGCCATAATTGCGCAGAATGTGAATGTCTCTGTAAGGTAACACATCATGTGTTTTTACATATTTCTGTAAATAAAATAATAAAGAAATAAAACCATGTGTCTATAAAGGTAAAACACTCGAGAGAATTGTTTTTTTTTTAAAATTCTAACATTTTTTTGGTTAAAAAAGGGGATGTGTATATATGAACAAACAGCAAAACTCTTCCAGTGTTCTGATGAATATTAGGCGGATTTCAATGACCTCACAGTACTGCACAACAGCTAAAGTCTGCTTTGAAACCCAAAATTGAAAAATGAGTAATGAAGCCCATGAATGTAATGATAGGGATTGCAGTGACTCTAATAGTATTAAACTGACAGCAGAGGCTAAATCCAACGCAAGGCTTTGAGTCGCAATTACAAAAGCTCTCCCGTCTGACAGGGGCCTACAGACAGAGACCTTACACTGGAGAAGAAAGAGAAAATAATATCCTGGGGAATTATAATGGATGATCTCATGAGGTTTGGATACATGAAGGCAGGCCAGTGATGAGACGCGATTGTCAAGGCCCTCTTTGCCCTCTTTTAATGGATGGCTTTACTGTAAGTCTCCTCTTCCTAATTAATAAGACACATACAGTTTGCAGATGCAGGAGGAATGGAGCGGAGAAGATGAGGGGGTGATTAACGACACAACACTCAAGCCGAAGAGGACGTCTCCCCCCGTTTTCATTCTCTCTCCTCGACATCCTCGGACCGTCGTCAGCACCCTGCACATCCCCTGACAGGTGGAATAATAACGGTCATACATCACTGCCCCCGAAAAGTCCAATAACCTAAATCTTCACTTGCCACACAGCCCGAGACTCAATTACTTTATTGACATGTAATCTTCATAAGGGGAGAAATATTGAGCATGTAAGGTCAGTCGGTTATGAAGACGTATTATCATATTATCTGCATGGGGGTTGTAGGGGCTAGGACCTGACAAAGCTAATTATAATCGTACATGTTACCGGGCTCCAAGCGCATTATGTGCTTGGCTGCATGAGTGAGTCTGGGCAGAGGAAGGGAAGGACAGGGGGCGGCTGTCCAAATATAAGAAAGCCAGGATGTCCTTTTAAGGGCATCAGAACTAATGAAGTCAGATATCATCCAATATACGTCCAGCACCATAATCGCTCTCATTCATTCATATATCGATATCGTAATGGCATAAAATCCTGCTAGATAAAGAAGGGACTGCCCGTTGCATGGGATATTGGAGCATAATAATACCTATTAGGTGCGCCGTGCTCATGTTAGACCAAAGAAAAAACCCTACCTTGAATAAAGCTTAAAGTTCAGCAAATATCAGTTCTGATTTGCGCAGTGACTTGAACAGTTGCACTGCCCAAATGTCACTGTTAGTTAGTGATTGTGGAAGCCGAGCTTGTGGCTCTCCAGCCCCCCATTCCCATCCCCAAGGTTATCTTAATATCATCCAAGCCTCCGCATTGGTCATCATCACCATATATTACGCTGCATTCAGACAAACAGGACTGTATGTGAAAACCGAAATGATATTTCGGCTTGTCCTCGAGCCGACAGCGTTCCTCAGATTGTTACTTTTACAGGACTAGATTTAATATCCTGAGAGTAGCACTCCCAGTTTCTAGGGGAAAAGCTATGGCTACTTTAAGGCATAAACACAAAGTATCGCCCTGAGTCACAACATGAACGGGGCAGCCGGGTCACTGAATATGAACACGCCTTTGCTGGCTTCCTTGCTGAGGGAGGAATTGCACTTCAGGACATGTGTGTTCATTCCGATGTGTTTTATTTCATGCGATTTTTGTCTTTTATTTGCTTCTTGCTTCCTGAGAACAAACCGTGTTACGCTTGTATCTCAGGCGATGCTGAATGGTAAACTAGTTTGCTGGAGGTGGTACAATTTCAAGCTGCTCTCAGGGGAGGCTGGTTAACAGCGGCTTAATGGTGTCAAGTGCAGAGGCGTATTTTAAGAGTATTTGTGAAGATCTGAGCTCTAAGAGACACACATATACACTTCTGTTCAGAAGTTTACACAGCCTTTGCAGAATCTACAAGACGTTTATCATACACAAATATTACAAAAGGCTGCAAGCAGCCAGTGGAGATGCCGTGAAGGAAACACACAATATAAAGAACCAAAGGCATGTGAACTGCTTCACTTGAGTTAATTAAGTTATTATTTTGACTTGTGGAAATGGATATTATGTAAATATTATATTGTGCAGCTTCTTCGGTGCAGTACAAAATAAAGTAAAATAAATTCAGTAAGAAATTAATACTTTTATTCAGCAAGAACATTAAATTGACAGTGAAGACATTTACATGTTATAAAAGAATTCAACTTCAAATAATTGGTGTTCTTTTGAACTTGCTATTCATCAAAAAATATTGAGCAGCACAACTGTTTTCAATATTGATAATAATAAGAAATGTTTCTTGAGCACCAAATAAACATATTAAAATGATTTCTGAAGGATCATGTGATATTGGTGACTGGAGTAATGATGCTGAAAATTCAGCTTTGCCGTTACAGAAATAAATTACAGTTTTATATATAATAAATTACAAAACTGTAATTTTAAATTGTAATATAAATTAGAATATTTCACATAACTTTGATCAAATAAATGCAGCCTTGGTTTTCCGGTTTACATAGTCCTTGCAGAATATGCTGGTTATTTAGCATATTTTGAATTTGAAATAAAAGAGATTAACTCTATGTTATGATTTCATCTCTTTTATTTGAAATAACATACCATACAGGTTCTGCAAGGAGTATGCAAACGTATGAGAAAAGAGGGGTATAGCACAATTTTATAAATACACTCACCTAAAGGATTATTAGGAACACCTGTTCAATTTCTCATTAATGCAATTATCTAATCAACCAATCACATGGCAGTTGCTTCAATGCATTTAGGGGTGTGGTCCTGGTCAAGACAATCTCCTGAACTCCAAACTGAATGTCAGAATGGGAAAGAAAGGTGATTTAAGCAATTTTGAGCGTGGCATGGTTGTTGGTGCCAGACGGGCCGGTCTGAGTATTTCACAATCTGCTCAGTTACTGGGATTTTCACGCACAACCATTTCTAGAGTTTACAAAGAATGGTGTGAAAAGGGAAAAACATCCAGTATGTGGCAGTCCTGTGGGCGAAAATGCCTTGTTGATGCTAGAGGTCAGAGGAGAATGGGCCGACTGATTCAAGCTGATAGAAGAGCAACTTTGACTGAAATAACCACTCGTTACAACCGAGGTGTGCAGCAAAGCATTTGTGAAGCCACAACACGCACAACCTTGAGGCGGATGGGCTACAACAGCAGAAGACCCCACCGGGTACCACTCATCTCCACTACAAATAGGAAAAAGAGGCTACAATTTGCACGAGCTCACCAAAATTGGACAGTTGAAGACTGGAAAAATGTTGCCTGGTCTGATGAGTCTCGATTTCTGTTGAGACATTCAGATGGTAGAGTCAGAATTTGGCGTAAACAGAATGAGAACATGGATCCATCATGCCTTGTTACCACTGTGCAGGCTGGTGGTGGTGGTGTAATGGTGTGGGGGATGTTTTCTTGGCACACTTTAGGCCCCTTAGTGCCAATTGGGCATCGTTTAAATGCCACGGCCTACCTGAGCATTGTTTCTGACCATGTCCATCCCTTTATGACCACCATGTACCCATCCTCTGATGGCTACTTCCAGCAGGATAATGCACCATGTCACAAAGCTCGAATCATTTCAAATTGGTTTCTTGAACATGACAATGAGTTCACTGTACTAAAATGGCCCCCACAGTCACCAGATCTCAACCCAATAGAGCATCTTTGGGATGTGGTGGAACGGGAGCTTCGTGCCCTGGATGTGCATCCCACAAATCTCCATCAACTGCAAGATGCTATCCTATCAATATGGGCCAACATTTCTAAAGAATGCTTTCAGCACCTTGTTGAATCAATGCCACGTAGAATTAAGGCAGTTCTGAAGGCGAAAGGGGGTCAAACACAGTATTAGTATGGTGTTCCTAATAATCCTTTAGGTGAGTGTATATTTTGCACTACAAATAGTTTCAGTTGTCCACATCAAGGCCAAACTCTAAATTAAAACCATCTCTCTGCAGTTATTTTCCAAATTCACAACTGTGAGCTGGTAAGAAACAAAATAGCTAAATCTGAAACAGATATTATCTAATGCAGCACATTAGCAAAAGCTACAGTGAGGTTTACAACAGAACACAAAGCAGCCAAATCCTTTGTGCAAATCCATTTTGTTCACTAAATAACAGTCCACTAATTGACTTTGGGAGATCAGAGAATCCATCAAACCGAGTACGACAGCAGCAGAACTTGATCCTGACAGCTACATTGGCTAGGTGACCTGAAGTTGAGTGGTTAAACCAGCAGCAAGATTGAAGAGGCATGATTTCTTAGGGAAATTAGGAAAGTACTCATTCAAATGACAGCAATCTGGAATTTATTTCAGTGTCTGACCTCTATGACTCAGTCAACTCAACAGACTTACAGCGACACAACATGTCAGAAATGATCACCCAATCAAACTATGACAGTAAAACAATGCGTCCGCTTACATTAATATGACGGGGAAACCTGCTCTCTTTCGTTCGACTTCATGGGCAAATCATTTTGACAGATTAAAAAGTTGCCTGAGATGCGAAGCCTTGTTTGACCTAGTTATCTGTTTATTTTCAGAACCATTTTGACTGACCCTACAATTATTCGAGCTGAAAAGTTAAATATTCTGAAGGAGTGAACAGCACAGCTCAAAGTACCTGACCTCAACTGAGTTTGATAAATTGTGACATTAAGTTCAAGTGCCTGCTCAAATTTGGCCAAAAGTCCTGCTCCACTTTCGAGCGAGCCATCAACCACAGTAAACGTCAAATTCTCATCAATTCGTGCTTGGAGTCTCTGACAGAGATGATCCGCCCTCATTGAGGCTGCTGCATGGCAGTGAACGCTAACTGTCCGTTTCCCAGCATTCACATGGAATAAACGACGTGCTAGGTCATTAACTTGAGCTATGCTGATCCTCACGTAATAGCCAGTGTTCAGACATCAGACGTGGGCGGGGGTGTCTCGTGATGGTGTGCTGAGGTACAGTTGACAACAAATCAGTAAATTCACAAGGGAGCAAGAACACAGTTTTGACAACAGTCCAATGGAGCTTGCTTTAACTGACAGATGAGTTCAGTCCCTTCCACCACAATGAATTCATCCCAAGAATATGTGTGGATTGAAGAGGGGAACGGGGGTCACAGGTTACTGTGTGTCAGTCATTGACTCAAATTGCTTATTAAATCACTGTGCTTTGATCTTTATGATAATGGTTCAATGACATACAGTGTCGGCAATAAAGGAGCTCTTGAAGCATTTTCAAGAAAAGTTTAATGACTCTTAAAATGTTATGTGGTGTAACCAAGTAAACAGTAAAAAAATATATACACTACTGTTCAAAAGTTTTGGGTTGGTAGGATTTGTTTTTGAAAGTCTCTTATGCTCACCAAGGCAGCATTTATTTGATCACATATACAGTTAAACAGTAATTTTGTTAAATATTACAATTTAAAGTTGAAAAGTTGAATTATATTATATTGTAAGAGACTAATTTATCTTAAAGGGGACCTATTATGCTTTTTTACATTTTCAACTTTCTTTAGTGTGTATTGTTGTTGTTTGAGCAAAAGGTCTGCAAAGTTACAAAGCACTGTAAGCACTATAGTTTGTAGGTTAGGGAATGTTTTCTTCCGGGAACGTACACGTCACAATATTCCTCATTCAAATAATTCCGGCCCAAGGCATATGCAAAAAAAAATAAATAAATACATTTCTTTTTAAAAATGGCGAGGCCTGGTTGAGTTGTATTTATGTGTTGAAACTCGCGGTTATGGTTAAAGGGATCGTTCACCCAAAAATGAAAATTTGATGTTTATCTGCTTACCCCCAGGGCATCCAAGATATAGGTGACTTTGTTTCTTCAGTAGAACACAAATTAAGATTTTTAACTCCAATCGTTGCAGTCTGTCAGTCATATAATGCATGTGAATGGTAACAAAATCTATGAGAGTAAAAAAAAACTGTAAAAAAAACATGCACAGACAAATCCATATTAAACCCTGCGGCTCGTGACGACACATTGATGTCTTAAGACACGAAACGATCGGTTTGTGTGAGAAACCGAATGGTATTTATATGTCCAACAGCCTTCAGCGCGCGATCACTTACGGTAAGTGAGGTCAATGTACACGATCTGGCGCAAGCGGCGGAAGTGATCTCTCGCGCGTATCTCTATGCTAGATTGTGTACATTGACCTCACTTACCGGGCCGCAGGGTTTAATATGGATTTGTATGTGCATGTTTTTTTACTCTCATAGTTCTCATACTCTCATGTGTTACCATTCACATGCATTATACGACTGACAGACTGCAACGGTTGGAGTTAAAAATCTTCATGAGTTCTACTGAAGTAACAAAGTCACCTATATCTTGGATGCCCTGGGGGTAAGCAGATAAACATCAAATTTTCATTTTTGGGTGAACTATCCCTTTAAGGGGCTTGACATTTCCGAAAAACACTCAAAGCGGTTGACCAATCACAACACACTGGTCCAGCCGACCAATCAGAGCATACTGCGCTTTTTGGAAAGAAGGTCTTCATAGAGACAGGAACTAAACAGAGTGTTACTGACAGACTGGGAAAAAAGGTGCTGCAACAATGTGAAATATGAGAAAAATAATGTTTTTTTTTTTTTTTTTTTAACATTCAAGCATGAAAACCTATTCTACTTTGTAAACATGCTTTTAGTTTTGTTTTTCACATCATGCATCACATAACTTTGATTTGGAGGACAAAAGTTTTCTTTTCCCCCCCTTTCCCCAAAAAATAAACAGTCAGACTGGTGTAGTGGCTGCTAAAAATTCAGCTTTGCCATTACAGGAATATATTATATTGAAATTTTCTTTATTATGTGATCAGGACAGTTGTATTGGCCTGGCATGTTTGACGTTATGTCCCCCCCAAACATATAAAAATATTTTTGACATGCTCATGCTTATCATAGAAGTAGTATATTCAAGTTAATGTATGTATGAATTGCATTTTTTACAATTTATTTTCACCATTTATGTAGAGGCTTGGACAGACATCTTTCATTACATGTTTTCATCTCTCACTGATGATTAATAATCCTGAAAAACACATGATACATAATTAAAATAGAATAAATGGAAGCTGTCACCAAATTAATTGCTATCATTTGTAAATTGATTGTATATTGAATCACACTAACAAAAGCAAATGCTGCCAAAAAAGGCCTCGCTATGAATAATAATGAATAATAAATAGTTCCAGCATGTATCTTCCATGGTTTTGAATTATAACTCTTCGCTGTGTTTTTCTCTTCCTGCAAGCAGCATTTGTCTTCATAAACTTTTCCATTGGCCCGTCACATGATCATTATAATGCAATCAGAGCTCATTGTGCACAGATCAGTTTCGCCATCAGAAAGACAAGTTGCTCAACATCTGCCAGGACTCGGTGTCTCAGCATCTGAGAGGGTTGAGGACCCCCCTGACATGAACACAGCCATCCATATCAACCTAAGCAAGAGAAGGGAAATTCGAGGACCCCGCATCGATCCCGCCGTAAAAATATCTAAACCATATGGCCTGCCTCTTCCCTCATAAATTACAATGATAAAGTCCTGTGGTTCGAGACTGTGAAAGCCACGCTAACCTGCTCTAAACTCTTGGCAGGACTAAAAGCACACAGGAAATACTATCCTGCATCTCAGATGTCCCAAACTCAAATCACAAATCACGCACAAATATGAATAATGCTTAGACTGCATTAGCAATCACTTTTAAAGCTGATTAGAACGCAGGCATGGGGTATCCATTTGTATGATATATTTGCTGTCAGTCTTCTGAGATGGTCCAGCATGACTGGGAAGCAGACCAAAGCCCCAAGAACCACAAGTATGTTATTGCGAGTGGGCTGGGCAGACTGGCTTAAATGTCCTTGTCCATCATGCTGACACATTCTCTGTCCTAAGGTATCACTTAACGTGCTTCTTTTGTGTATGTATTAATAGATCATCCAGGAGGGGCAGCTTCATCACAGTACTGTAATTTTATGAAGCAAAGCAGTACTGATTAAAGACTCTAAAGTGATGACAGCGGCTTTAGCAGTAAATAAACTGCTGCTGGTGGACTAGTGCTAAAGGATTTGGGTTTTTTTAGACACAGGAATCAGAGAGTTACTGAGATGCTGTATCGCATCTTAAAAAATGCTAAAAATGTTTGATCATTTGAAAATAAATGTGGTGATACTATAGTACAGTGATATAATCAACGTTACACACAGTACTTGAGAATACCATGAAATTATGAAGATTAAAAAAAAACAAACTGATCAACATACACTACCGTTTATAAGTTTGGGGTCAGTATGCTTTAAGTCTCTTATTTATCAGTCATTTATTTGATCAAGAATACAGCAATACTGTGAATTAGTATAAAATGACTTTCTATTTTAATATATTTAAAAGTGTAATTTATTCCTTTGATGGTAAAGCTGAATTTTCAGCAGCCATTACTCCAGTCTTCAGTGTCACATGATCCTTCAGAAATCATTTTAATATGCTGATTTGATGCTCAATAAACATTTCTTATTATCGCCAATGTTGAAATCAGTTGTGCTTTTTGTGGAAACAGTGATACATTAACTGTTTATGGATATCTAGTTAACTAGTTTAAGTACCTTTAAACACACACACACACACACACACACACACACACACACACACACACACACACACACACGAATATGTGGTTTAGGGGGACTCTCCATAGACGTAATGGCTTTTATATTGTACAAACATTGTTCTATCCCCCTACACTAACCCTACCCATCACAGAAAACTTTTGGCATTTTTTGAATTTTAAGTTTAGTATGTTTTTTAAAGGATTTGGTTTACTATGACACAGGAAGTGTCCTCATAAACCATGCTTACATTGTAATACCCATGTCATTATACACATTTGTGTCCTCATAAACCACATATACCTCTACACACACACCTGGCAAATCCGGTGACTAGTTCTTCCTAGCATTTGCAGTGTCAACTTTGTTTCCAGACAGAATGATAAAATTATCAGAGTGCCTTCACTCACGGAAGTTGAGCAAAACCTGCCAATCAGATTAGAGATTGAGACTAGGGTTGGAAGGACTCCTTAAAAAGCCATTTTAATTCATAAACACTACAGCAGGCTTTTGAGTGCATTTTTCTTCGAGCAACCCAAGGAGCACAGCTACCATTTGATATTAACATGCCTTATTAACTTGAATCATTAAAAAGAAATGATCTCTCGCTTTCATATTCCAATGATTGCACCAAAGTACAAACAAATATGTTAAATGATATTAAAATAAACACAATGCCATCCCGACAGCGTCATGTTGAAACCTTCCTTCAGCTGCGCCTTCAGAGACTCATTCCACTACATCAAACAGCAAAGTATAAGAGGGAAAAAAAGAAAGAAAGACAAAGAAAAAAACAATGGTGTTGATGACACATCCTCAAATCCAACACAAACAGAATTATTCAACGAATGCAGTGCCATCTCATATGGAGATAATGACACTGAAGACAGAGAAGCCATCTCAGAACAGTTCGGGATGCCAAGCCCGAGTTCAGCAGTTGAAACTGTCAGGGAAGTTAAGTCTGTCCTGGTGTTTTAATCTACCCTGCTCTGAGGACAGAAAGAGAGAGAGAGGGGGTACGTTCCAGACTCGGTGATAAACAGGACTCTGACTGCCTCATGGAAGAATCCGATCCCATCTCTGTGTTCTTTTCTCTCTTGCTCTGATAGACGGTGAAGAATGGCTGGAACGGTCTAGCTCTTCCTCTGTCTTCCTCCATTAATCTCCATCTCCAGACTAATGGATATTCATGCTCCTGTGCCAAAGCAGTCCTGGGAGGCCCACCGCAACCTCTTGAGAGAAATCATATCATATCATCTCTCTCCGACAAAGGAAACAAAAGCAGTCCTCACAAAGAGAGGCCCAAAAACAGCCCTTGGCAGCTCCTATACAAACCTACAGGCCTGTAGGAGTCAACTCAAGGCAGTGGTCTCCCACAGACGGATTGAAAGCCATTGCAGGTAATTAATCAGGGCTGTAGAAGACCAAGGTTATCCAAAGCAGATGTATGGGAGTTACATCAAATGACTAATACAAATCAATATCATACTGGCCCTATTTTTTTTAACACGCAACTTTCCATCCATTACATTTTGGCACCTGATCTGAGGAGAGCCGAGGTGTAAATCTGAAAGTCAATATAATGCGTGATGGCCATTCATGTTTTATAGGAGCTCATTACTTAGCTGTAGCTGAAATTATAGGCGTGTTTAATAAAGTGGCTTTAGATGGCCGCAAAACACCCTAAACTCATTATACAGAGATCCTAAACACCTCATCAGAGCTGGAAAGCCCTTTGGATCATAACATTGTCACGCAGCAAAAATATCTGCAAGACAGTTCTCCCTCATTCAGATCTATCGAAAACATATGTGAGCTATTTGGCCAAGAACTATGTAAGGGAATAAACAGCATTCTCTTCAGGAATGAAGAGAGGGACTTTATATTCAATTCTTTCTTATTAAAGCACAAACGGTGAACAAATTTATCATTTGTAGAAAATAAAATAAATACACTCAAGTTTGTTATTGGCTCTGTTCCTGCCTATGGGCAGGACTTCAGGACATCATAGGTGCCCTCCCGATGCCAAACCTCACTGTAATACCTAACAGTCAAATTTATTAAATAAAATGAGTTTATTTAAGTTCATTGCACTTAATAGAAAAAGGTTATGTAAACTCAACTGATTACATTAGAACTCAAACTGAATCAGTTACAGAAGATTTCTAGTTCCCAGGATGCTTTGCTTCAGACTCTGTAAGAAGAGTAAATGTTATGTGTTTTACAACATTAATATTAGGGGTGGGACAAAATATATTAATAGGGCAATATATTGTTGTCTTTCTCTGTGTGATATGAGAATCGATACGCTGGTGCCAAATATCGATATTTTAATTAATAAAATAAGGCGCTCTAAATAGATTTCCCTGCTCCCAGTGTCACTACTTCATGGCTCCTCGAGGTGGCTCTCAACACATGAATGAGGGAAACGTGAACATAAGTTAACTAGCCTAAGAAAAAGAGGTTTGACAGGATGGCAGACAGTAGTGTGAGTAAAATAATAGATGACCCAGCCACGTCTGGAAAATCTGGAAAAAAAGCACAACCTTTTCACAGGCATTTTGTTTTCATAGTTAGACAGATATCATGATGTATCATCATAGGATTGTCTAGCGATATATTGATTATCGCAGAATTGCTGTATCGTGATATTATCGTTATCAAAAAGCAACACTATCTCTACATTGCTTTGTTTAAAAGTAGTAATTGCACTCGCTAATGTAGTAATAGTCCCTTGCACATGTGTGCTAGAGCTAGAGTTATTTTTTTTATAATTATAGTGAAGTTTCAGCAACATAACATTTTTGAGTGGAGTTTAATCGTATATTAGGAAATATTCCTATAGTGAACTAAAATGAAATTTGTTCACAGTACTCATAACTCTTGGTTTCTAAACTGAAATGAATTGAGGCAATTAGTTTCCTCAATTGAAATGAGTTAGCATAACTCGTTGGGTTTTACAGTGATGTTCCAAAAGGTAGGACTCATATTTATGCTGCCTAAAAGGCAATCTTATAATGCTCTGCAGCTTACTGAGAAAAAAAAATCCATTCAAGATGTGAGAAGTGTCAATTATAATGCATAATTAATAAGGATGTGCAAATATTACATTTCTGGCTGATACTAATAAATACGATTTTTTTTTTCATGTTATGATTGATAACTGATAAATTCCACATTGTGTGTAAAAAAACAAAACAAAACAAAAAAAACAAAAAAAAACTAAAATCAGTTATTTTTTTAAAAAGTGAATTTAGGTAGCACAACACACATTAACATGTATATTCATTTTGAGGTTTGCAAACACTTGCATTTAACAGTGATATTAAATTAGAGTTCATAAGTGATTTTAAGTAAATGTTAGATGACAGCAAATGTAATCTAAATGTAATAATTCGAGAAAAAAGCATGCACAATCAAATATTCAATATCAGCTGGCCAATAACCAATTTGGTATCAATGTATCTTGCACTCCAAATAATTAATAAAATACTGAAAATACAGAGCATCTATATACATGCATTATTTTAGGATATACAGTAGACCATTTCTCTAATGTGCATACATTTGCAGTGCTGAATAAAAAAGTTTTTTTTTATATTTATATATATATATATATAAAATCTGTCATAACCAGTGTCCTTAAAAATACCCATAAAACAGCCAATAAGTCAAGATTCCAAAATCCCCATCAAAATGTCAGCATAATGCCTGACAGGGCCAAAGTTTGGAGCTGGTTTGAGAATAACACTCGTCAAGGGAAAAACATCACTGCTAGAACCATCACCAGAGAGCCTTAAGAATCTCATTAAGCACGTACAAGCACTTTTCCAATATCAAATACTAAGAGTGTATTCAAAGACTGACACAAAAATGACGGCTGGACAAACTTACAGTCAAGTTTGGCCTGCGGGATTCAGTTATATGCTGTTTGTATACATGCAAACTCACGCTTATAAAACGGCAGAGAGGAACAACTGCTCGACAGGCCATAATTAAGAGGCAACTCTGCCAAAGGCAAAGCTTGGGGCTATTGCATATCCATTGGGCTGTAAAACGAGACAAGCAACAGCACATCACCAACACCAATCAAATTTATCTCAATTACACAGGATCGCTGGCATAAATATCTCTGTCTAGGGCTGTATGTTAAACATGGCATTTTAGCTAAACAATGCGGGTGCAGATCCAGACTTTGGTAATTGAGTGATGCACGCTATCCAGATGTAAGTTAATGGAGGGTAGGCAGACAAACAGCAGGTGTAATTCTCTCTCTGTCCTGCTGAGCTCTAAAAGTCAGTGCTTAGCACCCACTGCTCCATCATCTGGCCTCTCCCAGCCCCTGTGACAGCACATTTGTCATCATTTTCACAATTTGGGCAAGAAATGTACTGTTTTAATGGCGCCCTCTGAACGGTTCCAGATGTTTGTTTATTTGTTGTGCCACAACTGTAAAGTCATTTATTCTTCATATGCAGTCCCGTTTCCGGGCTGCAAATCAGCGACGGCATAATGACGGTAAAAAAAGTGCATGGTCCCTAGGGGGTCTTCAGTTAAGATTTTCTCTTTGAAGGCTGCCTGCCTCAAGGGTTTAGTTGTGTGCCATTTAAAATACAGTCAACTCAGCTGGAGCAGGGCCCAGAATAGGAGCGTTTAAAGTCAGTGCATGTGTGGCTGATGGAGGAGTATGGTTTCACCCTCAATGGCTTCTGGTTTGCTCGCCACGCTGAAGATGAATGATGGGAATTCAAAAGTGGTGGTCACTAGCTTAAAATGTCCAGAGACGTACAGTATATAAGGATTTGTAGGATTTTCCATTTCAATTATGTATGAAGTTCCAGGCAGTTGTGCAACGTCATAATGATTGTTATTAATATGGCTATCTATAATGTGACAGCGGTGAGAACGGTGGCTCCACTTTATTTTTGTATTTATTTGCGCCTGTGGAAAGACAAACATTGTCTTATGTCGTTTGGTTTAGAAGTGGAGATCTATACTTAAAGCAACAGTTAACCTAAAAATTGACATTTGTCAAACAAAAGAAAGTTTGCTGTGCTTGTTTGTAGGGCTGCACATATACACTATATTGCCAAAAGTTTTGGGACGCCTGCCTTTACATGGACATAAACTTTAATGACATCCCATTCTTAATCCGTAGGGTTTAATATGGAGTTGGCCCACCCTTTGCAGCTACAACAGCTTCAACTCTTCTGGGAAGGCTTTCCACAAGGTTTAGGAATGTGTTTATGAGAATTTTTGGCCATTCTTCTAGAAGCGCATTTGTGAGGTCAGGCACTGATGTTGGACGAGAAGGCCTGGCTCGCAGTCTCCGCTCTAATTCATCCCAAAGGTGTTCCCATCCCATTCATCCCATCGGGTTGAGGTCAGGACTCTGTGCAGGCCAGTCAAGATCCTCCACATCAAACCCGCTCATCCATGTCTTTATGGACCTTGCTTTGTGCACTGGTGCGCAGTCATGTTGGAACAGGACATCCCCAAATTGTTCCCACAAAGTTGGGAGCATGAAATTGTCCAAAATGTCTTGGTATGCTGAAGCATTAAGAGTTCCTTTCACTGGAACTAAGGGGCCAAGCCCAACCCCTGAAAAACAACCCCACACCATAATCCCCCTCCACCAAACTTTACACTTGGCACAATGCAGTCAGGCAAGTACCGTTCTCCTGGCAACCGCCAAACCCAAACCCAGTGCAATTAGAAAGTTGGCGACTTCTGCGCACTTGTGCGCCTCAGCATGCACTGATCCCACTCTGTGATTTTACGTGGCCTACCACTTCGTGGCTGAGTTGCTGTTGTTCCCAATTGCTTCCACTTTGTTATAATACCACTAACAGTTGACTGTAGAATATTTAGTAGTGAGGAAATTTCACAAATGGACTTACTGCACAGGTGGCAACCTATCACGGTACCACGCTTGAATTCACTGAGCTCCTGAGAGCAGTGTTGGGCAAGTTACTGAAAATTAGTAATTAGCTACAGTTACTAGTTACTACTTTTAAAAGTAATTGAATTACTTTACCAATTACTGTATATCAAAAGTAATTAGTTACTAGGGAAAGTAACTTTTAAATTACTTTTATGTCTGCTTTTTAAATGTAAATATGAACAGTACTGAACAGTCAAACACAAACATAATTTTTAGACCTATTTACTGTAATCAACAAGGCAACAGGCCTTCAAATCAAGCAGTAGTACAAAAGTCCCTTTTAATACTTGAAACGAAATAACTGTCTCATTTAACAGTGTTTTTTTTACCACATTAGGCCCAATGAAATAAAAGTGATTGGCCTACAGTATTAACACTAATTAAACAAGAAAACAAAGGTGCCTTGAGGTGCTGCATATAATTGAATGTGATTTAACAAAAGCTTAACAAAAAGGTTTAACAAACATGCCTCATAAGGCAAAGCTAAATAGAGATAAGAGATGAGATTCTCAACAAACGTTAAAATGGGCTAACAAGACTCAAAGCTCATCGATCTGAAAAGCGCGGTGTGCTCTGATTGGCCAGCAATCCAGTGCATTGTGACTGGCCTGAATACCTAATGCGTCTGACAGAAATGTCACGCTTCTTACCATATTTGGAACATCAGCTTCCAAAGCAAAGCAATATTGACAGATGATAATGCCGGGTCTACCTTATCAATTCAAGCCCGAATCTGATATGGATGATGCAGATGACCAAGCTGATCGATCAGCTTTGCCAGCGTGACTGGACCAGAACGTTTCAGATTGGTAAGTTTGCATTTGTTATCGTAGAAACGACAAAGACGTAGAAACGGTCTGTGCTCTCCCAGGTGCTAGAAACAGTCCTCCGAAAAATGCGCAGCACACAGTCGAATATTTGGGTTGTACTGTTCTGGAACAGTGTTGTAACTAAAGCTTAGCCACTGTTTTCTAATTGTCCCCTCTTTTGGAAGGCCAAACAAAGTAGACATGGCGGCGCGGGCGGCAACAATACTACAGCGAGAATGAGCTTCTTGTCTGCAAGCGTTCATTTTTCACAAAAGAGAGTAATGCGAGTAACAAACTCATTTAAATTTCAGTAATTGTAATTGCGTTACTTGACTAAAAAAAATATTTAGTTACATGCACGTTATCGCTAAAAGTAGTGGAATTACAGTAACACGTTACTTTGTAGCGCGTTACTCCCAACACTGCCTGAGAGCGACCCATTCTTTCACAAATGTTTGTAGAAGCAGTCTGCATGCCTAGGTGCTTGATTTTATACACCTGTGGCAATGGAAGTGATTGGAACACCTGAATTCAATGATTTGGAGGGGTGTCTCAATATTATTACAACTTAAAAATAAAAATTCTTCTAAATAATAAGCAATATTACTATTGTAATATTTCACTGTAAAAATAGATTATTTAAGGAAAAATATATAATTACATTACATTACAATACAAAATTACAATACTAACATTCATGGCTGTCTTTATTCAAAATCTTTTTTAAACAGACTATCAAGTTTATTTTGGCGAAAAATATCAGGGAGCCCTCAAAGCTTCTGTTTATGAGTTGGTTTATAAGCACTTCTCATTACATATATTGGGTTATAATCGACCCAGATGTGGAAATTAGTTTGTGTGAGGCTGCATTTACTGTGAACCGAGCCAGTCCGAGACACTGATCATGAGCTGCTCACGTGAACACAGTGCTGCTCTTCACTCTGAAACACGCAGAGCATTACAGCTTTTGTGATTGGACAATCGCACTAAGCCATATCGCAATTTCTGTTTTATTTAGATTAAAATGCAGCCCTAGCATATATTATTACTTGTTAAGTTGTTATTTATTTATTTATTTACTTACCTGACACTATCTATTAAACTGTGCACTTGTGGAGCTTGACAGAGCCATCATTGTATGTAAACTGCTGCGGGAGGATTTTCCTTTTTAAAATTGAACAGTATACACGTTTGGAACGACAAGAGGGTGAGTATATAATTTTTGGGCGAACTGTTCCTTTAAGACGACATTTGTCTTTTGAAAGAAACTTTGGGCTAGGTTCAGGCGACAGGCCGGTTTAAAGCTGGTGGGAGCTGACAGCAGCGCTACTTCCTGCGGCCACGCACTCCACCCCCCTCCATCTCCAGACTCTCATGGTTCTCCGTGTCACGCCGGGCCTGCCACATAGCCTCCCTTCTTAGCTTCTGCTTTTCCCTCCTCCATTTCTCTCCTCTGAGCTTCTCCTGTCTGCTCGCTGTTTGTCCACTTCCCAATTTCCCCCCAAAACAGCCGACAAGGGTCTTATAACCCAAAGCCAAGACCTCTCGTGCCATGCATATAGCTAGTCTCCCCTCTTCCCTCCTCAGACCTTCTGTCTGCTGTAATTACCCATGGCACCTTGGCTCTGGGGGCCTGGCGCAGGTGACATCAATTGTAAAAATATTGAGAAAAGGTAGAGAGGGTCCCTGTTTGAGACAGCCTGCTGTCATAGATGCCGCTTTTCCTGCCGGCCACTGCAAGGCAGCAAGTAGCATATAGCAAATGTGACTGGTCTAGGCTTTTACCTATGGAAGCATGTCCTAATTTCAGCTATTCTTCTGTTTAAAACTATAATATTGTACTGTATATATTGTAAAATATCTAAAATATAGACTCAGACTTCAGATCAGTTAGGATTAAAATGATCCCATACATCTGCCTCAACTGTAAGTCTATTGAATATACACTTTCCTAAATCTCAGACTGATGGACAATGTTTTGTTTTATTTATTTTTTCCAGGGTTCACAAAAGCAAATATGGCAATATCCAAACTATGTCTGGCTAATATTGAAAAATATATTTGGTGTCATTATATATAACTTTTTACAAATAAATGTCTCAATTAAAGTGTTCGTGCATCATGATCAGGTGTTTCTTAAAGGCATAGTTTACCCAAAAATGATAATTAATTTACTCATTCTAAATCAGTATTTATTTTTTCAGCAGAGCACTTTTCATTTCTATACAATGAAAGTCAGTGTTGGTTTGAACCCCATTGGTTTTCATTGTATGGGCAAAACATCTTCATGTGGGTGAGTAAATGATGCCAGAATTGTCATTTGTGGGTAAACTATTCCTTTAAGAGCATTGGTGATGCTCAAATTAAACAAACAATAAATAAATAAACTACAATATATGAGCAGGTAATATTTGCACTGCATTACGATTACACAGAAAGCCCATGAATTATCACCAATCCAAACACAATGCCCAATTTCCACTGACAGTGTCTTGGAGGTGAACTGCATCTTTTAGTGTCATGGCTATTCTATTAAAGCATTTTCATGGCACAGCCAAAGGTGAGTTTTTTGTAAAGAGTTACAGTGTCAGAGCCGACGCATTAAGCAAATAGAATAGGCAATAAGTCAAGATAAATAAAAATGGTGCGATAAAGGCAGAGGAATAAAAAAGAGGCGAAGGACGAAGATGAGGGCTTGTGTTATCTAACGCTGCAGTACAGTATCGTAAAAATAACAAATGGAGAGTGTCAGCTCGCCCAAATCTAAGAGGGAGAAAAAATATTTCATATGTCAGCTCCGTTCACCTTTTAATGGACTATTCTCAAGCAGCATGATTTTGACAAAGCACTGGGCTTTCCTCTACATCACTTGAGAGGTGCAGGTCAGCCTTTGTGAAATAGATCTGTCCTTGGTGGGGGGTTGAGAAGCACACAGCTGACCTCGCATGAAAGTACCACCGCCATGGCCGTGACATAAAAACAGCGCTTTGCATTGCACAGACAAAAGAGCATGATAAATGTGGTTGGCATGAAAGCCTCTCATAGAGTCTAACACATCACAACCATCTCTTCTGCAGAGCTTCTGTTAGCAATCGAGTGTACGTTTGTTTAGATACCTGTCATCCGAGACAAAAATGTATGCATACTGCGTTATCACACTTTTTTGTCTAAATTACACTACCTTTGTGGTTTCGGGCATCTCTGGATCCTTGTGGCAGCGGGGTGTACAGCGTCGTGGCGGATTCGGGCTTCAGACCACTGGCGGCGTCCTTAAAAAAAAGAGAGTTTGGACAAACATAAATTCACCATGCTCAGTTTACACACCTGCGAACATTTATAACGTCTCCGATGATTCATTATCCAACACCGACAGGAGAAATGCTGGTTATTGATTTCTGTATGCAATGATCCTAATTGAGTTAAATGAAAAGAACTCATTTGTCACAAGCAATCTGGAATATTTTCCCAGACTGATGACACAAAAGGGAGAGAGAATGGAAAGGCACGGCGGGGTGAGATACAACGAAAGAATGCGGGTGAGATTTCACTGCCATGACTGATTGTCTAAATGCCATAAATTTTATCAGCGCAGAGGAGAGGAAATGTTAGGAGCGGCATTCTTATTTTATCAGGGTGCGGGACGAGGGCAACTTTCATTATTTTGCAGGGAGAGGAGTGAAAGGTGAGGACGGGGCCCTGGCTTTGATTACCTGTCCCCTGCCTGTTTAAGAGTGGGGGCCAACAGGGGAAGGGCCCCAGCCACCATTCAGCCATGAAGAGCCCGCGGGTCAGGCCCGGGTCAGCCTGCCACTCACTCACACGCGCTGTTGTGTGTTGACAATCCAACAGGTGGCATGAAATTACTGCTCTCCAAAGGCCAGACCTGAGTTTAAGTAAACTCATCTCTCACTGGCCAACCTTAAAAATACAAATATATTCACATAAAGGCCACCGCTTAGACAGAACAGGAGAAGAGCTGGAGAGAATACAGATCGCCTGTGTGCTTCTGGTAGGTCACAAGTGTTGTTTTCTACCTCCTTTGTCTTCTTTCAAGGACTAAAACACAGTACATCATGATGTGTTGATATCTGATGCCTTTGTGAAAATATTCTGCTTTTCTGCAGGCAGGAATTCTCAGAGCATTTAATCATTGTGAGGGCCAATATGACAAATAAACAGAGTCGAGGTGGCCTATTTTATTTTCCATTCTCTGAAAACACTTAGTGCTGAGAATGTATTATGAATATACTGCTTAAAGGTTTGGGGTCGGTTTAAAAGTCTCTTAGGCTCATCAAGGATGCATTTATTTGATTAACAATACATTTAAAATAGTAGTATTTTGAAACATTACCATTTAAAATAAATTAAAATTTTGTATTTGAATATTATTTAAAATGTAATTTATTCCTGTGATGGCAAAGCTGAATTTTCAGCATCATAACTCCAGTCTTCAGTGTCATATGAACCGTCAGAAATAATTCTAATATGCTGATTCGCTGCTCAAGAAACAATATTTGTGTGGAAACTGTGAAACATTATTTTCAGGATTCTTTTTATGGAAAGTTCAAAAGAACAGCATTTATTTGAAAATATTTTTTTTGATAATGCAAATATTAAGTGTTTACATTATGTATAATACGCAAAATCTGACATATTGACTGAAATTGAAAAAGAATAAATATAGCAACAATTATAATAGACACCCGTGTTTAACAAATAATATCAATTGATAATAAAAAATTATACACTCTAAAACATTCTTCCAAAGGTTAACTATGCGCAGGATGTTTACATTTGCCCAGCAACAGAAAATGGAGTAAATATTTTTCTTTTAAAACTTATTGCAGTTTTTTCTCATTGTTATCACATGACTAATTCTCACCCTAATTACACGAATCCAGCGGGGTGCAGTTGCGTCAGGATTTCCGAGTATGTCAGCAGTTTCCTTGTTACCATTTCAATCTCCTCTGGCCATTTGGCTTTAATATCCTAAAGCAGCATTTGTAGTGTCAGCTTCAGTCCTCCCTGACTAATTTCCTCTGGACCTGACAGATCAGAGGCCTTCTCCACCAAACAGCCCTGTCCCGGCCACAAAGCCGCTCGTAATCCTGCTGCTTGTCTACAATTAATCTTCCCAGTTGCCACATTATTAACACCACCACCCACAGACAGGGGCCGGCTATGCCCCACCGGACACAGAGCACCCCCCCCTCCGGCCCAGCGGCCAGGCACGTCAATCACATGCCGTGCGCAAAAGTCGCCTGCTGTCAACATCAGAGATACCCCCTCTCTCCTAACCATCCCACCCCTCCCGGGCCAAGTCCGCTGATCAAACACCCCCAGTACTGGAAGAAGATTAATCAGAGCCCTCCCTCCACTTCCTCCCCTCCCATCCACTCCTCTCTTTCTCTTTATTCAATGAGCCATCCTCAGATGAGAAAGAAGGCCTGGCTCATAATGGGAATCCCGGTGAAAAAAAAAAAAAAGTTAAAGGAAAACTCTGTTTGAATGCCAGCTGTTATCTGGGCCTTTCTTGGCAAAAAAAAAAAAAAAGGCAGGCGGACAAGAGCCTTGCTTTGATCGGCATCCTTAAGATTTTACACAAACATAATCACAAGCCAAGGGGTCACCCCGGGCCCTTTGAATTCATTCAGTCTGGGAGCTTTGAGCACGCACAGGCAGTTAAGAGCTTCTCCTTCCACAAAGCACTTTGTTTTTAGTTGCTTTTAAAAGATATGCATCACTATCCATCAACTAAATAGCAACTTGTGTGCTCAGATCTGCCCGTCTATAATGAATGATAATACAGTGGCCCTAAAAAAGTATTTGGACAGTTAAAAATGTCTAAATGTTATTGCATTAGATAAAACATCAAAGCAAGTGCCATTTGCAAACAAACAATGCAAAAGCTAAGAAAACTAACTCACTAACATATTTCCGAGCCATGTCTGAATTACTTTTAACCAACTGGTGTCGCAGTGATTTTTAGTGTGACCTGGCTGTTTAACCACAGATTTAGTAAGACAACCAGAAAGTATCTGAAAAATTTGTCTTAGATTTGAATTTTTATAAATTAATTTTGCAATGACATTCATACGTTTTAAGTGCAGTTTAAGTGTTAAAAAACCCAAATGGCCATAAGGCAGCGACTGAAATAGACATATTGCACATATTTCTGAAGGTTGCTCGGGTTGAGACTCATCTATGAGGCAGAATGTTGACAGAGAGAGTGAGCACGCAATCCAGAGTCTAGAAGATCTAGAAGAAGTATCTATGCCACTGAGGTGACAGAAGACCTCTTCACTCATCCCACTGCTTAGATGTATATCTACAGTATCATGGCCGAAATCTGGCAGCCCTGATTCAGAGAAATCTGGAACATATGGTGCGGTAACTTTGGGACACATTTTCCAATCTTCAGCTTTTATGCGTTCTTCCTTTCTTTGATTAGTTCTTTCTTTTGTTGGTTCTCTTTTTTCACCACCCACTCACGCTCTCACATACACCAGTGTGCATTATTTCCTGCACTGGTCAGATGGGGGCGCTGCAGCGTCAGGTTTGCATAGGCGTCTCATCTCAGCACGCCGAGCTCTTGTTCTCCAGGCCCTGGGCATATGCTGCCTGCTCACATCATTATTGTCTTTATACACTGAGTAATCACTACACTTTATGATAATGCAGCAGAAATTTACAAGCTGGAGAAAGAAAAAAGTCTCTAATAATGGCATTAACAGAGAAAGCCACAGCAGCTCTCAGCCCAACAGGGTTCTGCACTCAAAGGGAGGACTGCTTGCTGAAAATGTCACAGTGAAATATGACTCGTCTCCTGGATTATACATCATACTCATGCTCCCTCTTCTTTTCGCATGTCCTTTTTTCTCCCCCACAAATAAATGACGAAAAATCCAGCCATTTGTGATTATCAACTCCAAACAAATCTCCACCCCAGAGAGTGGGAAGAGGTGAACGGGTGGCTAAGATGCAGTTAACGCTATGATTTGGTTTGGTGCGAACCCCCAAAGCTGGAGATATCCCTCGCTGAAACGTCAAGAGTTGAGTCTAGCGCAACTCGCAGCACATCTCATCCTTACGATGCCCTGATCAGGGCTAAAATCTAATTACCAGCGCCGCAAAAGAGATATACAGAGATAGAGTGAGACAGAAAGAGGGAAAGAGAAAGAGAGGCAAAGATCAGTGTAAACACCAGTGCTTTTTATCTCCTTATATATCTGGACAAGTAGACAAAGTGCTAAAACGAAATAAATGTGGCCTGACAGCCACTTCAAAGAGTTCAGCCAGGGGCTTACTGCTACTTAAGGCACAGGAATGTTGTTGCTAAGCATCAGCCTACAACCTATCAAGCCCAACAGAAGGGCCTGCTTTCCCTTTAAGAGCGAGCGAGAGAAAGAGAGTGGAAATTCGACAGTAACGGGAGGCTTGGGATTCAAGGAGATTTTGTAGCTTAAAGCAATTGTTAGAAGAAACAAGCTTTCTGTTTTGTTTTCTCTTGACACCATTTCAGCTTTTTGTGCTTGCAAAAGACATGTAGTAAAATGTTTTTTGATATGTTTTCTCTCTGGGTCTGTAACAAGAAAAAAAATGTTTTCTGCGGGTATGAAACTTTCCTTGTCTTTTGTGCAAGACTTTTTTTTTCTTCTTCTTCTGATGAGCCCAAGATCAGAAGGAAAACAAACATCTTTGTGTGTATTTAAGTCAATGAACTGTCGGTCTGATATTGATTTTCTATTTTTACTCATTAAGTTCATTTAAACATGATATGCTTTGTGTAAAAAGACTTAAATCGTATATGGGTCAGACCTGTCAATTATATTTGAAGCACGGACTGTGATTATACGCAGTATAAATGTCACGCTGAGAGCGGGAAAACGTTCAGTGTGCCAATCACTGAAGAAGCACTTTAATGCTTTTGACCTTCATAATTGTCTTTCAGATGTGTGGCAGTAATGTGTTTTAAATGGCTGTAGTGTGCATAAAACTCTATTAATTCTGTTTTCTTAGGTAATGACTAAGGAGAAAAGGCTGGATGTAATGGTGCCTGCCCTCCAAGGGTTTTAAAGTCTTTTCTGTGGTGTGATCACAGTGTGAGCTGCATTGAGCAAGTATTTAATGATTTACCATTTCTACTTCAATGCACTTGTGCTACGTAAATGTATCATATGATCAGTGATCACAAGTGAAACAGCTTTTGCCTCAAGCATATACCCAAATTCTCTCCGGAGACAGGACTCTGTATAGCTCAGCTTTAAAAAAAAAAAAAAAAAAAAAAGGGTTAGGAACAGCAGAAAGTTAATCACCCATATCAACAGGCACTACAACACTTTACATGGCTTTACAGGGGTTGAACTTAAAAGAGCCAACTTGCTCCTAAAAACATTTCTTAGCTGCTTTATCAAGAATGACTCTGCCATGAACATAAATGTAAGGGGGGGGAAGTTGAACTAACTTTACTACAGTCAAAACTAAAAGCTGCAGGGTGTTTCTCATTCATGACACTTTGAGATAATTCAAATGTAAATGTATTCATATAATATGGAAGGCATTTGTAGGCTGATTCACTTGAAGAAAAAAACGTTTCTCACTTTCCCAAAAAACAACAAAATATAAAACATTATATATACATGTTACATACAATACATAAAAACTTAAATATTTAATTTTTTCTTTTTTTTCAGAATTATTGTTTTTGTTGTTGCTGAAATTGATATTAAAGTCATTTATTTATTTATTTTGACCAAATTAAAATTTGAGAAATGATAAACTTTGGCTAATTTTATTGACAGCTGTTTTTGTCTATAGATGTAAATGCCATTAGCCCATACTCACTACGACGAGCCGTTGAATTATTAGAAAAATAATGTCAATTATTCCGCTTATACTACGGTTACCACACCTCGAAACATTGTTTATATTATGTATTTCAAGACATTTGTCAGGTTTTTGTCCTTAAAACGCTCGTGTACAGGACTAATTTCTTATGCATCTTATCCCATGCTTCCGGTGCTAATTCCAAAATGTCATTTTAGAGCTAGTAACGGGGGCTTCAGCCACTGATAGCAGACTAATGCAGTTATTAGAGAGAGAGAAGGAGAGAGAGAAGGAGAGAGAGAGAGAGAGAGAGAGAGAGAGAGAGAGAGAGAGAGAGAGAGAGAGAGAGAGAGAGAGAGAGAGAGAGAGAGAGAGAGAGAGAGAGAGAGAGAGAGAGAGAGAGAGAGAGAGAGAGAGAGAGAGAGAGTCTGTGTGTCTCTCAACAGTGTTCGGCAGCAGCATCTCTACTAATAGCGAAACTGTAAATTTATCTGCTCCAAGAACAGCGCCGTTATTACCTCGCTAGTGAGAAATGTTATGTAGCTTTTAAGTTGCAAAACTATTTTACCGATAAAATCGTCAGAGCAGCGCTGACAACACGTTTCTGTACGAGTGTGTGTCCGTACTGTATGTGTGTGCGTTTGAGTGGGAGAAAGAGAGTATGTGCTTTCTGTACATAATAAAAGTTGATTTTGACACAAAAATATGTCGTATTTCGTATTTATCCTGTTGTTTATTAAACAGTGGGGAGAACAAGTATTTGATACACTGCCGATTTTGCAGGTTTGCCCACTTACAAAGCATGTAGAAGTCTGTAATTTTTATCATAGGTACACTTCAACTGTGAGTGACGGAATCTAAAACAAAAATCCAGAAAATCACATTGTATGATTTTTAAGTAAGTAATATGTCATGCAATAAAATGCAAAAGTATTTGATACATCAGAAAAGCAGAACTTAATATTTGGTACAGAAACCTTTGTTTGCAATTACAGAGATCATACGTTTCCTGTAGTTCTTGACCAGGTTTGCACACACTGCAGCAGGGATTTTGGCCCACTCCTCCATACAGACCTGCTCCAGATCCTTCAGGTTTCGGGGCTGTCGCTGGGCAATACGGACTTTCAGCTCCCTCCAAAGATTTTCTATTGGGTTCAGGTCTGGAGACTGTCTAGGCCACTCCAGGACCTTGAGATGCTTCTTACGGAGCCACTCCTTAGTTGCCCTGGCTGTGTGTTTCGGGTCGTTGTCATGCTGGAAGACCCAGCCACGACCCATCTTCAATGCTCTTACTGAGGGAAGGAGGTTGTTGGCCAAGATCTCACGATACATGGCCCCATCCATCCTCCCCTCAATACGGTGCAGTCGTCCTGTCCCCTTTGCAGAAAAGCATCCCCAAAGAATGATGTTTCCACCTCCACGCTTCACAGTTGGGATGGTGTTCTTGGGGTTGTACTCATCGTTCTTCTTCCTCCAAACACGGCGAGTGGAGTTTAGTCCAAAAAGCTCTATTTTTGTCTCATCAGACCACATGACCTTCTCCCATTCCTCCTCTGGATCATCCAGATGGTCACTGGCAAACTTCAGACGGGCCTGGACATGCGCTGGCTTGAGCAGGGGAACCTTGCGTGCGCTGCAGGATTTTAATCCATGACGGCGTAGTGTGTTACTAATGGTTTTCTCTGAGACTGTGGTCCCAGCTCTCTTCAGGTCATTGACCAGGTCATTGACCAGGTCCTGCCGTGTAGTTCTGGGCTGATCCCTCACCTTCCTCATGATCATTGATGCCCCACGAGGTGAGATATTGCATGGTGCCCCAGACCGAGGGAGATTGACCGTCATCTTGAACTTCTTCCATTTTCTAATAATTGTGCCAACAGTTGTTGCCTTCTCACCAAGCTGCTTGCCTATTGTCCTGTAGCCCATCCCAGCCTTGTGCAGGTCTACAATTTTATCCCTGATGTCCTTACACAGCTCTCTGGTCTTGGCCATTGTGGAGAGGTTGGAGTCTGTTTGATTGAGTGTGTGGACAGGTGTCTTTTATACAGGTAACGAGTTCAAACAGGAGCAGTTAATACAGGTAATGAGTGGAGAACAGGAGGGCTTCTTAAAGAAAAACTAACAGGTCTGTGAGAGCCGGAATTCTTACTGGTTGGTAGGTGATCAAATACTTATGTCATGCAATAAAATGCAAATTAATTATTTAAAAATCATACAATGTGATTTTCTGGATTTTTGTTTTAGATTCCGTCACTCACAGTTGAAGTGTACCTATGATAAAAATTACAGACCTCTACATGCTTTGTAAGTAGGAAAATCTGCAAAATCAGCAGTGTATCAAATACTTGTTCTCCCCACTGTATTTATTTGATTGGTCAGTGTCGTTGTGGGTTTTGGTTCTTTTGCTGTTGTAGGCTGTAAGGACCTTTGAAATAACTACAGTAATAACTACAGTAAGTGATCTGGAACTGTAATGCGGTAAAAACCTGCCTGGAACTGCTTTAGCTGTGTGTTTCCCTAAAAATAACTGCACACCTTAGAACTTTCATAAACCAATCAGATTCAAGCATTCAACAGCCCCGTAGTATAACTAAATATAATTGCTAGTAGATGATTAATTATAGTTGGATAAAGCATCTGGAGAAAATAATTGAATCATTTTTGCATTTTACTTCAAATTCTGCATTTGCTCTACATACATTTTCTTCTCAGTTCCCCATGCATATGTATCTCCTCGCTATATCTTTCCATTTCACAGACACTCTCTCTCAAAGGTATGACACACGGTGGCTCTTTATGTTGCGCTTAGGAGCTGTATCTAATGTCAGGGATGTTTTCAAGTGTGTGGAATGTTAAATTATTGAGGATTCTGTGAGTAGGACTGTCAAACCGGGTTGTCTGGGACGTTTCCTACGCAATTAGATGCTCCGAGACATTTGAAGAGTACCCACAAAGCAGACCTGCAGAAAGTGACATGCGAACTTAAAGGAAATTAGCTTCTTACATGAGTGAAATGTGAAGGTTACTTAGCAATGCTTAAGCTAGAAGAACGGCTCTGTGAAGTGCGTCTTTGACTCAGCCCTGATGTGAAGACAGCCATTTTCTTTACTTCCAGCGCACCCCAGTCAGAGAAGATCACAGAGGGAGTGAAAACTAATTTTGACTTGGGGCATATGGGAGAAAAAAAACCCTGAGATGTGTCTAAATAATGAGATCTCTTGATGTTTGCAGGAGAGATAAAGGGTGAGGCTGTCGACTAGTTTGAAAGTGCTATTTCAGCCTACAGCGTATAAGGCAGAACAAATAAATGTTACAGTATGTTGATAATCGATTAGTTACGTGGGCAGCAGGATGATGCTATTGTACAAACACCCACATTGTTTTAAACAATGTTTTAGACTCGGTCGCTTTACATGAAGAACAGATTTACTTTAGGCTTTTATTTACATTTAAACATTGATCAGCGAACGTAAACAGAAGCTCAACCGAACCTGCTTGACGCCGAGAATAAACCTCATTGGTTCTCAAACGTGCTGTGTAACACACGAGAATGAACCTCATTGGTTCTTGTGGAAGCTCAAATGTGCTGCGTAACACGAGAATGAACCTCATTGGTTCTTGTGGAAGCTCAAATGTGTTGCTTAACACACGAGAATGAACCTCATTGGTTCTTGCGGAAGCTCAAACGTGCTGCGTAACACACGAGAATGAACCTCATTGGTTCTTGCGGAAGCTCAAACGTGCTGCGTAACACACGAGAATGAACCTCATTGGTTCTTTCACGTCAAGTGAACATGCTTGAGCTTCCGTTTACCATGTCTGATGTGTGAGTTTAATGATTTTATGTGAATAAAAGCCTAAATTTAATCTGTTCATCATATAAAGCGATTGAGTCTCTTCAAACAAATTTGAACTAAACCGCTAATTCATATGGATTAGTTTTATGATCACTTTATGAACTTTTTTTAAGTGTCAAAGTGGTAGTTGCGTAGCTGTCTATGGAGGGACAGAAAGTTCTCAGATTTCATCAAAAAGATCTTCATTTGTGTACCAAAGATGAACAAAAGTCTTATGGGTTTGGAACGACATAAGAGTAATTAATGACAAAAATTTCATTTTTGGGTGAACTATCCCTTTAATAAAACAAACCCAACATGTCAACATCCATCATATTACATGTTGTCATATTAAAGGATGCACTACAATATACAATTAGTGACTGCAAGAGCAAGACAAGCAAAGCTTTTCCTTCGGCGTGGTTTTAAAAGCTGTGAGGGGAAGATAGCAGGAGGCCTTTTTCTCCCAGCATCCTCCCCTCCCCGGGAGAAGGACTTATGAAGGTGAGTGCCTCCCTGACAGGCGTGAAAATAAAGGAGACAAACCCTGGATAAAAATTAAATAAAAAGTAGCTGTCTTAAACAGTAATTGCACTGCTTTGCTGAGCAGGCTTTCAGATATATAAACTTGATTTACTATCGGCTCACAACTACAAATCAGAAGGTCTGAGAAACACTTGTGCTATGAAATTGTTTAATCTCATCAAGTTCTGCTTTCACAGCAAGCTATAAATCACAAACTCTTTGTTATCATAGACCTCCATGAGCGCCTCTCAGGCAGGCAATGGATCGTGGGTATATATAATCTTGACTGCACAAACAGCGGGGTCGTCAGTGGCTGAAATACTTTCATATTAGCCGCGCCGCAGCTGCTGGAACACGAGGCAGTGATGGATATCTCATTTCTAACTCTCTGCATCTATTTCCAGCAAATTATTACTGCATAAATTTCTTGTCAACAGAAACGGCCAATTAATTAAGTTAAAAATGGACTCATGATCGCATTTACAAACCAAATAGAAGAGCAGGAGCAATTTTCCAGTAAGTGGATTTACCGGTGGGTCAGTTTAATGAATGATTTTAAACTTCGTCATAAACTTCCAGAGAGGCCAATATCTACACAGAAGCCTCGGCACAGGCCAGGTGCTGACAGATTTACATAAAGCATATTTATGCGTGGGGCCCGCGGTTGATGGCTGAGGTAGAAATAAAGTTTATTAGGGCTCCGAGAACGCGGTCAACCTCGCATTCTCCATCATCAGCAAAATGGGAGATAGCCGCGGAACACCTTGACTTTTCTTAAGGAAATATACACATTTAACAGGCCATCGAGATGAATAATTCATACTTATTCACAGCACATTTGTTTTTTTCTGTGTGTTTTTTTTTTTTTTTTGCTCTGGTCATTAATCAGAGGGAATCCTGCAACAATGATGAGCCCGGAGATTTATATGTATTTTAGCTTCTTTACAGATAAATCAAGCCTTGCAATTATGGTGGGAGAGGCCCAGCTGTGACCCCATGTCAAACTAATGACACTTAGAAATTTAAATCTTGTCTTCTCTCCCCTGACTTCACCCTAATCATAGGTAAAGAGAGACGCTTCTCCTATGGAGCAAGAGGAACATAAAAGCCAGTTTTATGTTTTAGCATTGAAAAGATGCTGTATCTGACCTGCGGGGCATTTGCATGCCAAATAACTCACTGAAATAACCTCGGTGTTATCTAACAAAAATAACAACATAAATGAAACTCAGAGCATCAATTTAAACAATAACAATGGTGAAATTAAGAGGTCGGAGTGCATTGAGCGTGCTATCACAACATTCCTTGAGCATGCAAGGTAGCGTTAGCAACAAAGACTTGGCATAGTGGAATGTTTACGACAAAAATCTCAACATAATTGAAGGTAATAGACAAAAAATACTTAAATAAGAGTTAGTTCATAGCATGAAAGTGAACTTACGATGAAAGAATTATGTAAACATTGTGAAATTAAAAGCTCTGAGTGCACAGCGCATGATATCACAACATTCTTTGTACATGTAAAGTAGTGTTAGCAACAAAATCTTAGCATAATGGAATGTTAACAACAAAAAATCTTAGCAAAATAGAAGGTTGTAAAAACTTTGAATGAAAGTGAACACACTGAATAGAGAAATACATAAACATGGTGAAGTTAAAAGCTCAGAGTGCACTGGGCATGCTATCACAACATTCTTTAAGCATGGAAAGTAGCGTTAGCAATAAAATCTTAAATAAGATGTCAAAAGAAATTTTCTAAAACCTAGAGCCTACATGGACAGCATTTTAAGGCTGTTTAAACCTCCTAAGATGCTTCTTTTGCCAAAAGAATGTAAATCTAAATTAGCATTGCATGTATTCTTCAGAGAAAGAAATAACAGCTCAGTGAAAAAATCTATTCAAGATGGGCGATAAAACAAGAGAAATGTTGACTATAAACATTTGTACAATTCATTCAATACTAAAAAGAATCACTATTCACAGAGCATTTATGTGTGCCTTGTTTGTTACAGCTTAGCAACATGATAATGCTCTATTGAAATCACATGTGAGTAGAATCTGTCACTTATAAAGTTCTATTTCAATTAGCCTATGTAGGCGTGTAGGCAGCAAGGTAGTTCACTAGGTTTTGGAACAGCCCCATAGTTCTCTCTCTAGTTGAAACGCAGCTTTTGATGGCTTGTATTTGTTGCTTTAAAAGGCCATGCTCTCTAATAACACCCAGGCCTCTCAATATCCAGGCCTAATTTATTATTTATAATGCCTGCAGTCTGTCCCCTGATTAAGGCGGCCCAACTCTGTTTTACTGGGCCCTGCCTTTAATCTGTCTCTCAGTGAGATAAATTAGCCAGTGTCGTGCCAGTTCCGCACTCTCTTTGCTTTACTCTGTTTATCTCTGCCCATGACATGCCCACGTCAAAAGCACACATCTGTTTTAATGCACAAGACCCAGCTCTGGAGCATGTTAGCCATCCCTTTTTTCTTCTCTTCCACTGACTATTGTGTCAAACAATTCCCTCTCATGACTGAAATGATAAACTTCACTGCTAATGTATAAATAACATACTTTTCTATCTTCCCAGATGCTCTGCTCTGGTTTTTAATGGCGGTGCTTTTGCAGTGAATAAGAGAGGGTTTCGTAAACTAGGCGGAGGCCCAGTCTCAGAGCTTTCCTGTGAATGTTTTCTGTTTTCCTCTTGGCCTCCTCACTAGTGTTAAATCACAGGCTGCTGTCAAGGAGCACTAAGCTAGTATGCGTCACTGGGGAGTGCAGGAAGCACTGGGTATAATTCTGTCCATCAGCTTAATTTATTATATCGGTAGCTTTGTAATCATGTGCAATAAGTTATGGGGCCTGACACAAAGGAATTCAGTTTGAAGGCAAAAGTGTTTATCATGTTTAAAGGTCTGGTCAGACCATATCTACCGTATTTACATGGGGAAAGAGAATAAACACAAGTGTTTTATTTTCCTATCTGGACACTAACACAATGACTTTGTGGACATAGGGTTAGAGCAAATAAAAGCGTAAAACCCTGGGTGAAGAGAAATGAATCTTTCAATACTCATGAAAAAGATCCCAGACGGTCCCATGAAACCAGGTCTCAGTATTCAGGAGGGAAAACATGGCTAAGTTTTGCCAGTTTTTACTCAAGTTGTCCTTAAGGCGATTACATTTTCTGCTTCATGCTTGATATTCTTATTTACATTTCAGGGTGTCAGCTATCAACTGAATTTTTTAGAAAACATCTAGATATGTAACTAAACTAAATATATATAAAATGTGATTTTTTTTTTCTATTTACTTTTTTTTATTTTATATATATATATATACACACATACACACACACACACACATACATACATACATACATACATACACATATATATATACAAATCAGGATCAATATCATGTGACAAAATGAACTGGACCTACAACGTAGAGCATTTACTTTTGAAAATAAATAAACAAATAAACAAACACATAAAAAATATTTTCCATGTGCATCTTAATCAGTGTTGTTATTGTTAACTAAAACTATTAAAAATTAAAATAAAAACGGAAATAAAATAAGATTATTACGTAGTAAAGTACAAAAATGTCTAAAACTAAATCTGAAATAAAAATAAATTAAAGCTAAATAGAAATATAAAAAAAAAAACATTTAAAATGGGTAACAAAAAAACAACAACAAAAGAGCATGAAATTACTAGAACTTAAACTGAAATTAAAATTTAAACCTAAAACATGAAAATAAAAGCTAATTCAAAATATTAATAAATAATACAATAGTACATAAATTATAGTAAAATAAAACTTTTTAACCGTTTTAAATTCATGGTTTCATCATAGAAATTGTGCACAGTCACAGTTTTGTGCACCTTGTACCCAACTCTTTCTTATAGTTTTGAGACTGTACACAAACTCAAAATACACAAGTCCCTGTAAAGTCAAAATTAAACATGTGTTCTGAGTTTGTCACACCACAGACAAATGTGTTAACCACCCAGCCAAATTTGAATCATAAAAAAAATAAAATAGCCAAGTAAATAAAATAGCTTAAAAAATGAGCAGCATTCTCTGCTCTCAAACGCTGGGGGCGTGTCTGCTGTCGGCGCTGAAACCACGCCCACTCGCGGGAAAGCTGCCGTAAACACACAAGACAACACTCACGTACAGCTCACGACGGCACCAGATGTCGGCAGGACGGGAGGATGAAGGCCGGCGCGGGAGATGGTCGGTTCGGCTCCATTATGCAGCGGATTATCAGTGAATCCCAGTTGTCTCCAATGAAAGTTTGTAAAACTATCCCGTGTAAAGTAACTGCAGAGGCAGGTGTTGGTGGTGATCCTCAGCTCTCCATCAAGGTAGCTGTTCACAAAATTAATCCACTTCTTCTTGATATCGTTTTTGTTTTGTAAGCTGTTTTGTAAATTGTAGGCTGTAGTAACTAACGGTACTGACAGTAACTCACGAATGTGCTCTAGTTATGATAGTGTTAGGGGAGGAGCCAGGCTCAGTGGCTCCAGTGCATCATCAACAGTTATGATAGTGTTAGGGGAGGAGCCAGGCTCAGTGGCTCCAGTGCATCATCAACAGTTATGATAGTGTTAGGGGAGGAGCCAGGCTCAGTGGCTCCAGTGCATCATCAACAGTTATGATAGTGTTGGGGGAGGGGCCATATGCTCAGTGGCTCCAGTGCGTCATCGAGCCACCGTTTTAGCCCCGCCCAAAAAAATCCTGAATACAGCAATGGTGAAAAACTGTTTAACGGTCTAACTTCACAATTCAGTACTACACAGTTCACAGTCTTTGTAACGTGTTTCAGCAATACATTTCTAACATTTATAATGTGTTTAGAAACAAATCTTAGAATTGCCTTTACAGGGACTTTATTGAAACAGTCTTTTATGTAAGCATACTGTATGTGTGTTGTCATTCTAAAGAGATCATTGCTGTTTGTTCTATGAACAGGTTGCCAGGTTCCCTTTCCATTTGGTTTCTAGGTTTATATAGTGCAATAATGTATATTATTTAGAATGTTGAATGTTATTGCCACAACACACAAATCTCTCTTTAAACAAAAGACTTTAAATGCCAGTAAAGGCCCCAATAAACTTCAAGAATGAACTGGTGTGACGCCATTTCAAACAAAATCAGGCCAAAACGAAGTTCATTCTGTGCTAGTCTCCGGAGTTCGAAACAGCTGGTAAACACCTCTGAACTACCATTGGTCCGTGGTGATTATGTAATAGGTAGGTGTGGTTCTAAGACTCCACCCTTCTTTGACGTGGAAATCTTCTCCGGATCATTTCTTCTGTTCAGTCCCTCGAGGTCGGATGTCCGTGAATAAAAACACACTGGAGAGCACTTTTATAGTAGGAAATGAAGTTGTAATCCTAATTGAAAGCGTGACACTGTTTTTTCATGTTTTTCATATTTCATTCTTGCTTTTAAACAATCTATTTTATGAAGTTTTATAGAGTGCCGAATTGCAGAGCTCATGCAAACATCCACATCGCTATGATCAGATGCTTCAACTCCTGTTGTCATTTTTGTTGTGTGTTTATTTTGTTATTGAGAGGAAAGCGCACACCCGGCATGGGCGGCGTCAGGATGTTTGTTATACCGCTGCTCACGTATTTCACACTTCTTTTTACCCCAAAGCGGAGAATGAAAAAGAACTTCATCGTGAGTATATCGGGGCCTTAAATATGCAGCATTCTCTGCAATAGAATACATTTAAAACTAAGAGAAACCAGAGAAACTAACACTAGCATGATACTTAGCACTTGCCCTCTGTCTGGGTGGTCCAACAACATCAGTTATATTCATAATATGATAGGAAACAGATTTTCATTTTCCAAACAGAAATGAAAAACAAGATAGACCAGACAGTAACACCTCTAATTAGCCTATTAATCACACATGTCCTTTAGGGTTGTGGCCGCCTTTGTTGGTTTAAGCTAGCAGAGATGGAGGCTGATTTAGAAGATGGGCATCCGCTCTCTCACCATGTGTATGACTCTGCTTAGCATAAAAGGAAAACAGGGCTGTGAAACCCTAACAATGAGCCATATCCCCCTATAGCCCTCTCAAAGGGCCACATTTGCATATCAAGCCACCAGTGCTGATATGTAAACGTTTCTTCATCAGATGGCGCTGACGATGAGAACCATTCATCTGCGTGTTAACGTCCTGCTTTAGTGCTATACAAAAGCGCAGCGGGCTGAAAGAGACATCTTGTGTCATAGCCCATGAGAGATAATGATATCGTTATACCTCCTTGATCACACACACACTCGCGCACATAAAAATTCCTGTACACTTCAGTACGATAGCCCGACGTTCCTCTGGTTTACATCTGAATAACTACTTTATCTGAGCACTTCAATTTGCAAGGCTTGCTGGAAGGCAGCTCCTCCTGATGTTAATTGCGGGGTACTTAAGCACTAAAAGATTAACATAAAACCCTTTGGAAACAAGCTAACAGTTGTATGATAATTTGTCCATGGCCTTTGTCTGTCTATCACCACTTTGCCTCTAGCTGTAATTTTATCAAGGCACTGTAAAATACCATTTAAACAAGTTGACTTACAGATAATTAATAACAGGAATCGTATTATTCAATTGAGCTACTCTGGAACCATTAACAAGCGAGGGAGTAAAACATAATTAAACTATTCTATTTTATTAACCTATTCATTACGTTGAGCAAATGATGACTCTCTGAAGAACCGTCTCAGACTAATGAGAAGAGCGAGAAGAGTCTGTACTGAGGCCCTGTTTGATTAGATCGCTTCAATGAGACAGGACGGAGAAAATAACACAATCTAACAATCCCGACAACCTAAAATGCCTGTGTGACTGCACAACACACTCACTCGTGTGTAAGGTGTGAGGGTGTAAGGGTTTGATTTAACTTTGTTAATCAAGAACCTCCAGCTTTGATATAATTCCAAGTATTTATATATTAATAGACTCATCAGATTGAAATATATTCAGGTTATGTATATGTGCTCAGTGGATGGCGATTGATTGCTCTCTGTAATATTAAAAATTATATAAAAGAGGTATATACAATGGGGCCTTTAAATAACATCAAGTCTGGTCAACATTGCAGCTTATTCTGCTCAGGAACTGCAAACAACACAAAAAAAGAACACCTGACTAACATCAGTTTGTGGTGTGCTTTTATGTTTAGAAGTGAGATTATTCTAAAAACACTGCACAGCAGTGATTGTATGATTGTCCAGAAAAAAAGCAAAAAAATAATTAGTGATTATTTCACAGACAAATATTTTTAGTATGATTTATATACTATTACAGTATTTGTTATGTATATTTTTAAATAGCTTTTGATTTTAAGTTTAGTTTGTTTAGTTTAGTAATTTTGTTATGTATATTTTTATGTTTGTGACTGTACTAAAGCATAAAAATACCATGTTTGCAGAGATTTAAGAAAACGAGATTTAAAGTTCACATACTTGTTTCTCTGAAAAACAATGCTACAGCCAGGTATACTTTGAAATGTGCGTTCTGTGTCGGAATGTCTGTTTTTGTATTAGTCTGTGTAGTATTTTGACAACTGGGTTGTCAGTTGGCGGAAAACAGTGTATTGCAGCCATGGAAGCCAGCAAACGGACTGGGTCAGAGATCGCAGATTCCACCCGACCTAAAAAGCCTCAGCATCCATCTAAAAGCTCTGTGACCAGAGGCATATTTAAACACGGATAAACCAACTCATCAACTTATAGTGCAAGGCTTGTTGCCTTCAACTGTCAACTCCACTCATTCCTATTGCGTGGCCTCAATCTGGCAACCCGCGTGAGCATAGAGTCTGAGGAGAAGTGGGTGAGAGAAACAACTCTCTCTAATATTTTGAATTTGGACTGCAGCTTTCAATATTACATACTGGACATTTAAATAATAATTCTACATAACATTATTTTATATTTATTTCAATTTTAAATTTAGTATTTCAACCTATTTATTTCAGTTAAGCTGCGTTTCGACCAAAATTACCCAGAACATTTTGTCCCAGGAACTGCTGTCTGCGTTTCCATCGGGGTCTAAAGTATAGATTAGGCAAATTAGTCCGGTGGCGTAGGACTGCACGCGACTTTCCAGTTTCGCTGAATTTCGTCCTCCGCATATAAGCTTAATAAAGCCTGAACCTCGTTGTTGGTCCATCTGTCGTATTTTTTAAAATCCATTGTTGATTCCGATAGCAAACAACTCTTACTACATGCAACACAACAGACTTTTAAAAACGGTGGTTGAAATAAAACGCTGCATGTCAACCAATCAAAATGCAGCGTGAACTCAACCAATCAGCATGCTCAGCGCCCAAGTCCCACCCCCGAAAGTTCCTGAACTTTGAAAAAGTACTACCTCGCGAGCAGGGACTTTCTGCGGGGGACATTTTTACCCAAAACTTAATTTAGACCCTGGTGCCTGCTGTCGAAACACACCGAGTACCACCCCAAAGTCCCTAGTTCCTGGGGAAAGTATGCTGCGGTGGAAACGCAGCATTAGTTGCCAAAGCAACATTTCTAATTTTTTAAAAGTTTCAAAAGTTTTAAAAGTTTTTTTAAGTTTAAGATTTTCATTTAATATTTATATTTTATTTCAGCTCTAATTTAATTACCAAAAACTTTATTTAATAGTTTTAATTAATATCAACACTGCTCAAAAAACAAAGCTGTACATACAGTTCTGTTTATGGATATTAAGTTGCTGCTAAGTTACTCAAATACTGTAAAACTCAAAATGTTTACATACAATTTTTTCAGCATTCCGTATCACAATGTGCATCAGACTAAGGTTGACACTACTGGCTTCTAGTGTATATCTATAATAACTGACAGGTCTCCACAGTCAGATATCATGTCAAAAGAACATAAATGCAAAAGACCATCGGAATACACAGAACGGGAAATGCACCATCAAAAAGAGGAAAAAAAAGTATTAGCCTATTGTGATTCTTTGAGCTATATAATCATTGGCAGTCTTTCTGTCACTGTACAAGATCAGACAGGGTGAAGTTATTATGCCCATAAGACAAGTGTGGACACTTCCATCAAAGTGGACAAATTCACCCATGACTTCATCTGCAGAGCTGTCAGTACATCACTTCGTCTCATTTGCGCAGAAGCTCTAGGCAAGTATCCAGACTGGCAGAGTCGGACATGCGAGATGGGGGCAAAAGAAGCCAGCGTCCGAGTGTACTGCCACTCAATCACTGGAACGTCAAGCGGAGCTGCAGGAGCTCTGTAGGTCACGGTCACAGTGAAGGTCAGCCGGGAATGGACCGTGTCCATCGTGTCACGTCATTCCGGAGCAGGTGTGGCCACCACACGAGCGGTTCTGTCTTTGCCAAGTGCACTCAGATGCACCGAGCTCATGTGTTATTCACCAGGCTTGCTGTTGCAAACACTCAAAAGACTATTCATTTGTCTGGGATACCTGAAGCGTGGCAAAATGATTGGTTAGCCGCTGTTGCAGCAGGGGAAAAAAATGATGCTAAACAATTTGTGTCAATTTTCAGCAGGAATTATTCTGTTCTTTTCAGGATGAGACAGGCCGCGTGCATAATGACGTTACCCTAATAGTGTGACAGTGGAGCTACAGGCCCATGACATTTGCTGGAGAAATGCATCACTAAGCAGTCACTGGACTGTGATCTTACTAGACCATAGAATATCCAAGCACCACAATTAATCTTCCAGAGGTAATGCTACAGTCAGCGACAAATGGATATATCCAATTATTCATTCATACTTTTCAAATTGAGAAATGTATAACAACGTCAATCACCTTCACATTATACACCATATATAAAAAGAGTTGAAAAAGCATCAAATATAGGCTAGCAAGATTGTCGGTGAACGAGTTAAATGAGAGTGTCAAAGTCAAAAAAAAAAAAAAAACAGCTTTTGTTGAGTGATGAACAATTCAGTCCATCCGTGGAATAAAATCTGTCTAGGATCCTGCAGTCATTGGAAGTGATATGTTTTAATGATACTCTTTATAAATCCTACAAATGCTTTATGATCTATGATGTGACTGTTAAAGTCTTTTAAATTATGTTACGTACGCTATGTTCAAAAGGATGGACACATGGAATCTGATTTTTCCAAATCTGATTCAAACCACATTTGGAGGTGGTTTGAAATGTGATTCCAATCAGATTTTTACAGATGCATCTCAGTCTGGACACTCTGGCGGATATCTAATTGTCTTTTTCCTGACTCTTAACGCGACGCACAATGTTTACGTCAACATTCACGTCGGTGACAGAAATGCCGGAAGTATTCATACGGTGTGTCCAAAGATTTCCGCCGTGACTACAGCACAGAACTTAACAGTAAATATATACCAGTCGTAGAAGTACCCCGTATGTGACGAGGCTTTCAAAATGGATGCAGGAAAAATGAAGGTGCGTCATATCTTGCGTTCGAAATAAGTGCCCTGTTGAGTCCGTCGCACAAGAAAACATAAAAGAAAAGACTTTTATACTGATACCAAGGATTTCAAATTTATATAATAGTAATCTGTATTAAGAAAATTAAAATTAAGCAGCACAACAGTTTTCAAGATTGATTTATTAAGAAATTAGAAATGTTGCTTGAGCACAAAATATTATAATAATATAGCATATTAGAATGATTTCTGAAGGATCATGTGAAACATAATGGCTGCTGAAAACTCAGCTTTACCATCACAGGAATAAATTACATTTTAAAATATATTCAAATAGAAAACAGTTATTTTAAACTGTAATAATATTTCATAATATTACTGTTTTTTGCTGTATTTTTTGACCAAATAATTGCAGCCTTGGTGAGCATAAGTTACATTAGTTAGCTCATGTTTTGCAACCAAACCTTGACTTCCGTCATCAAAAAACCCATGCACCTGCATGTCAACTCTTGGTGCCACTTCTGTAGAGGTCATAATTAAAAGCACGTAAAGGTGTAAAAGAGTGAAGCTTGAGTGCTGAGCTCATATGCAGTCCCCTGATGGGAGTGTGTTAGAGCGTGTTACAGCCCGAGTGCTTAGATTGAAAACCCAATTCAGACAGGAGTGGAGTCAGATCCCACTGCTCACCACTGAGGACTAATGAATTGGTTGCAGGCGTGACAGTCAAGGTGGATTACCTTGTATTTTTATCAGTCTAAAGTCTAGACGGTGACTGCATTTAGAAAATGAATTACAGCATTACAAGCTGGCTTTTACAGTGCATGTTCGCTTCTAGAAATGAACTGGGCAGACGAAGGCAAAACACATCAGATTTACTGTAAGCCAGTAGGTCATTCAATGTTCAATACATTGGCCCAAAATAATATGAATGTGCTACCTGCTGCATAAGACTAGAATTTGAAACCAGTGATATTTTAGTATCATTAATATGCTATCGTTTTTTCTATAATACTATTGTAGTATTTATTTAAGTTTTTAGTAATTGTGTTTATTTGTCAATTTTATTAGTTTTATTTAAATGTCTAATATAGTTTTGATTAAGGTTTATCTTTTTAGTTTAGTACTTCCAACTGATAAATCGCTTGTAAGTCGTCTGGATAAAAGTGTCTGCTAAATGAATAAATGTAAACATAAAGGTTAACTTTATTTAAAAAACATTGCTAAAAGAGCTGACAAGGTTTTATTTCAGTTGTGGGGGGGGGGGATCTAATGATATTTCATGCATTCTGACTTACTTACACTGTTAAAGAGTTGGATTCTCATGCTAAACATGGCCAAAATAAAAAAATTTATTTTGGACGTATGACGGAGTATTTCTGTGCCAAATACACTCCTTCAGGATTCAAATAAGTTTCGGAAAGTTTGTTTCGAGTATGGCCCTGTATGACTTCATAAAGGGCGGAATTGCTTGTATGGGCACTTCTCCCGGATGAGCGCGTGCGTACATCAACCAGAGTGAGAGCACGAGCACGTCCATCAACGAGCTTCGTTCGGGTTACGGGAGCCGTCGGCAGCGGTCATTTTGTTTTTAGACCACAAAATCAACAATGTCACTAAAGAAGTGTGTTTTTGGTTGTGAGGGAAAGATAACCTTGTTCAGCTTCCCAAATAACCCAGCGTTAAGGAAACAGTGGATACATTTGTTTTTCCGGAGCAGCAACGGAGTTCTGTAGGTGTGTTTGTTTGTTCCCGGTCATAACCGCAGGCGGTGAGTGAAACTGCATCAAATGTCTGTGTTTTGTTGGCAATCGGCGAGTAAGTGCATATAATGTAAACAACACAAATGTATAGTGAATCAAAAGTTATCCAGGGATAATGCCATGATGTATTGTGTGTGTGTGCTCGTGACTCTTTAGCTCTGCTCACTGCACGCCTGCACGAGCTCAGGTGTTTTCAGAAAGAATCGGTACAGCGTATCTGTCTTTTATAAATCTGATAAAACTAAAGACTCTTCGGAGATATGAAGGATGCAATACTACTCTACAGGTACTCAAGATTAACATGAGACTGGCAGAAACTGTGTGTGTTATGTACCCTTTAATGTTTATTTTATTTAATGTTTTTTTTGTCTTTTTAGTAAATGATAACCCTGATGGAAGCAGTACTTGTTATTCAATAATGGATTATTATATTATTCAAAGATTTTTTGTAGCGTACCGAGAACGTTCTTGGCCAAAATAAGCTGTAATGTGGACCAGACTTGCCGATGGTCAAAAGTCTGGCTAGGCAAAACTATCTAACCTGACTGCCATATATTTTAGAGTCCGCTAACACAGACCAGACGGTGTGACAAAGCACATGAAGATCTGATAGCCCCAACCAACAGCACACCTACAATAACAAAGTAAATCTGCACTGAACCGTTTATCTGCAGAGCGAGACTGTGCATGCTGGAGGAGGGTCCACAGTCCCATCACTGGGTTTTATCTGTCCCCCTGCAACATGACAGTTTGTAATATAAAAGCATCTGGAGTTTCTTGTCAAACACAAGCTTATCTGGACCCAAACATTTCCCTGGACCAGACCTCACACTGACAAGATGGACTCTCTCTTTTCGCTCTCGAGTGTGGGGTCACGATATTCTGTGGAATAAGCAACAGATTACAGCTGTCAAACTTCATGGACAGTTCAGTAAAACAACATGACTTAACCATGATGGACAGCACCTGGTTGTCATTTGTCTCCACCCTCTTCATCAGTGAAGCATAATAGAGGAAAACAAAGCTGGAAAGTGTTGTTTTCTACATGGAGCAAAGACGACACAGAATAGGACAGAGAAGGGGACATTTGATTATCTTATTCAGTGATTCTTCAATTCTGGGATTTTTTTATTTTTATCTTTTTAATAAAATGGTCTTTTATTGGAGATAATTCAACAATTTATTGGATTTATTCAAATGAACAGTCATTTGATTTCAACCACTGTATATATGATTACATTAAAACTCTTTATTCATTTTTACTAATTGATGTTTTTATGAATAAAACAACCTTTTATGTGGAGATTTTACTGTTTTACCCTCATTGGAGACAGAGACTTTGAATCTTAAAATAAGACAATTTATCATAAAAATATTATAAAATATTTTGAAAACTCTAAATTACAATCTAAATTACAGTAAAAAATACATATAGGCCTAAACCATTTTAAGCTTTTTGTGTGAATATTATTTTCACATAATTTCCACTATGCTTAATAATTTTGCAATTTTTTTGGAGACTAAGAATAAATAGAATACATGAAAACTAAGAAAAATCAGGAATCATAAAATATGTTGTGCATCTTTTCCATTCAAGATGTTAAATCCGTTAAATTACATTAAAATGTTGTTAAATTAAAAATAAAAAGTGTGGAAAAATATTAAGTGTTCAAAATGCTAACAATGCAATTTTTTAAAACGTTTTATTTCAAATATGTAATTTTCTTTATAAAAAAATATACATCAATTGAGCTTGCCAGTTCATAAAAATAATGATGGTTTTCTTGTGATACATGTATGTCCACTGCTGGACACAAGACACATTTAATAAACTAAATGTGTTTTGAGTAAATGTGTTTTGAGAGTTTATATTGTTGTTGTTGACTATTTTTTATTATCCCCATAACGAATTTTCTTTCAATGAATTTTCACAGAAAAAACAAGCAAATGTACATGCATATGAAAACCACACATTATACAAATCGCAGAATCAAAATGACAAAACAATCCCCCCACACTCATCATCACTGAGACCCACTCAGTAAACTACAAAAACACTATCTTTCATTTAAGCATTTTACTGCCTGTGGTGGTATTTAAAAAAAAACAAACAAAAAAACACTGGCATCCTAAATCTCCGACCCAAAGGTAATAGCTCAAGCTCATTAAACAGAGGATGCCTATAGTCTGATTTTATTTCATGGATTTGCTAAGGCATCTGGTTTGGTAAATTTGTTCTAGACCTATCAGAGGGATACCAAGTAGTTTACTCGCAACATTTAAAACTTTCCTAAGCGAACTCTTTTGTTCCACTGTGACATTTCCAAACCAGCAGGTGATGCAAAAGGTCAAACCACTTTCAATAAAAGAATTATAAAACACTGATGGTGTCATTACATTGAATGACACCATCTTCCTTAGGAAGTATAGTATTTGCTGTCCTGTTTTGTTCACAGCTTCAAATTGTCTAAAGGGCTACAGGTGAAGAAACACCCATTCGCTTTTAAGCAAAACAACTTGGCGACTGGGCATCATAATCATTCCGTGTTGAATGAAAAAGTACCTGAAATGTGAGGAGAAGAAACAAAAACTCTAGACTTATAATAAAAGCATATAATCCTCTCCATGTTCCATCAGGTAGTATTACAGTTACCGGGGTGTCTATTGTCTTTGACGATGTCAGATGTCAAAGCGCTAGCCATCAGGAAAGAACATCTAAGATTACGGCCTCTCTTTTTTCACGTCTTTTTGTTGTGCAGCTGCTGTTGCTGGAAGTGGCCTGAAGCCTGCAGAGACCGGTGTGATTCCCCATGCAGGGATCAGGGCTGCTCACAGGGCCTGCGGTTCACTTCAAACACAGGCCAGCAGGCCAAAAAAACTCCCCCCGAGCACAAGCATGCTGCTCATCCGCATCTCTCTATCACTCTCCTCTTTCTCTCTGGGGACAAACAAGTGATGTATGTTCTGAGGAAACGTGAGAGAAATTTGCAGTTTTGTGTGTTTGTGAGACAGCTGAGTGTTTATCCCTAAGCCGGCCCGTGGCAGGAAGCATATACTCCTTACAGCTGGAGGACACGTTCAATGTTTATTCACTCAAACTGTACTGAACCACGTGGCTACGCAGTTAATAATGATATTGCAATGGTATTAAGAAATGAACAGCTTTACTTCCACACAAGGATGTAAAAATGTTATGTTAACTCTCTGAGGTCGGCAAAGGCGTCTCGTTTTTTTTTCTTATCAGTGTGAAAGAGACTCAAAATACTCCATTGATTTTGGTCATTCAGCCAAGTGTTATACATCATTATAATCTGTTAAGTTTCTACTTTTATTTGTGTATACTCACAATAACTTAGTGAATACTAGTCACACAAGCATGAGGCATATGTCTAAAGAAACGTTGAAATGTCAGGTTTTAAATAATGTAAATCAAATCGAAAACAAATATTCTCTGTTTATATAATCTGTTTGAAAAGAGAGAGATGTCAGTCATTCGCGAGTGTCTCATTATCCACTAATGCGGCCATGCCCACGGATCGTGTGTTCTTTTGAAAGTCAAATACTGAAAACCTTTTTGTCAACCACTATTGTGAATACTGGGAACTGTTAGGGAATGCTCAATAACTATGTTGGGAATGGCCCAGCTTTCTCTAAACTTCAACTCAACTATATTAAGATTTTTTTACATATGTGAAGGGTAGATTACTTTTTCGCAGTATATGCATAAACAAATTAACCAGAAGTCATTCACTTGCATTTTTTTCCCTTTATCTAGCCAAAACAAATTTATCCACCCATGCGTCTTATAGTGTTAATTTCATTAACAAAAACTATGACGAAAAATGTTCGTAGACAAGCTTTTTTACCCATGACTAAGATGAGATGACAACGAGGTGACACCAAGGTCATTAAACGATAACTGTGACTATACCAACATGCAATATCGCTGATGAAAAAAGATGAGACTAAGGGTGTGTTCACACTTGTAGTTTGGTTCGCTTGGTTCATTTGGTCTGGACTAAAAAGAGAAAAAAAACATTTAGTCCTGGTCCGCTTAGTGTTCACATTGGCATTTTTAACACCAAACCTAAAGATACCGTACCTAAAGGCATAGGAATATGTTCACAACCTGATTGGACGGCTTTTATTACGTATATTTGGCAATGGAACTTACCGAACATCCAAAACAATGCTGTGTGCTGGGGTAAACGTGCTCGTTGTGTGTGTGTGTGTAGAGCTATGTTTGCAGTTGCCAGATGTCAAGAGTGTAAATCCCCCAATCAGAGCTTTTCTGTTAAAAAGATACATTTTCTACCCTGTGTTTTACTTAATCTTTGCAAGTTGGCAACCATGTGTACACAACACACTCTCTCTACACTGCGGAAGCACCGCCGATGATCTGAAAACACAGACAAACAAGTAAGCTGGCGTTTTGCAATCAACATTTGAGATATTCTGCTTAAATGAGTGTCATTGTGTCAATAGTCATCTGTGTTCTGTCATGAGCTAAGATTTCAGTGACTAAAACTCGACAAAAATTCCCATACATTTAGTAGAACAAAAACACGAAAAGGTAGAATAAATATGATAAAAACTAAAAAGTAGTTTGACAGGACTAAGACAAAATAAAAAAAATAGCGGACAAAATGAACACTGGTGTGAACACTTGCAAACTCTTTTGTCTCTATGAGTCTTTTATTTTAACAGAATATTAAAAATAGAGAACGGTGACCACTGACCCCAGAGGGATTTCTAACCAGAGTTAGGTTTAGGCAGGCAGAAATCTCTTCAGCATGCATGAAGATCAGGCAGCCTAGGCAGCTCTGGGAGGTCTGGCCCGCAAATCCTTCTTTTCGGATCTCCTCACCCAGATGAAAGAGCAACGCCACTAAGGATTATACAACACAATTACACATTCTCTGTTGTGCTGACAAAGAGGGGGAAATCGGCTTTCTAAAAGGCCGAATCATTTCCAATTAAGCACATTTTCTGACATTCTGTAATGGCCAGGTTGATGCTCTTTAAGACTGACACTTCTAACCTCTGTCTCACCCCACCATACACTCATACCCTTCTACACTGCCTCTGATTGTACAGTGTGTGCTTCCTTCTTTAAAAAGCCAAATTGTTTTTGTTGATGACTGAGAATTGCTCTGACAACTAACTTGCGATGATGAAAAATGGTCAATTTTCTCAAGTAGCCTGACAAGGATGGCTTGCAATGCTCAATTCTGAATTGCTAGTATCAAATTAGTTTCACTTCTTCCTTTGTCAGCAAGCTCCCTAAAATGTCAATCACTTTATTTCACCTTCAATATGTAGAAAGGACAGGTGTAAATAGTGTTTATTGAAGCTTTAATGGGTTGACCGAGAACTATCATGTTGGACAGCTTGTTCTCATGTGACAATCACACTGAGAGGATGACACTTCTGAACATCTTCACACTTCACAACAGGAACACACTCTACTGTCTCTCTGCATGCCGACGATCTTTTAGAGCTACCAAGGGAACAGTAGAGAATGTGGTCGTCAATATTTGCATTAATGTAGACAAAGACAGCATGAGGGTCCCCATCTACAGTGGAGAGAACAAGTATTTGATACACTGGCGATTTTGCAGGTTTGCCCACTTACAAAGCATGTAGAAGTCTGTAATTTTTATCATAGGTACTCTTCAACTGTGAGTGACGGAATCTAAAACAAAAATCCAGAAAATCACATTGTATGATTTTTAAGTAATTAATTTGCATTTTATTGCATGACATAAGTATTTGATCACCTACCAACCAGTAAGAATTCCGGCTCTCACAGACCTGTTAGTTTTTCTTTAAGAAGCCCTACTGTTCTCCACTCATTACCTGTATTAACTGCACCTGTTTGAACTCGTTACCTGTATAAAAGACACCTGTCCACACACTCAATCAAACAGACTCCAACAGACTTTTTGGTCTAAACTCCACTCGCCGTGTTTGGAGGAAGAAGAATGATGAGTACAACCCCAAGAACACCATCCCAACCGTGAAGCATGGAGGTGGAAACATCATTCTTTGGGGATGCTTTTCTGCAAAGGGGACAGGACGACTACACCGTATTGAGGGGAGGATGGATGGGGCCATGTATCGCGAGATCTTGGCCAACAACCTCCTTCCCTCAGTAAGAGCATTGAAGATGGGTCGTGGCTGGGTCTTCCAGCATGACAACAACCCGAAACACACAGCCAGGGCAACTAAGGAGTGGCTCCGTAAGAAGCATCTCAAGGTCCTGGAGTGGCCTAGCCAGTCTCCAGACCTGAACCCAATAGAAAATCTTTGGAGGGAGCTGAAAGTCCGTATTGCCCAGTGACAGCCCCGAAACCTGAAGGATCTGGAGAAGGTCTATACGGAGGAGTGGGCCAAAATCCCTGCTGCAGTGTGTGCAAACCTGGTCAAGAACTACAGGAAATGTATGATCTCTGTAATTGCAAACAAAGGTTTCTGTACCAAATATTAAGTTCTGCTTTTCTGATGTATCAAATACTTATGTCATGCAATAAAATGCAAATTAATTACTTAAAAATCATACAATGTGATTTTCTGGATTTTTGTTTTAGATTCCGTCACTCACAGTTGAAGAGTACCTATGATAAAAATTACAGACTTCTACATGCTTTGTAAGTGGGCAAACCTGCAAAATCGGCAGTGTATCAAATACTTGTTCTCCCCACTGTACGTTGCTCATTCTAGAATATTTTTTCTTCAGTCCCCTTAGATCTGAACTCACTTAATTAATGCAAGACTATATCTAATCAGAGGCCATGACCATTACCACAGAACCAAGCGACCAACTTAACTTCCTCTAATGGTAACTGTGGCAAGCAGACCAGAGGTGAGTGATAATGAGCGCCACCTGCACGCCGCACCGGTCTCGTGTCTCACGGAGGAGCTTGGGCATATAAAAGTAGGAGCGACGACAGTGAAGGACGAGAGAGGACCAGGGCTGAATTTTACGTTGTGTTTTGTTTACGTTTTATGTGTACGCGCGGCAGTCGTCCGTGAGGGGCTGCCTGCGTTTTACTTTCATTTTATTTGTTTATTTGATTAAAGTCTTAAATGTTCGCCGGTTCCCGCCTCCTCCTTCCCATAACAACATACTCCGTTACAGTAACTTTACATAATCATGCCGTGGTTTCCCAGATACATGTAATTAGAATAATATTACAATAATCAGGAGTTGAGGCTCACCCTATTTAGATTAGTCTAACAACTTTTTGTTGCTCTAAACGGAAGACCCATTTGGTCTACTAACCTCTACAGTCTAAGTATACGTAACTAATGCCAATGTGTTAGTCGGAGCTCTAAAACATCAGTCTGGTGTGCCCTTATGCTTCACCGAAACTGTGTTCTAGTCCGCTACTAACCCGACTTAACGTAATCTACTAGAGTTAATAATTCCAGAGTAAATCAGAATAAATCAATGTAACAATTTATTATTAGTCAGGTAAATGTATCATGCCAATTACATAATCAATTCAAAGATAATCAATACATAACATCAAATGCTCTGAAGTAAAGAATAAAAGATAGATACCTGACATCTGAAAATTACATAACATAAGTGTCTGAAAGACACCCAGCGTTACGGGCTAACCTGAGTAAAGGATCGCGCCCTGGCCCTTCTGCCACATCCCTTAAATACTCAGACCAAAACAGAAACCTCTTTCAAATGTAAACATGAGTTCACAATGGGAATTTTCATTAATCAAGTCCTGTAGACCTGTAATTTACACCTTATTGAGGACAGGAGGTAAAGACCAATTGGCAGAGGACACACCCACACACAATAAGCAAAATATCTCTAAACTCTTAAAACCTTTGTTATCTTTAGCTTTACTTCTGTGGGAATGAGACCTTTGTACCAGCCGTACTGAGACATTTCAAATGATTCCAAACATGTATAATACTGTATAGTACTTGTTCCCAATAACTCATCTAGATTTTGGGTGAATTTCAGCGTGTGGAGAGGAGAGATGAGGGTAAGGGGGATGAAATGTAAATTAAGGTGATTAACTTTGTGTGGCTGAGCCTCGGGTGGGGATGCCACTTTCACAAGAGAGAGATCAAATGTTAATTTCCCGAAACATCCTTTGTTTTTTCGGGAGTAGTCGTTCCTTAGCCCAGATGTCCCGACATCTTATAGTCTTACAGAACAATACAGATAGACAGACAGATCAATAGAAAGAGCGATAGAATGATAGATAGAATGACAGACAGATAGATTGATGAATAGACAGACAGACAGAACGATAGATGGGGTGATATAACGATGTAGAATGATAGAAACACAGACAGACAGATTGATGGATAGATAGACGGACAGAATAATAGATAGAATAGATAGGTAGGTAGGTTTGTTGGTTGGTTTGATTGATTGATTAGAATAAGCAGCATTGGCAACCAGTCTTTAGTCAACAGTCTGGCTACAAGAGGTTAGGCTCCTTCTTCAGTGAGTCTTTGAGTGAAAGATAACTTCAGGACCTGCTTCAAAGATGCGGTCAACTGAATTTATCCTGAGCGCAAAAGAGCTGTATGAACATCCATCATTCACATGTGTCTTCACTGTGAGCACAGATTTATATTGAGGACAGCTAGGTGGAGAGTGACAGCTGTCAGTTAGAAGAGCCTCAGGGCACAACAAGGAGAGGGCATACAGGGGAGATCACTGGAGGAACTGCAGGAAGACACGCTCACCTTCAAGATCCCTGTGAGATCATCCGACATCAAACCAGATCCAACTATACAGCAGTACACTTTTTATCAGCAATGATAACATTACAGCCGCAAAACAATGGTAGTGGCGATATGCACAGTTTCAGTAGAGATCTCGACAGTGTTTCAACGTGTGCTCAGATTTGACAAAATACTAAAGTCTGCAATCAAACATAAGAGATATTAATGTGTAGTACTCAAACATTTGACATTAAAAACTGCCAAAACCATTTATCTGAACTATATATCCACATTCATATCATGTCTAGTCTTTCTTCTCTAAATGATTTTGAGGAGAAAATCTCATACAAAGTGTATAAATGAAACTCCATTGAGCTATGAAAGAGCTATCAAATGTTCCTTCAAGCTCTTCTGTCTCTTGTTTTCAGTTAACCTTTATTTTCCCATAAAAAATAAAGGACCCAAAAGGAAATCCATAAATAATCACCGATAACAGAAAAAGAGCTTGCCTTTGTACCAGGAATAGACATATTGTAACATCCAAACGTAAAGCGAATCTTCACAAAGTTCACAAAAAAACTAAACAAAAAAACAAATACGAATTAGGTGAATTTGGTAACCTAGTAACCAATGGTAAATAAAACAAGGCAAGCATAGAAACATATGCTTTATATATAGGAAGACGGTGCACTCTGATTACTTCTTAACGGGAGAAAGTGCAACGCCCAATATGGCGAATAAGCCCCGCCTTCTAAACAAAAGAGCCAATCGCTGATTATTAAAGTCATCGCGTCACTGCAGTTGAAGCTCCGGTTGCTATAGAAACAGGCAGTGTTCTGAAACGCGCTCTTAGGACTGCACATGCGCATTGTCCAGGCTGAAAAATGCAGGTTTTGTCATGATTCGAGTGTTTAGAAACAAAATTTATGAGACAGTTGTTGTCAGATACTATTGGTGATTTCAAATATGAAATTTAATCGTAACCTTGGCTAACAGTTTTGGAGAATTTGATGTTTCCCCATTCAAAGAGATAGGAGCTGTACTCGCATGCCCGAGAGACGTTTGAAATGACTTTTCTTAAAGGGACTTTGATAGAAATGGAGATGGGACTGCAATTAGTTATGATAGCAATGCAGCTTACAATCGCCAAATTGAATGCTATGCACAGAAGAAGAAATATAGAATTTTTGATGAAAGCACTAGCAGCAAGGGCATTACAAGGACGTCGAGCCCCATAGATATATGAAAGACAATGTCAGCAGGATTTTTCGCATAAAAACAGAGTGATGGAAACATAGCTAGTGTAGTCATGTTTATAAGTTTGCAAATGCAAAAACCAAATGGGCCAGTATAATGGAGCCTTCTCTTCCTGTCTCCACCCTAAACAAGCCTTCTGTTTCCCTGGCTGAGTCAGATGAGATGCATTCATCAGCAGACTGTGTCACTCGACGCCTTCATTATCTTGTCCGCCGGTGTTCAAGCTAGACCTGTGGAATTCCCAGGGATGAGCAGTGGCCTCTTACTCTAATCAGAGCTCACAAGAGCCTTTTGATCCGCTGCTTCCCTCTCTACTGCACACTTCATCACCTTTATTTTCTGCCATAATTGCATGTGAAAGATCCCTCTTTGATAATGCCTTCATGCCAAATCACTATCTGAGAAGAGTGTCGAAAAGTGTCATGTGCACCGTCTGCTCGGAGAAAAAGGACGCCCGAGCACCTGCAGAAGACAAACACATTTCTCACAGACATGACGTATCTATCATCTCTGTGCAGGATATGAGCTGTTCTGTCAACTAAATGTTGAGGAAGAAGAGAGACATTGAGAGGGAGGGAACGACAGCAGGATGGACCGAGTCGACTCGTTTTGCATGGCAGGCAGACAGACTAGACAAGTTCCACGACTCTCTGACCTACGCTCACGTACAACTGATCAAAATCTCTGGAAACAACAGGGGGGGGGGAAGTAGCAACAAAAAAACTATGGTAATATCATAGCGATACATTTTTTTTTTTTTTTTTTTTACATGTACCATAACACCACCATGGTTTATAGGTCACATACAGTACTAGCATCTTAGCATCAGTACATTCTCTGAAATACAGTACTATTTGATACTTAAAATTCTTTCAGTGAACACTTTTGCTTGAAAAGGGTTTACATAAAATGTTAAGCTATATTTGTTTAAATGCCAATTTCTTTGATGTTTTGTTGCTATTTAAAAAGCATTCATACATTTTTTAAGTAAGGCCTACATATTAAATACACGTATACACACTAATAAAGGTATTATGAAAACTATTTAGTGCATCCTTGCTAAATAAAAGTGTTACTCTTTACAATATAAAAAGTAACACTTTTATTCAGCAAGGATGCACTAAATTGATCATAAGTGACAGTAAAGACTTTTAAGGGCCTTTCACACTGAGCTTGATTAAGCGACGTGAATGTATGAAGCGATGATGCTCTTGAATCGAAACAATAGATCCCTATGAAGTTATTCATGCATCAATCGCAGCTAGATTAAACAAACTGTCCAATCAGATTTGAGCTTTAGATCATGTGCCCGGAGCCGCTACTGTTTCACAAAAAGGCGAGATTGGTGGCGCTGTTTTGAAAAGCAGTGAACTCCGAAAAAAAGTATTCGGGAAGAGAGTAGAGAATGGATGTTGCGTTCTTGTTATAACTGGTGTCTGACAACAGATTTATTCTCAAATGTTTACTTAATATTTCTTTATACAGTTACAGAATATCATTTCTATTAATTTTCCACTGAATTATGTAATCTGAAGAGCTTGAAACAGTGCTGTGTGTCTGTTTTCTTCGGGTGCGTGTGTGTTAAGAGTCAGAGAGAGCTCATTCGCTCTAGATCTGTCAATCATACTACGTGATCATAATGTATGTGTTTTTCATACGGCTTGGGATATTTTTTATAACAATAAAGGATGTTTACATGAGAAATGCTAAACAGGTGTAGCGTTCAGTACATTATAAAACACTACAAATGATGTCTGCCCATTATATAATCAAAATCCACTTTAGATCGAAATTGGAAGTTATTATAAGCACCCGATGATGGTTTAAAGTGGGTTTTGAGCAAAAACAGTAATAATCTCATAAATCCAGCTGCAATTTTATGATGTATTTGGTCAAAAGAAAGAAAAGAAAGGTCTCATAAGCATTATAGCTAGTTTATGTTTCTGGTGTAGTACCAAACGTACTTTATCTTAATTTACTGTTACGTTGTGCAGCAGACAAGGTTAAAGCCAAATGGAAAAACCTACGAGATACCTACAAGAGGAAAAATGCATTCTTGGTCAGCGCAACCTATCGTCCAGGTGTGAATTAGCTGAAGGCGATCAATCGGTTCGTTGTGAAAGCACCACTCGTCAGCATTTTTCTTGGCTTCATCGTGTCGCGCTCAGTTTGAAAGGGCTGCTAAATTGTTGCAAAAAATATTTTTAAATAAATGTCCTTTTAAACTTTCTATCCCTCAAGGAATCCAAAAAATGTTTTGTTTACACAAAAAGTAATCAGCACAACTATTATCAATGTGTCGAAAATGATATAAAAAAAATAAATAATTTTTTTTTTTTTAAAAAGTATTTTAAACACCAAATCAGCACATTAGGATAATTTCTGAAGGATCATGTGACACTAAAAACTGTGATGCTGAAAATTCAGTTTTGCCATCATAGGAATAAATAAAATTTTAATACATTAAAATATTTTGAACTGTAATAATATTTCACAATATTATGTTTTACTGTATTTTTGATTAAATAAATACAGCCTAGGTGAGAATAAGAAACTTCTTTCAAAAACTATATATATATATATATATATAGTATACTCACTGAATCGGCTTGGATTGCTCACTCTCTCACTGAATAGCATTTTTTTCTAAGGGACAATCGTGAAGAAATCTAGCTCCCTAAGATATGTGTCACTCTTGGTGTTTTTCTTCATACACGACTTGAATAACAACCACGACAACAATGCCTATCAGATGTGGCCCAAATCTATAAAAAAATGGCTAAGCTGCTAGTCTGTCATCATGTCTTACTAGAGACGAAACACAAACGCAGAATAAATATTCCCTCAATGTGAAGTCATCGCCCACATCCGGCTCTCATTCCGGAATGTGCCAGAACTGCTGCAAGATAAATGAACGGTGGAGAACTGAAGGGAAACAGATCCCCTATCTGGCATGGCACTATTTACTGACATTAAGAATGATAATATCCATCAACAGGCTGTCAAAGCCCCAAGTGGGCTGTGGGAAGAACAAAGGCTTCGACTGTCATCCTTTTCAGATGCTGACAAGGAGATGCTGATGTACCTGCCATTCAGGTGCAAATAATGTCATCACCCGCATTGGGATCAGGGCTTTTAACTGCGCCGAGGCGATGAGTAACCTGTGCCTTCGGCCTCCTCCCCGTGGCAAAAACAAGCTAATGAGCTAGCCATCAACATCCAATTAAACGGCTATGGGAAATGTAAAGGCGTAAAAAAAACCCAGATCAACATATGTCCATTCCACTCTACAGCGTGTGAAATACGGCTGTGAGTTAACAGTTTGGCTGCTAACAGAGACAAAACAAAACACGAGGCAGCTTCAGGAGGCGTCTGTATAATTACTGTTGGCCATCTTTCAAGCCGCCCTCCTCTCAGGAGAGAGATGTGTGACAATATATGACAAGAAAGCAAACACGCTTCCCCAGCAGAATAATAGAAGGCATCAGCAGTGTACCAGACACACCTGTCTGGCTCTGAAAACAATGCCACGCTGCCTATTTATTAGGTGCCAGAAAAGTTTATGTTTGTTCTGTGACAGTGACAGCAACTTGATCCCTTTCATTATTTGGGGATCTCAAGCTTGAGAGAGGGGAGGAGAGAAAAAAATCTGACTCTCAATTTTTTTTCTCATTTTTATTTTTTTATTTTTTTTACCAGCTTGCAGTGAGTTCTCTTTCTTCCTGATAGCTGTCTGCCATGGTGTCAAAAGACAAATAACAAAGACTGTCATCCAGCGGAGGAGAGATCCTGCTCATGCTCCCCGGCAATCTTCCACTCATTGGTCCACTCGGTTTCTTAAAACCGCTAGGACGCAGCTGCCGCGATTCCGGCATTTACCTGCGCCGCAGCCATCGCAAGTTTTTGATAAGTCATTGTAGTTTGATTGACAGTCATTGTGCTGTCTAAATGATGTTGTGAGTTTATTGTGACATTATTGGCAGCTCAAGAGAGGATGACACCGTTCTCGCTCAAATACGACACCGTCTATACAATGGAACGAAATTGCGACTGTCAGGCGAATCAAGCGCTAATTGCAGCGATGCATCTATTTTGAGACGCAGTCCATTTACATTTCTAAACTAACTCGCTCTTACGTTCACCTGTCAAACAATAAACAAGCCCAACAATTCTTGCTATCATCAAGCTCAAATGAAACATAATGCCATCTATCATCTACCTCAGAGCGCGGCGGCATCTGTTTGCTCGCTAGATAGCAGACAGCTGAGAAAGACAAAAAGAGGAAGCTGTTTGCGGGGATGTTCGGAGGGAAAAAATGGGTCAGGTTGCTCGCTGCTGTTTTGTGGCCTTCCCCTCCGTCTACCTGTCAGTCTGTGCAGCTGACAGAATGGCGCTGACTGTCATTTTAACAGTTAATAATTAGGCCTCCTCTCGGCACCAAACGGGGTGCCACCATGACAAAAGCCAATGGCGCGGCGGCTCCCGCTTTATAAATAGTCTGAAGGGATGATTAATGAGGGTGGCTGGCGAGCTAAAGCAGCAATCTGAGCCCAGACAATGGCCGCCCGCACAGCTGCCGAAAAAACAAGACAAGCTCTGTCCGGGGATATAATTGAGGAAAGTGGCAAAACATTGTATGTAAATAAATAAATAAATGTTACCCGACAGCTTATGAAGACTTTATTTAACCCCTCACTGCTTTGCAAGCTCCTCATTAACATTTAAACACGCTCGGCTGAGAGTGGGGGTCAGACTCGCCTTCAGACGCGCTGATGCGCTGCGAGAGGAAAACATTCTTCAGTGACGTTCTTGCTGAGAGGTGTGAGAAGAGAAAAAAAACCTGGGGGCCAAAGAGAAGCCCACGTCACTGCGGCGAATAGTTTGGAGTCTTCCTCCGAGAGCCGTGCCAAACATTGACTTGCTTTTTGAGTGATTTTGTGGGTAAACAAAGAAAGACTGAGCCTGCAGTAAATGCCCCAGCAGGGGGCCCTCGCTGGGACATGCCAGACTCAGATCATGGGAAGGGCCTGGAATGAGCCGTGTGGATTTTCCCTCCCAAAACAAAACAGGAAACAGTAGTTGTTTAGTTTTAAAAAAAATCTCTTAAAGGGACAGATAACACAAAAATTACAATTCTGCCATCATTTACGTACATTCATGTGGTTTCAAAACCTGTATGGCTTTCATTCTTCAGTTGGAGAAATTATACAATTGAAATAATGTACTTTCTTTGCAATTATAATGAATGGGAGCTGGTCCTTTCAACCTAAAAAAATGACTAAAAAACACCAATTGAAGGTATTAGATAAAAATTCCATATGGTGCTGTGTTCCAAGTCTCCTGAAGCTTTGTGTGAGGAACAGACTGTAGGCCGCTATTCACGGAACTGTTAACTGCTACAATCAATCAGTAAGCCAGTGAGTTGAACTTCATTGAAAAGATCTTAAAAGAACAATTTGTTTACGAATCTCACATCGCTATAATCTCGTATGAGTGTTCCAAAAAGAGCCTGGGAGGATGTCAAGATGTTCAGAGAAAAACAACTATTCCTATAAAAGCCATAATCTTTTATAATTATTTAATTTAAAGAACCAGCTTTGTTTTAAAATATTAATAGTTGAATTTAGTGGTATAACTATCAAGCAGGAAGCCATTTTGCTGTCATGTGATGACAAGAGAATCATAAAAAGGCAATTATAACACAGAGAGAGACCCCTGTACACACTCACAACTGTCAAGATCAATTAAAAACAGAATATATATACACTTTTATGGCCAAAGGTGTATAAAAACAAGCACCTAGGCATGCAGACTGCTTCTACAAACATTTGTGAAAGAATGGGTCGCTCTCAGGAGCTCAGTGAATTCAAGCGTGGTACCGTGATAGGTTGCCACCTGTTCAATACGTCCATTCGTGAAATTTCCTCACTACTAAATATTCTACAGTCAACTGTTAGTGGTATTATAACAAAGTGAAAGCAATTGGGAACAACAGCAACTCAGCAACGAAGCGGTAGGCCACGTAAAATCACAGAGCGGTGTCAGCGCATGCTGAGGCGTACAGTGCACAGAAGTCACCAACTTTCTGCAGAGTCAATAGCTACAGACCTCCAAACTTCGTGTGGCCTTCAGATTAGCTCAAGAACAGTGCGTAAAGAGCTTCATGGAATGGGTTTCCATGGTCGAGCAGCTGCATCCAAGCCTTACATCACAAAGTGCAATGCAAAGCGTCGGATGCAGTGGTGTAAAGCACGCCGCCACTGGACTCTAGAGCAGTGGAGACGCGTTCTCTGGAGTGACCAATCACGCTTCTCTGTCTGGCAATCCAATGGACGAGTCTGGTTTTGGTGGTTGCCAGGAGAACGGTACTTGCCTGACTGCATTGTGCCAAGTGTAAAGTTTGGTGGAGGGGGGATTATGGTGTGGGATTGTTTTTCAGGGGTTGGGCTTAGCCCCTTAGTTCCAGTGAAAGGAACTCTTAATGCTTCAGCATACCAAGACATTTTGGACAATTTCATGCTCCCAACTTTGTGAGAACAGTTTGGGGATGGCCCCTTCCTGTTCCAACATGACTGCGCACCAGTGCACAAAGCAAGGTCCATAAAGACATGGATGAGCGGGTTTGATGTGGAGGATCTTGACTGGCCTGCACAGAGTCCTGACCTCAACTCGATAGAACACCTTTGGGATGAATTAGAGTGGAGACTGTGAGCCAGGCCTTCTCGTCCAACATCAGTGCCTGACCTCACAAATGTGCTTCTAGAAGAATAGCCAAAAATTCTCATAAACACACTCCTAAACCTTGTGGAAAGCCTTCCCAGAAGAGTTGAAGCAGTTATAGCTGCAAAGGGTGGGCCAACTCCATATGAAACCCTACAGATTAAGAATGGGATGTCATTAAAGTTCATGTGCATGTAAAGGTAGGCGTCCCAAAACTTTTTGCAATATAGTGTATATTCACCTGTTTTATGACATAGGTCAGTTAATGTTGGCAAAATGGAATAACCTAAAAAAAAAATCATGACATTAATTTGAGTTGAAATGTGTTTTACATTTTTTTCGGACGAGCTATTCCTTACAAGTGAAACCGTGTTGGCATAACTACATTTCTTGTTTTGTTTAATTCCACAACTTATAAACATGCCCACATAGAATCTGTGCCCTGAACTCCACAGAACCTGATTTCATGTAATTCACAAAGTTTATATTTTGGCTAATCTGATAATACTTCCTGCCACTAACATGATATTCTCAGTTTGTCATTTTGAAATCCAGCACAAGAAAATGCAGAAAAAGCCCACCAACTTCCAGCCCAAGATCACGGCTGTAGCTTCCATTGAAGTTGATATGGTCATACATTCCAGCTCGTTCTCTGACAGCTCTTGGTCACTGGGCTGAGCTGAAAGCAGAAGGCACAGGCTATCTGCTTCTAATGATAGGGAACGCTTTGATCGCCTCTGCCACTAGCATGAATGTTCGGCTCTTAAGTACACACATCACACATCAGATGAGTGGCTGTGCTGCCTCCGTCGTCTTTAATGTTTCCTTTTTGTCCCTTTTAAATTTACATACATTGAAAATGTGACAAATCAATCACAGCATCTCCAAACAACAAAACATCTGTTTTCCTAACTCTTTTTGTCTGGCTTCGCAAACAGCACACCATCTGACCGACTGGCTAACAATTATCCGAAATATTTTCATGCGCTCTCTCGCTCTTCGTTCCCGCCATGTTTCCATTTGATCTGCTTTTTACTTAGCCTCCACTTTTCTCCCTGCCCGCCTGTTCGTTCTCTTTTCCCGCTCCCTCTTGCTCAGACATCAGCGGTTCTCCTTTTAATGTCACTGACAGGGGGTAATTTGCACCCATATATGTTTTCTCTCCAATTACACCATGGCAGCAGTGTGCTGCCAAACATCTCAGTGCTGTGCTGATGGTCACCTCTTTGAGGAGTCCTTCCTGCCTCTCTGCACTATATTTTTCCTCTTTTTAGATTCTCCCAGAGAGGACTCTGTCATTTGGCTGTCCTTGGTCCAAAGTGTTATTTAACACCTGACAACAAAAGCAGCCGCCGCCTCTGCAACAACATCATTTCGGAATTATTTCCTGTGGGGGCTAGTCTTAAATTGGTCCTGTAGTCTTGAAGACAAGCCTATATGGCACAATGACTCTTATAAATGTGGCACAAAATGTTAACACTTTAAAACAGCAGGATTAAATATAACTCCAATTATACAAATGCGTGTTTTCTTATATGTTGGTTTCAAACACCTACTCTAATGAATTAGGATCATTTCTGAGTATGCATTTACTCATCTCATTTGCACAAAAACAGATTCAGTATTCCTAAATATGAATATGAATAAAAACTGAACGCAAACTCAGAATATTACACAAACCTGCAATAATTAAATGTTAAATTACACAAATATACTTTATGTATTTAATCTCACTTTATATCAAATGTCTTTTCTGCTGACCTTCGATGATCCAATTCAACCATACGAATAAGCGAAAATGTCTTTAGTTAAACATCACATTTATTCATTTCACTTTTGGTTTGAAAGGGCCTTTACATTTGCCAAAAATAGATTTTTTTTTTTGTTATTACAAAACAAATAAGCAAGCCCAGCCTAGGTGAGAAAAAGTAATGCAAAAGTAATGCAACACATTACTTTCCATAAAAAGTAACTAACACAATTAGTTACTTTTTAAGGAGTAACGCAATACTGTAACGCATTACGCAACTTTCCCCAACACTGCTTATACTGCTACTGTATCTACAGCTAAATAAACCACAAATAAAAACTGTGACAACTAGCACTGGTTTTCTTAACATACAAAATACAATTTAGTGAATCATTAAGGAAAAATTACATGACCGTAGTTGGAAGTAGTTTCTTGAATGTTACATTTCTTTGCAGAGAGCAGAATCATCAAGTGAAACAAAAGAAAAATAAAGAACTCAATCAACTGAGCAGAAGGTGCCAGCAATACGCTTTTTGATATGTCTGTCACCTATTTCTGTGTGAACATTGTCAGTGTGTTCGTCACGTCAAAATTATTAACAGCTTCACTGCTCTACAATAAAAATGTGATTTGAACATTGTCTGCGGTTCCAAAAATCACGCTACCTTAAAATATAAGATCCTTCCAAAAAGTGTGTTAATTAACAACTAAATAGATAAAACTCAATTGTGTCAATCTAATATTTCAACACCATATAAACAGATGTATTAATGCGAAACATTATGCATTATTTACACTAAAGGACTAATCATGCAAATTTAGGGAGGCAGTTGAAACTGTAACTCTGTCAATCAATATTAACACTTTCAGATTGTTTTTCCTGTAAAATGCCAAAAATAACACCATTACTGAAAATGATCTTTCACAGCTGCCATTAATGCGTCTCAAAACCTCTATGATCTAATAATATCATCTATTTGATAGTGAGGTGGGTTAAATGAGTTTCTCAGTTGAGCATGTAGTTCATGAGAACATCAAGCATGTGTTTTGAGCAAGCCTCAAACAATTCCTCAAGACGCACATTTTCTGAGGACAGCTTGAATGTCTTTAAATTTTAATGCAATACACAATACACTATCTTCCTAAAACTTCATAATTAGTCTAATTTACTTGATTCTACACTGTTGCTCAAAGCTATTATGTTGATCAAAGGCAAAGTAAAGTGATGTCAAGGGACCGGTGCCTCCAATATCCAAGATACAAAACCACTGAATCAATAGAGCAAAACAGACAGCATTGCAAAGTATAGCTTTAAGCAAACCTTAGCACCAAATACAAAAACTTCAATTGAACCCATTGATATCGGCATGAAAAATGCATGATTTCAGGAAAGTTCTTTTATCTATGACAAAAGATCAATAGCAGGAAAGGGGTTATGAAATCAAAGCTGCTTTGCTAGTCATGCTACCAAAAAAATAAGCTTTTCTTTAAAAAAAAAAAAAAAAAAAATTGTGGAGCACAATATTGAAGAAGAAAGGGTTTGAGCAAACATAAATAAGCACAAGAAGTGAAGAATAATTATAGCTGAGTGTTTTAAACTTTTCCAATTCAGCTACACAGTTAGCCAGTAAACAAGACAAGAGAAGTCAAGTCAGTTTAAAGCTGACATGACATTCAACCTCAAACAATTAACAGACCGGTTAAGAGATGTTCTGTTAAGCGGAATTCATTTTATTAGATCAGGTCAACTGTGTCGCACCTATGTGCAAGGCTTCATTTACATTGTGACTATTTTTATGCATCTCTTGCAAACAAGCACACAATGGGTTTGAAGGGTGTCTGACTGCGATATCTACTGGAGCGTCACTCATCTGTCATCAGAATTAAAATAACATGTTACGGATGAGTGATCTGACAATAAGACTGACAAACTAAAGAAAACAAGTGTTGAAAAGATGATGCGACATCATTGGAGACGCAATTTGCACTTCTGCTTTCCAGGTTTAATTTTGACTAGGTGCGCTTAGTCTAAAAGGTTTGTGAGTAGAAGAAAATTAAATATATTTATTGTTAGAGGCAACGGATGATAAATAAGGCATCTGTTATTTAACATCAAAGGCCAACTCAGAATGTTCAAAATATTTATTTTAGTTTATTATCATTTAAATTATAAAAATTAAACAAATAATATTGCACTGTAAACTAAAAATTGATATAAAAATCACAGGTATAGCCCTTTTGTTGACAACAGATTTATAAATGCTTTTTATAACAATCCTGGGAAGATGTCTGACATGAGTTGTATTTTCTAATGTACATTATAAGCGACGCAAACTCACAGCACTCATGAAGGAGTTTTTGTGGAGCAGCATTTACTGTGATCCGAACACTGAAAACACGGATCATGAGCTACCAGCGGATAAAAGAACGTTTACATGCAACCAAATAATACATTAGTAATCGGATTGATGGCTCAATCGGACTGAAAAGCCTTCATGTAAACACCTTAATCGATCCGATTGCTCTCGATCCGAAGGAAATTTCAATCGGATTAAAAGGGGTGGTTTATTCCTTTTCTAATCCGATCGAGAGGACATGTAAACACTTGATCGGATTGAAAAGCGAAACTGAAAGGACTGCGCATGTGCAGTGACGTAGAAATGGCATAATGACATATGACGCGTGGAACGAGCTCTTCTTCCTGTTGAATAAAGTGTCATATAAACGAGTGTCCCGTCATTCTAAAATTATCCTTTCACTCAGCGTCTGTAAAGTGGAGCAGGACAACGTCCCACCAGTCCTTGTTTCGTATTCTCATCCACAGATGACTGGTTTTGGGGTGCGGGGAGGGGCATTTTCACTGCGTGAAAATAAAAATAAGCAGCACGGCAAAATGGTTCATATGCTCATTGTCTCCAAATTATGACAAGACATGGATAAATATTAAGTCTGCTGTATAAAACAAATAAAGAACCAATGTAGTAGAATAGTTATTATGTGCAAACAGCAGGAAACTTGCATATTTGTGCAGTGTGCGCATGTCAAAAAAATAAATTCCGATTTGAAGCTTGTGACATATAAACACGCACATCAACCCGATCACTTTGTTTAGCGTTCATGCAAACACTACATTCAGATTCATCAATCGGAATGAATTCAGTCCGATTAAAACAAAAGTTGTGGGTGTAAACATAGCCAGTGCTGCGCTTCACCATGAAACACACAGCAGACAGTTATCGGCAGTTATGATCGTTTCATACTCTGCAACTGCGATCTTCACTCATTTTGGACAACTGCTACATGGCACCGCTAGCTTGAGAAGTTCTTTCAGAAGCTATCCATGTATGAAATAAATGTTTGTTAAATACAATTTTATTGATGTTTTAATTATTTCAGCCTATTCCATTTTATACAGCTTAGAAAAAGTTTTGCTCTATAGACCTTATTCACAGCAGCGCCATCTTTGATTTTTAAAGAGAGTGAGCGAGGCTGTGAGGGATAGACATACAGTACTGTGCAAAAGTCCTAGGCGGGTTAGTATTTTCACCAAAAAAAATGGTTTTACGCTAGTTATTTATATCTTTTGCTGTAGTGTGTCAGTAAGAAATATCAGTTTACATTTTCAAACATTCCTTTTACCATTAATTGTAATAATCCAGTGATATTTTTGTATGCACAAGAAGTCTGACAACAGCCGGTGTGCTCCACACAGAGATCTGATCTCACCATCATCGAGTCTGTCTGGGATTACATGAAGAAAGAAAAAACTGAGAGAGACTAAATCCAGAAGAACTGTGGCAATGGGTCGATCAGTTCCCTAGCTCCCAAGCTCGTGAATCAGTATATCGTGTACACGAATTCAGGCACTGGTAAGGACAGTAAAGGATGCTGGCTCACTACACATTGGGACACTGATGAATCTATTTCCGGCGACGTGACAATGTCCTAATTGTACAACTTCCCTACTGGTATTTATGAACAACAGCTGAGCTGATATCTTTCTGACATTACTTGTAATGTTATTTAAAGTACATTATGATAAATACTTTGCTTGTTACATATACGTGCAACATTTCAGCTGTAAATAAATTATAAATGTTAGCTAGATTGTGTTCATTACCTGTCTAACTATGTATGTTTATGCTGAAATATAATAAAAGAATGGTTTCTATTTTTAAAAACACATACCGCGTGTCGTTATGTGTAATGAGTTGGCTCACGTGATTTAGGTTTCGTGCTACAAAACTTCCGTTAAGGGTATATCGTGTGCATCGAAGCACCCTGGGTTTTGCGGTGCATTGTGGGACTTTTCAGGGAGCGAACGTTTCAGTGCACTGGAAGGATTCTGCGATTGAGACAGCCCTTAAAATGGACGACTCCTTGATCAGTGCCCTGACTACTGAACTAGGGAGCTGATTGAGACGCACCCAATGTCTTCAAGACGCTTGAAGAAACCGACCTCCTAATCTACCTAAAAAACTATGTGCAAGTGTACCTGGACAAAAGCTGTTTTAAACACAAAGGGTGGTCACACCAAATATTGATTTGATTTAGTTAATAGAAGTTAATTGATAAATAAATTCTATTTATGACATTATTTTTTGAGAGCATCCACATTTTACAGTATTTTCACACAAGTGCCTAAAACTTTAGCTTTGCAGGTCGGTTTCTTCAAGTGTCTTGGAGATGTTGCCGCAGTTCTTCTGCGATTTCTAGATTTAGTCTCTCTCAGTTTTTTCTTTCTTCATGTAATCCCAGACAGACTCGATGATGGTGAGATCAGATCTCTGTGTGGAGCACACCGTTGTCAGACTCCTTGTGCATACAAAAATATCACTGGATTATTACAATTAATGGAAAAAGGAAGGTTTGGAAATGTAAACTGATATTTCCTACTGACACACTACAGCAAAAGATATAAATAACTATCTTAAAACCAAATTTTTGGTGAAAATACTAACGTGCCTAAGATTTTTGCACAGTACTGTACATCTCTACAGTAGGTTGTACTGTTATTTAATGTGTTTTTGGATTGTTCTGCAGACGAAACACTGTCAAAAATATCTTTACGAGGAATTTCAGTAGACAAAAGAACCCCAGACTAGACTGGGTAAACCCAGCCCGATCTGCCAGCGATTTGATTTCGCCCTGCAGCTCAGGCTGGAAACCTGTACATTTTTCTATCCTGCTTCCATTACAAATCTGCGGGGGAAAACTGGCTTATCCACCTGGCGTGCTATTGGCGGGTTTAACACGATGACGATAGAGAAGCGACGGCAAGCAGCTTTTTGTTTACATTCAACATGCCGGCCACCGAAGCGCAGCAACCCGTTGATGCCGCTGTCGCTGCTGTTTGAAAAGATTTCAAAGGCAAGTTTTCTTTGAAAACAGAACAGAAACTTGCCCTGGAACAATTCCTACAAAAGAAGGATGTGTTTGCCTTACTACCGACCGCTCTGCAAAGTACGTCACCCGGATCGTTGGTCTGATTGGTTGAAGGACTATCCAATTGCGTACAGAGTCATTTGAACTATGCCCGTTGATCACGCCTTTTGTGCAGTAGAAAATACAGAGAGCAGACTCCCCAGACTAATGTTCAATCTTAAAAGATTGAGCTTGGTCTGGTGATAGCCAGCCAAACCCCAGACAATATGAGCTGTGGAAATTATAAGTGATCTAGGGGCTTTATACAGCGTCTATCCCTCACAGCCTCGCTTTCATACCTGTCATGGCGCTGCTCTGAATAAGATCTATACAGTCTCTCTATACATAGTGTTCAGTAACACTGGCAAAACAGGCTGAGACAAAATGATAAACTGGCAGAATGCATTGTGCAACCACTGATTTTCATTTTTGTGTTTAAAGATTAAATGCCTCTATATTATGAACATTTGACAGAAAGGACTGCATGTCTCAACTGCATGTCTTGTTCATTTGAAATGGTTAAAAGGGCATCATTTTGTGGTATTATCCACTCCAGCATGTCCAAAGCTGGTTTGGGATGTAAACGGTGGCAATCGCTGTCAGCTGAGAATCATGGTTTGGTCCAGCACAGAAAGCAGAGACATACGAAGAGTATATGGGGACGCATGGGGCCAGGACACTTAGGGCCCGATGAGGGAGAGGGCAGATAGCAATCAAAGTTCTTTCGATTCGTGTGCCATGCATACTGGAAGCCTAAACAAGGCCTGTGTTTTCATTTCCATACGCCATGCTCCGTCTTTTCTTTTGACAGAGATAAGATGTATAAATTATGAGCAGCTGACAAAGTCGACTCCAGCGCCCGAGGCTGCTCATCAATCATGTCCTGTGTGTCAGCAGGTAAGTGATGTGGCCCCCGGAGGCACAGCCCATTCTTAGATGGAGGGGGGAGAGAATTGAAGGGTGAGAGACAGGAAGAGAGAAAGAGAAAGAGACAGAGAGAGACATAGAGAGAGAAAAGCCTGTCAGAGCCCCAGTTCCATTGGCAGCTGATTCGTATTTAGCAGGCTCTTTAAAAGAACATCAACAGCAAAACCAGCAATGGCAGCCATGACAACACAGGTTCTCAACCTTGGGGTTGAACTTTATTTAAGGTATAGTTTTAAAATGTAAGCATAATTTTACTTGTATATTAATTTGTAGCTTTTGTTGTATAATTAAAAACACAAATAATAATGTTACAAGCCTGTATGACTTAGCCCTACTTCACTTTTTGAAGGCACTTATGTTTGTCTTGGACACAAAAGAAAATGTTTTGAAGAACTGTTTTTGTCAACACGTTCTCACTCCCAACTCATCACATATTGATGCTTGGTCAGGACCCTTCTGTGCCACTATTTAATGCACAGGGTACCCCTTTAGCGTCATTTTTCGACATGCAGGGTACTCCGTTGATTTCAATGAGAAACCTTTGACGTCATACACAGACGTGTTGGGCATGGGAATGTTATCGTCATGATGAACTTATATATCGGGATATGATTTTGCCATTATGACATGGTGTGACTCTCAATTTAACCAGCCAGCATAATTTTATTTACATTTATTTAATTATTTTATTTACGCTATTTAGACACGTTTGAACACGTAACCAAACCCCATCCCTAAACCTACCCATTTGTGTATTATATGATATAAAACACAGGATATAGCAGGCAGATACGACTGCAGGCACAATTTATTCAAAAAGTACAAATATTTCAAGTGTTCGAGGCCAAACAATTGATTTGTGTGAAGAAAATACCCAAAAGCGTCACCATCCGCCGAAGATCATGCACACATTAAAAAATTGCCGCCCAAAGAAACGTTAAGTCAGCTTTGATAGTAAAATTGCATTGGCTCTCGTATGTCTCGTGACCAATTGCGTCATTACGTCAGCTTTGACTGTAAAATGTCATTGGCTCTCGTGTGTCTCGTGACCGATTGTGTCATGCTAAAGAGTCGGGTGTATCTTTTGAATGAGATTTGACTGAATGCGTGCGTGCGTTCACGGAGCGGCGGGTTCATCATTTCAGTAATTAAAACATTAAGATCAACTTTGTTCTTTACATAAAGATATTGTATGACTTCAGAAGACTTGGAATGCAACATGAGTTAATACTTTTATAGTGTTTTTGGTCAGTTTTTGCAATAAATACCTGTCACTGTACTTTTATTTGCCTGTTAACCTTACGTGTTTTATATTGTTGAGAAGTGGGTAGGTTTAGGGTAGGAGTGGGTTAGTTGCTCCAAAATATAAAAGTAGCCTATAAATATTTATAAAATCATGTCTACTTTTACAAATGCAAAGAATTAAATGTGTCTTGATCTGACCCATTGGGCAAACAACTGAAATCAATGGAGTACCCTGCTCGTCGGAAAAAAAAGGCGCTAAATGGGTACCCTGTGCGTTAAAACTTGACGCAGAGGGGTCCTGACCAAGCGTCAATATGTGACGAGTTGGGAGTGAGAATGTCTTGGTTTTTGTCCTTATAATGAAAGTCAATGGGGTCCAAAGCAACATTTTGACCCCACTGTCTTTCAATATGGGCAAAAATGGGGTGTGTGTGTGTGTGTGTGTGTGTGTGTGTTTCACAGAAGAAAGTAAGTCATACAGGTTTGGAAGACATGAGGGTGAGTTAATGATGACAGAATTTTAATTTTTTTGTGAAGTATCCATTTCCTCAGGTTGTGTTTGGGTCATTTTGACCCGGAGTGGATTTTCTTTTGCCCGAAAATGCTAGTTAACATTATCGCATTGGATTAAAACTTACCGACTTAGGGTATAACTTACTGACTGAGTAGGATATGACTACATCGCCATTTTTTTTTTTGTTAATTTTTTTCCCCCATCTTGTTACACTTGTGGTGTGCCCGGTCAAAAGTGACCAGCCTAAAAAAATTTGCTAATAAAGCTGTCATTACTCTATATTATCACATAATATTGGATTCAATCTTTTTGTCAACTTGTTTTCTTTCAATTAGCATAGGTTTTGTATTTCTTTTTGGATCTAATTGATCCTCCTTTATCTGGGCTTATGCACCTCAGTTTTTAACCAAAAAAAGGCGTTATTTGTGGGTAATTTTTGCAATATTGAATACAATTTTATAATATTCTATACAATTTATCACACTAGTGTGCTTTAATATTTAACCAGGAAGTTTGTTTTGAAATGCTTTTATCTTATACAAAATGGCACAAAGTCACACTTGTGGTGTTCCTGGTCAAAAATGACAGTCTACAAAAAATAGCTTATAAATCTCTCGTTATGCAATATTATCACCAAATATTGGATTCAGTCTTTTTGTCAGCTTGTTTTCTTTCAATTAGGACAGGTTTTGTATTTATTTTTGAAACTGACTGATTGTAGCTTTACTCAGCATCTTAAAAACACGACACTCAAGACGATAACAATTAAAGTTAAAAGTAAAGAAAAGTAAAAAAAAAAAAAGTAAAAAAAAAAAAAAACAATTATAATTAAATAGTAAAATGCATATTTATTCTTTAAATAATTGAAACATGGCTTGAGGACCAAATGTGTTGCGAATCCTTGACTTAAAGAGTTCTGTTTCGATGCTCCACGTCTACTCTCAGAAAGGCCACCGGTGGACCACCCAGTCACTGTGAAGGTGGAGCAGCAGACGTTTTCTGAAGGCACTAATGTTGTCATGGATATGTGTGATGAAGCACCATGATATGTCGCTTTGCATTTCGGCTGAAACCAAAGCATGCTGATGAATGTGTAAACAACACTGTTGAGCAAAACAAGAGCTACGGCGCATGTTCGCACCTACGGCAAAGCCGAGCAGACAAGCCTCTTCAAATCACAGTAATAAGCACTGATTTAAACCGTGGTCCACCACACTGGTGAATGCCACATTTAACAAATGTTAAACGACTCATCCCACGAAGAATGTCTTCCCTGTTTGACAAAATGGCATTCATGTAGAGCAGGAGAAAGGGCAGGATCAAATTTCATGCAGAACGCTGAGCGCTGTGAGATAAAGGAAATGAGACAGCACTCAGGGGAAATGACAGGTAAAACACAGATGTTTACACAGCACCGTGCTAGAGAATACGCTTGGTTATTTCATCCTTATCTTTCTCTCCTGGGCAAGGAGCATAATCTGTGAGAGTGGATATACCAGCGGCTGTGGCCTCTTCGGCTGTGTGGGTGAGTACAGATCAGAGACGCAGCGTGGCGGCACATGTATACCTGCAGCGGCGTGGCCTCGTTGTGACATGCACTGCAGAAATTCGCTGAGGTCACAATCCGTGCTGCTCGGGCCTGCGGGCAGCGTTAAACAAACACCGCTTGAGAGGGGGTGACATAACACCACAAAAACACACAGCTGAGATGCCCTAAACACAGCTAACGTGGCGTAGCCCTGAAGGGACAACATTTTAGTTGGACAACATGCATTAAAATTAATTATAAAACAACGTTCAGGATGCTGATTGGTCAAGCCAGCTAAAATACATGCTTAACAGCTACTGTGTATATCTGTGTGTATATATAAACCTAGAGTGAAAAAAAACAAGCGTTTTTAGTTCTAAGCATATTAAATGTCTTGACCTTCTCAAATGCATTTAATAATTAAAATCACACAAGAACAATTTTTGATGAAGCCTGTTTAATTGATATTCAATTCTTTGTAGCAAAAAGCTACAATATTTAATTAATCAAACATAATATTTTGCTATTGACACAGCTACTGTAAAATTTGGGGCCAGATTTACTAACAGCTTGCGCCAGCCAAAACCCTCTTTTGGCGTAAAAAAAAACTACTGTCAGGATTTACTAAAGATACGCAGTGAAAAATCGCACTGAAAAGGTGTGGGCAGGGTTATTTTTGCGGCTGAACTTATTGCATATGCATTTGTAGGAGTTTCCCTTTCAGACGCAAAATTTATAGGAGGAGAGTATTTAAATGAATCACGCAATGTGATTTACTAAGGTTTGCCCGTGTGATGTTTGCGCCATTATTCACCACCCCAAAAAAACACATCTTAAACCAGACGCTAACTGGTAGATTGCATTGGTCATTATGGAAATTATCTGGCTGCGTCTGTATTCTTGAATATTTCACGTTGACAGTAGATCAGAACTTTCCACTCCCATCGCCACTTTTTTGGAATTGCGCTCTCACACTAATTTGCCCAGTTTAGTAAATCTGGCCCTTGATCTCTTGCTACACTTACACACTATTGTTCAAAAGTTTGTGGACAGTTCGATTATTTTATGTTTTTGAAAAGTCTTTTATGCTCAGAAAGGCTCCATTTATTTGATCAGTATAAAAGTATATAAAAAAGAAAAATAATAACATTGTGAAATTTTTATTACAATTTCAAAATAAATGTTATTATAAATGTATTTTAAAATGTAATTTACTTCTGTAATGGCAAAACTAAATTTTCAGCATCATTACTCCAGTCTTCAGTGTCACATGATCCTTCAAATCCAAATCATTCTAATATGTTTATTTGCTGCTCCAGAAACATTTCATATTATGTTCCTATTAACTGTTAAAAACAGTTGTGCTGCTTAATATTTTTGTGGAAACAATGACACATTTGGTTTTGAGAATTATTTTATGAATTTATACAATTTATTTAGAATTTTATTGTAATATTATTTGTCTTTACTGTCACTTTTGATCAATTTAATGTGTCCTTATATACATATAGCTATTCTGCAAGAAAATAACAGAATCATAGAAAATGTTGACACGTCATATAGTCACTGCACCTTATTGCTAAATAAATCAGTTTTCATATGTTAATGTTAATACAATTGACAACTATGAAAGAGCAAACAGCCACTATGAAGGAATGTCTAAATAAATGATGTACACCACAAATCATGAGCTCATGGCTATTACCGGCTCTGTTTAATCAAACTCTGCTCCCACAAAGCGTTCTGGTCATGTGCAGCTGGACTCAAAAAGAGCTGTGTGTTTGGACAAAGTGCAAAGCGAAACATTACTGGATTATCTAACTGAAAATATTTGTACCAGCCAGTGATGGCCCCCATTCATCCAACAATAACTCAAGAAAAATAACACAGAACATTTGATCTGAGCAAGATATTTCGTGTAAGCAGTTCTAAGCCTATTATTCAGTTAAAAAAATAGTTCAGTGTTCAAAGAGTCAAGACATGTCGGGTCATTGACCAGTCAAACTTGGCTTTATGGAAATCTGGAAAATACTAGATTGGGAAAATGGATGGGTTTTATTCATGAAACAAATCTGTCAGACAGCAGTTGGATTTCTTTCTGCAGTGTTCCCAAACATCTTTGTTAAAGTGTTGACTGAGAACAGTCAATCAAGTCACTGAATAACCAGCATCACTTTTTGAAATATTTGACATTACAAAAGTAAAATGAACTTCTGAACTGTGTATCATACCGGTAGTGCCAATCCCTTATCAAATTCCTTTAGAGCTAATAGGAAAAAAACAAGGAAGTTGATTAACAGCAATCTCTACTGAGCATGAACTTCCATGGAATTGTGCATTATGATGATTTGACATCATAATGAGTGATGATTGAGCTCTGAGACGAGTAGTATGCATTGTAATGTTCAATTGTGAGTCGAAAAGGCCATTAAAATGAATAGTCATGTCTTTAAAGCCAGATATTATGTTATAGTGACATGTACAATTGCAGCTCCCAGCAGGCTGTAAAAAACCACATTAATCTTGAGTTAGAATATGAAACCATCACTATATCTCATTTCACAAGACAGGCAAGCAGATGCCTTCAAAATGTGATACTGACGGCAAGCTTGCCAGCCCAAGTCATGACATAGATATCCCTCAGTGTTAAAGAGATTATATGACTAATCAAAGATAGCACAGGTTAGTAAATAAAAACTGGATGAATGGAATAAACAAAGACAGACTGGAAAGGTCAAGACGCTTTCTGATGAAAATGGTGTAAACTGACCTGTTAGTGCATTTTTTTTGGGGGGGGGGTGTAAAATACCTAAATTATTAATAAAAAATTACCTTTAAAGTCAAGTCAAATTACCTTGACACCAGGCCGGATTCTGGTAAATGATCCAATCAATTCCAGATGGATGAAATCAAGTCGTGTGCTATATCTATTATATATATATTTTTTAGGAATTAATAAATACATCAGATAACAGACGTAAAAAGAATGGCGAAGTGTATTTCATGTTAATGTTAAAGATTAAAGAACAGTTAGACCAATTCAAGTCCTTATTTTGTGTTCTGAAAATAAAGTGCACAATTTCCCATACTGCACAAATCTGGAAGTAGTATACAGTGAAGGTGGATGTTCACAAGTTCTCGCTGAACTTACAAGAGAATCATATTAGCACAGACAATATTGATCTTCCCTGTGATGTGCCGTTCAAGAGAAGCTGGATAAAAAAAAGCCAGCCGCCATTTTGAAACGGTTCCCCCACTGGGCTACAGAGCGTACTCACTCTCAACACCAAAGAGAAGGAGGCCTGTCATGTCTGCCATGATGAGCTCAAAGTCTGGTCATGGCCTGGAGCGCCAGCAAGGCGTCTGGCTCAAAAGCGGCCTGGAAACAAACAGTCTCTCAAGCGCCTGACAGACACACAGAGAGCTCAGACCAGCCCCACACACCAGACAGGTGTCAGCCAGTCCTGACATGAATGACATCTAGGATTGCCCCAAAAACAGTGCTGCAAACTGATGAAAGCAGTCAGAAGCTTCTTTTTTTTCTGATCAGAGAAAACGTCTACGTCTAGTCCGTGGCATTATTTTCTTTCTCGTTTTTTCCTGTGATAGCACATGCAACCTTTTAGAAGCACTTCCAATATGTGTAATAAGTAAGGTTTATTTGAGTGAAAATTAGAAAAACATGAAGCGTTTTGTAGGGACATGTTACCGTTTCGATGTCTGCGGAATGGAGGAGAGCTGTCTGGAAGTCTGATGAGTTATGACAGGATACGGTAAACCTATCTGATTTAACGGCTACGTCTTGCTTTACAGCTGAGAAAAGGGCCAGATCCCTTGTGCTTTTGGAAGAGGTGTGATGAAAGTAGGAGCAGCCCACTTATCACATTACCTTAAACAAGCCCGTCGACTGTTGCTTCCAGCTGGCAAGCAAACACGGCAAGGCAGCGGCTATTGTGCCACTGGCAGGCTACTGTTCCTTCTGCCAATATCAGGTGATTCAGAGATATTATTTTATCCCGTGTCGGAGCGCAGGGTTACAACTGTGACTTTTATACACTAGGAGAGGAAGAAAGCCTCAAGAATAGCTTATTGTTGTCAGTTTGTATCTCAGCATTTGGTTGGCAGCGGCGAACGGAGGCTGGAAAGGAATCTGCACCACTGTAAAACCTGCAGAGAGGGCAGACTGGCTCTCATCCACCCTTCTCTCTGTCAACAGAGCAGCGGCGGTGCCGTAACCCTACTCTCTCTTTGCAGTCCCTCAATGCAACCAGCAGTCCAGAGCGTGCTGATCAAACACAATAACTAGACACATCCTTCTCACGGACGGAGTTGCGGGACAAGAATGACACGCACGGAAGCTAAACTGAGTTTCGCTCGCAATGGAGTTTCTACTGCGATTTCACCTCATGACTTCACATCACTTGGAATTTATGGTTTACACAGGGTGAAACTTGATGGCTGCTCGGGGATGTTATCATGCTTGAATAAGTCCAAGTAATGCTTTAATCCTAGCTATTAGCCTTGTCTGTATTATTGAAGGGCCAACGTTTATACGGCAAATTCTGACTTACAGTTCAGCCTGAATTAAAATGTCTGTGGTTTATGGCACCCTGGACCTGTTTCAAGCACTTAAAAATATGTGACAACCTTATTCAGGGCAACAGAGCCATGAATCTGTCAGCTCCACAGTGAATGCCAGCTTCCCGAAGGTCACATGCTGGGTATTAATAGCCAGACACTAATGTCAGAAGTCACAACTGTCCTCAACACCTGTGCAATATACTGTTAATTAAAAAACAAGTTGAAGCCTACTCCAGCATTTAACTGGGTAAAGCGTCCTCTCTGGTTACAAACATCAACATGCTAATTTATTACTTCACCAGCATGAGGAAATCCAAGAAATGACTTAAACTTTCAAAATACCAGTCAAGCTTAAAAATAAAATGTACTATTTGCCATTCATTAATGCCCAGTGCCCATTCACCACATTTTTATTATTATTTTTTTTTTTACTTGCTGCCCAATGCTGTGGTGTTGCTACGTGGCTTCTAGGGTGTTCTGGGTGGTTGCCCAGTGCAGTTGCTAAGGTTTACTGTGTGGTTGCTAGGATGTTCTGGATGGTTGTTTGAATGTTGCTATGTGGTTGCTAGGGTGTTTTCGGGGGTTACTTACCAGCCCAAAGCTAACACTGAAATGAATGAACGAATAAATGAATATTTTTATTAGCAATTACCATCTTTTTTTCCCCAGGCACAGTTATCTACAGAGCATAGATATTAAAACAAGAGATATTTAAGGAGCAAAAACGCATTTTATTTTGATTTATCCTTACTCATTAGCATATTTCAAGCATAAATCTAACAAGATATACTGCAGATTGATAAAAAAAATATATAAAAAGGGGTAAGAAAAAAATAGATATATTCTCAGAACACAATTATAACCTTTGACAAATTTAAAGTAATTTTTTTTATTTAAAATAATTCTTTCCAGCACAATTATTTAAACACCCATTTAAAATGAGAGAAAATTAAGCATATTTCAAGCATAAATCTAACATGACGGTGCAGTTTATTGCTAAAAACAATTTGTTGACAAACCACACACACAAACACGGTCAAAAGTTTGGAACATTTAAGATCTTTAAGCTCACCAAGGCTGCCATTTTTGATCAACAATACAGTAAAACAGTATTGTGAAATATTATCATAATATAACAATACTTTTTTAATATTAATTTAATATAAATTTAATATAGTTTTAAGAAGACATTACTTCAGTCTTCAGTGTCACATGATCCTTCAGAACACAACATATCAGGTGATGCAGAGATCAGATATATATATATATATATATACACACACACACACACATATACACACTACCAGTCAAAAGTTTGGACACACTTTCCCATCAAAGAGAATGGGAAAGTGTGTCCAAACTTTTGACTGGTAGTGTGTATATATATATATACATACATACACGTATACATGTTTACAGTGTACTTTGAAACAAATATACATATATATTTATATTTCTAAGTACATTGTAAATGTTTACATGCTTTGAGACAAAAAAGTGAGACAAAATGACTCATCTGACTCCTCAGCAAGCAACACAATTTGACGTATCATTTATGTACATAGCACTAATGGTGTAGGGTGAGATATGCAGCCAATTTGAATAGACTGGGGTTTGAGGTTTTGAAAGGGGTCTTTCTCTTTCCCTCAATCTCTTTCTCTGTCTCTTCTAAGAAAAGGATGAATGTGGTGTGAGTATCACTTGACCCTGCTGACCTGCGGGCGACCCCAGAGGCACACAGGGTTTGCAGGAGGCCTGTGCTCTGATGGCTCAGAGACTCTCTCTTTTCATAGTGTGAATGAGGAGAATGCGCCTCCCTCTCACAGGCCATTCAACAATGCGGAGGGCTGCTGCATTAAGAATGCTCAGTGAATAATGAACACAATTAACCCTCATAGTCCCAAACATACACACCTGAGATGGTGTTCACACTTTTGTGTTTTTGTGTGTGCTATGTGTCTTTTAGAGCAGTGGTTCCCAAACTCTTTATAGTGGCGTACCCCCTGCATTTAACATCCTTGTGCCTACCCCCTCTCTTCCACTTAGACTCCTGTCACACCTTTTCCATTAAGGACGATATTTGCGCCCTTAAAATTGATTTACAGGTGCATTTTTTTTTTTTTTACTTTATAAAGGCAAAGTTTTTCTAACCCTATAAAATGTATGTCATGTTTTATGTCAAATTCTTAAAATTCAATGAATTTAATTATTAATACAATAAATAAAGCAATAAATTAAACTAAATCAATAGTTTCAATTAAACGAAATCTGTATCAACAAAAGCCATCTTTGCACTGAAGTGGCACAAGCTGCATCTAGATGTATTCACACACTGTTTAATGCTGCTCAGAGGTGTATTGGATGCAACTACAATGACATGAATAATGTTATGAGATAATGTTTTAAATAAAAAATGTTCAATAGAGAAATATGAAATGATGGTAACATCGAAGTAATACTTTTAGGTATTAAACTAAAACCGCCAGTAGGTGGCAGCAAGTCCCTGTCTTAATGAGCGAGTCATTCATTCATTCAGTAGCAAAGCAAGTAGCTGTATTTAAGAATGGGTCATTGAATCATTGACTCTCCCGATTCATTCAAAGCCACAGATTCATTCACTAATGAAACACTGCTGTGTGTTTTAGAACACTTCTGCTGTGGCTTTCTTTGGAACTATTATTTCATTGAAAAATGGAGCAAACAATACTGACAATACTGTGTTTAAAATGTACATCACTTAATATTACCTTTTTGTTTGTTGAAGTGTTGTGTAAAACAATGTCACTTTTGCAGTTGTGTGGATATTCAGGAAAAAAACTGCATTCTTGCTCATATATAAACGTTAAAAACAAGAAGAACTCACACAGGGTATGTTTATGAATCGAAGAGAGTTTGAGTTTTAAATCGATCTCTATGCACAGTCTGTCTATAGTTGTGTTCATGCTAGTAAGTTCTAAAACCTCACTTTTACAAAGGTACATTATCGAGAATGGCAGTAATGTAACGTGATTTGCTAAGGCAGCACATTTTGCATGCAACCTATCAAATGCACGCTGCTTGTGTGGATGCAGTCAGGTTTGACAGCAAAAGATGAGGTCATTTGATTGGATGTCATGTATTTGACCTTTTATGGCTACCACTGTCGTGTTTTTACATTAGATGAGGCATTTTGCAGTTTAGAAATAAATGCTTGGTTTTAATGCTATTTTAAGGTGGGGTGAAATAAATGATCTTCGGATTATTGCAGAAAATAAGCTCTGTGACCAACAAGTTTATGATTCTTGCATTTGGTTTTGTTCAACATGATCTTTATAAATGAACACAAGCCTAAGTACAATCGGCACAAGTAGAAAGCTAAACTTAGACTAGACTACACCACTGTTGCATTACTTAAACGTCACCATCCTAACCTTCTGACAATTCTTTCAGTCTTTATTAAAAAAAAAAAAATAATAATAATTCCATGAAAGTTAAAATGTGCATATTAATTCTAGAGAGTATTTCACTGGGCAAAGATTTGGATATGTCCCTGAGTTAGGGTTGTGCGGTATCGAGTTTGCACGATATATCAATATATTTTTATAAACGATATAGGATGATGCAATACCGTTTATATCGATATACAGTAGTTTGATTTTTAGCGGAGGACACAGAGTGAGCTGCTGCGAGGGAAAGTGCATCATCCATTCTGTCCTAAACATAAAACATTCTTTATATTAAGGGCTTATTAATAACTCGTAAGATACAATTAATGTGTATGGCTTTTTTTATCCAAATAGAAAAATGTAGAAAATACCAGGATATATCACATATCATCATTCAGCCAAAAACTACCAAGATATGATTTTCTTTTCTTTTTTATCACCCAGAGTAAAAAGTGAAAGTTATTTTTAAAAGCTGTTCTTCACCTTTTAAGAGTAGACCAGCATTAAAATGGCTCCAAAGATTTAGTGAGATTTAGCCACAAAAAGTCGATTTTTGTCATGGGATCTTTATTTTTATCTGTATTTTAACAGCACAGATGAAGTTGCTGCCTATGTAGCATTTCAAAACTGTCTTTTATGAGGTTCATTTTCGATTAGAACGCAGCTGCCACAACAAGGCAGTGAACTAATATTTAGAACAGAGTTACATATATAACAGATATGCACAACATATATGAACATCCGACATCCAATAAGAACTGCAGTCTTGCATCAATATGTTAAAGGTTTGTCAGCTCTGACCTAGTGCTGATGAGAACAGAGAACTTTAATGCAGTGCACTTGTCTAGTTAATCTCACGCAGGCCTCGGCTGTTTGTTCTCAAACAGAGCAGATCTGAAACCTCACTCCACCCTGTGCTCATGTGTGCACATCTACCTATTAGCACAGGTTTACCCTGCTTGACCCCTCGTGACATGAATTATATACCCATCTGCCTGCTGAGGAGAAAAAGGACTGTAGGCTTCATCTATCGCCATGGCGCTGATGCTGCTTCATTCACTCAGCTTTCTCATTAATCTTCTCCATCCAAATGTCTAAATTACTACTTTTATGGACACGTTTAACGTTCACACACTCATTCGGTTTCAGCAGCCCGAGGCTTCTTGTACTCCGTTTCTTCACCACCCACACAGGCTGTTTATTTACTGCTAGGCTTGTTAGTAGCCATTAAACTCATCTAAAATAAAAGTCAACATTGTCAAAGCAGTAATACGGTTTATTCGATGGCTTGTCTCGTAAATAGAGAATATTAATTGACTAATGCAATTACGTCATAGGCAGGGCCGCAGCATGCATACATAGTGCTTAGAGTGATTGATTATTTTATGGCATACTGAGCAGCTATATTCTTGTTGGGATCTCATAAAGCACTGCTATATCTGGATATAACAATGCCGGGATGACAACTGGGCTAACCGGAGACGGGGAAATGCGAGCTGTCTGATGGCTAACCATAAAAACAAAACAAAACAACAAATAGGCACTGACGCTAAGAGCATTGAACTTAAGCGCTAGATTAAAAAGAATCTGAACGTAACGTCGTCAACAGCTGTTGAATTTCCCTCTTCCTCCATAACATAACAGGAGGTCAAACAATATGAAGGTTATCGGCGCCCGTATCAAAATAAATTACGCTCGGGAGTGTCTCTCGCTGTCGCACGGCGTCTTAATGATGCAAAGTTAACACACACTAAATAACAGTGCCTCCTAGCATTGACAGCCTCAGAAATAATTGACCAATATGTTGCAGGCTGAGATACAGTGGGCTGAGAATCCAATCGTGCAGCTGACAGAATGCATTGAGCATGCCACTAAATTCTGCATTATACACAAAGAACTGGCAGGTCAGGGAGCTGACTCCTGTGAGCCATTATGTGATGCCATCAATGAGGCTAAATTACCTGCCTCTCCACAATATGCTCCAGTTAACTAATTTCCTGACAGCTCACTGTCTCACAAGAAAAGCACCAAATTCGCTAGCTGTCAGGTGCATGATGGACTATTCCTCTTTTTCATTCGCTTCCTCTTTTTGAAATAGCACTCCTCGCAGCAGCCCCTTCAGCAAGAATATGTGGAGATTCAGTGCAAATGCACAAGCAATGAAGTAAACCAGATTATAAACAAAGCCCAGAACGCGTATTAGCTGCTATTAGACGCTATTAGACACAGGCGAACGATGCCGAACGGAAAATGAGAAAGCGCAAATTACTGGTAATTTTGCCAATATTTGAAAAATTTACATAAGAGGTGCGCTATAAATCACGCGATCATTGCGTTTCGGCCCACAGATTCGTCGTTCGCGTTCCCTCCCGACGGGAAAAACAAAAACCCTACAAAAGCTTTGCCTCCACAATGAGGCGGTGGAAACCGAATCCTCAGGTAGACAAAGTCGACTTTTCCCTGCCAGAACACGAGCTCACAATGGCGGTATAGCTGTCGAAGCCTTCTTTAAAACGAGCCCGTATTACCAAACAATGCCGCTCGACAAAAAGAGACACCCACAAAGGAGTAGAACATTGTCTGCTTAAAGTTCACAATGCATGCCAGCGTTTGTCTGCTTTGCCTTTTCTTCTTCCTCCTTTCTTCTGTGCACTATGTGTGTATGTTCCTTTACAGAGGTGGGCTATCATTATCTCAGGAATGACAGTAGGTGGAAACGCTATCTTTCATTACACAGAGCATAAATAGTGTAATCTATCAGCTCTGTCAATCAGGATGATTGATTACGGCCTGTCAGAGAGGAGAGTGACATATTAGAAAAGTTTTGTTAACAATGCCTATTGCAAGTGGGGCCTGCCACAGAGGCAAGTGATTAATGTGTTGTCAGGCTGTAATCCCACACCGCTGGCTAATGAGGCAAGAATTTATCATCTTTACAGACTGGCAGATGTCAGAAGGAAAGGAATCCAAAGTGCTGGAAACAATATACTGTTTCTTACCGGGCCTGACGTGTCTGACAAGCTTTAAAAACCACAAAGAGGCCTTGTGTAAGCAAAAACTTGAATAGGGCAACTTTCCTTTTGGCATCCTCCTTGAATTCTGCAAGTCAACAAGTATTGCTCTGAGCGAAGAGTTCCCATAACTTCAGCCCCTTTTGTCAGGCCAGTCAAAGTGCTGCTACAAAGAGCTTTTCAATTACTCGCTCCTACACAACATGTGAATTTGGGCACCTAGTTCTTGTTCATGCTTGGAAATCTGCTATATGTAATACGGCTCCATAAAAATAAGAGAAGGGGAGGTGTAATGTGATCTTTGCTAGTTGTTTTCAGTAGCAGTGGACTGAGAAAAGAGCTGAGTGGGAATCAGGTCTGAAGGCTTGTTTAGGTTCGACCGGCCCCTGTAATAAGAGTTCCTGCTGTCTTTTTGGCTCCAGCTCTCCTGCAGGTCTGAGATTCAGGGCCCCAACAGGGAGCCACTGACATGGGGTGAGAAAAGCTCAGAGCCCCCTGGGACAGAAAAACACTCAATCTCTGTCACGGCCACTTTCACTGCCACCGAGCACTGAATACAATTAATGCTGCTCTTGTAACGCTCTGCTACATGTGAATATGAGTATGTTTAGGTAAAAGTTTGTTGGAAAAATAAAAACTTATTTTTAATTAAAAAAAGAAATATAAATAACATACAGTGTAAAATTAAAGAAAAAGTATTTACAAATGATATTACCAATATAACAATTTGGATGGAACAAAATGGAATGGAATGGACATTTAAATTTCAGAATGATCATTAAAGCAAAATACTACAAAATCTGAAATGTAAATGTTTAATTTAAATTTAAATATAGCACTTACAAAACCTGATGATCATTTTGTAATAACTTTTGTTTAGGATTTTGTAAAATACTAAACGTGTGTTAAAGGGATAGTTTACCCCAAAAATGAAAATTATCCCATAATTTACTCACCCTCAAGCCATCCTAGGTGTATATGACATTCTTCTTTCAGACGAATCGGAGTTATATTAAAAAATGTCCTGGCTAATCCAAGCATTATAATGGCAGTGAATGGCAGGCCAAAATTTGAAGCCCAACAAAGCGCATCCATCCATTATAAAAGTGCTCCGGGGGTTTAATAAAGGCCTTCTGAAGTGAATCGATGGGTTTGTGTAAGAAAAATATCCATAATTAAAACTTTATAAAGTAAAAAATCTAGTATCCATAAAATATGGATATTTTTCTTACAAAAACCCATTGATTAAATCATGTAAATCATGGGGTAATTTTCATTTTTGGGTGAACTATCCCTTTAATTAAATAAATAAATAAATAAATAAATAAATAAATAAATAAATAAATAAATAACTTTTGTTTAGGATTTTTTTTTTAAATAGAATTTTTTTTTAAATAAATCAATTAATTAAAAAAAAAAAAACCTGTATATGAATGATATTAATCCTAGTCTTTTCTATACTCCATAGTTAGAAATTTGGTGGTATTTGCAGCAGTGTTTCCTTTCAGTCAAAGTTACATACTCACTGAAACATTCTCCAGAGGTATAACATTTTATCCGGGGTCCTTTAGGGCAGATCAACTGAGTGATAAAGTGCTATCAGTATCTCCTCACCCTAATGAAACACAAATTGCGTGTTACAATTGCAACATTAGCGGCACTGGCTTATTTGCATATGTTTATAAATCACAATGACACAATTAGCATCATATGATACAATCAGACGCAGGATTATTTTATATATGCCTAATGATCTGGCTCTATCTCCAAACTCTAACGCTGGCACGGTCCTGAGCGGCAACACGCACGCATGCTGAGGTCTTTCAGAATAAGCCATCTGTGTTTAATTAGCCTGGCAACATCTTACAATCATCAGAGGAAAACTGAAAAGTTAAACTGTAATTAAACTATGAGTGCTGGCGCTGCGGGACATGCTTGTCTGTGTCTCTGTAATTGCAAAAACATCATTGAATAAGTGTTGGAACTTAAAAAAACAACAGCTCACTTAGTAGCGCTAGCAGAACTGCGTTGTCCACTTCCACACTAACAGTGGAAGCAGGGAGGGCATCCCTCAGCTAGAGAAATTCCAGCTAGTCATCTTTAGTTCATTACTACTCTCTCTTGGCTAGACCTTGACTAAATGGGAAAAAAAGTTTTGACAAACAACGCTACTTATTCAGGCCAGGAACTGCCCACTTAGACAGAAAGAGCTAGTCTGACTGACATAGAGTCACCAACCACAGTTTGTTCTGTTTTAAAGTGCCACAATAGATTATACTACAATAATAGACTGTCATGAAAATGCTAGCCAGATCAATAAGCACTGTCAGGTTTTGTGTGCAATATAAGGTACATTAGATGAGACTAACTATGACTAAGCAGTATCTAAATTATGCAAATCAAAATCCATTACAGGATAATATCTATGGTTATTACTGTAGCAAATACTCTGTATTTGTAAAGATTTTGCGTATTGATGTCAATGATACAGCACATTTTTCCTCTGTTTTGGTTTTGTGTAAAGCGAGGAACAAAGCCCTGACATCATCTAAGTTCAATACTGTCATTTTTACAACTACATTTAGTCATATCTCATAGCAGTTGAGCAAATGCAAGGGACAGATGGGCCGTTCTCTCTCAATTTCCATTAAGCAATGCAAATGGGGAAACATCATTGTGGCTGTTCAAACAAAACTCCTCAAAAACATCTGCTTGTTTTCAGGCCAAAATATGCAATATATCACTCGTGTAATAAGAGTGACGTGACATTGAGGTCATCCGCCCCTATCTCTCGGCTTTGTACAGGGTCATAAATCAATCGTGCAGCTATTACTAACAATTAACTGTGCTTTAAAGTTTTACAGTCTGTTTATGATGTGCAATGTCATGTGATTTATGTGGACACTATGAGTCACTCACTCTAATTGCGGCTGTTTTTGCGGACTGTGCCCTCACGGCGACCTCCCAAAAACTCCAGCTGCCAGAGCACTTTCAGCGGCCTGATCCCGCTGTGGTCCAAACACTTCGCTGCTGGACACCTCGGGCCAGAAGGAAAAATCTGTCCCAGCCCTTGTCCCTCAGGAGAGATGAGGGGAAATCCAAACCGTGTTTTCTGACACATGGGGGAGACAGTGTTCTCATAGCTACACTCTTCCACACAGGAAGTACAGGGATCGCAAAGACGATGATGGACAGAGACTGTGATTTTGATCCATACTGCAGTGACTTGATGCCATGTTTATATTAATGTTCTTCTTTTATTTCAAATGCACTAAAAAAAAGAATTTTGGCTATTATTATTAATATTAATAATATGTATTAATAATAATAATAATAATAATAATTAATTAATTGGTAGCTATTTTTGTATTTAATGTAAGTATTATTATAATTATTATTAATCACTGGAAGAATATTTTTTACTTTTGATAATATAATAATAAACTTTATAGTAATAGTAATAATATTAACATTATTATTATTATTATTATTATTATTATTATTATTATTGTTATTATTATTAATGACTGGAAGAATATTTATATTTTTATTATATAATTTTTATAATAAGAAGAAAATACTAAAATAAACATTATAGTAGTAGTAACAATTATAATAATAATTTTACATTAAATACAAAAATGGCTACCAATTAATTATAATTATTATTATTATTATTATTATTATTATTATTAATAATAATAATAATAATAATAATAATAATAATAATAATAATAATAATAATAATAATAATAATAATCATCATCATCATCACTGGAAGAATATTTTTACTTTTGATAATATAATTTTATAATATAAAGTACTTTAACTTTATAGTAATAGCAATAATATTAGAACATTATTATTATTATTATTATTATTATTAATAATAATAATAATAATGACTGGAAGAATATTTGTATTTTTATAATGTAATTTATATAATATTAATATAAAATACTAAAATAAACAATAATAATAATAATAATAATAATAATAATAGTGCATATTATTATTATTATTATTATTATCAATGACTGATAGAATATTTTTATAATGTAATTTTTATAACATTAATATAAAATACTAAAATAAACATAATAATACAAATAATTATAGTGCATATTATTATTATTATTATTATTAATGACTGATAGAATATTTTTAATTTTTTTTATATTTTTATAATATAATTTTTATAATATTTATTTTAGTACTTTATATTATAATATTATTAAAATATATATAATAAAAAAATCTAAATCATCTTCCAGTCTTGATAGATACACAGACAGACAGATATGTGTGTATGTGTGTCCAAGTTTTCACAGTTGTGGTTGGTTTCATTTAACAAAGTGTTGATGACAATGTATGCACTATGCAATAAAACTGACTGGTATCTTTGTGGATCGGCTAAACTGAATCACACAACTTAAGATACCTGTCTCCTGTTACCAAGTTAGTTTCTGAGACACATCTGTAGAAAATGGCAGTGATGACTGTTTCTAAACAATCTGTTTGGCCAATTGCACTTCCCATTGCAGTAATATTTTTATAAGTGTCTTCAAGGAAAGATTTATCCATAAAATGATTCAGCAAACACTGAAGGTACATTGGCGCTCAGTTCTACAACCTGCTGTTTATTATGTTTAAATGCTTTAGGGAAGTCATAATTCTCACATAGAGAGATGAATAACGCACCATGCCGCAAGAGGGATGACACACAGAGAGAGAAAGAGAAGCATTCTGTCCATCTCGCTTTCTACAGAGCTTACAAACTGAAAAATAAAATCATTGCACGCTATCAGGCAGCTTCACCGAGGTGGTCTGTCTTAGTTTGGCTCTTTTATTTCGCTGTCTTGACATGAACTTCTCTGATGAGAGGCAGATTAATATGAAAAATGCAGAGAGGAGATCAACCTCATAACTTTCCTGGCTCTGCCAACATAGATTACGGAGAGCCGAGTTTGTGTGACTAGAACTGATGGGACTGAGCCCCGACTCGAACTCCTCCAGTTGGGCCGTCTGTTTTTCATTACCCAGGAGGAGGATGTGGGAGAAATTGTGTATCGTGGTGAGAAAAGTCATATGCTTCATCCAAGCATAATCTAGTTGACATTTCAAAACCATTATATTCTTACATAGCTACCAAACGATATGTTGTGAAGCAACGACTTCATCTTCATTAAAAAAGCCCTTCAGTTGCTAACATACCATTGATTGAGATTTTTTTTTTGCTGAGAACTGTACAACAGAGATTCTGAAATAGGTTACAAAAGTTGTCAGTAAGTTTTGCTAGACATGAAAGATTAACAATGCTATGAAGGGTTTGCTGCACTTCAAGGAGACAAAATTTAACCACAACTTTTTGTGTGTGTGTGGTTTCACAGCATCACATTCCATGTCCTCTAAAAAAATTATCACATTATGACATTCCTACACGCCCAATTTCCCAAAAGTACAGCTTAAGGCTTTTCACTTTGCTTCTCTTAACTGTGTCTTTGGGAGAGGATGTGGGGAGAAAATCCTAAATACCCTTTCTGAATTTCCTTGTTTACTGCAGGTAGTTGTTTATCCCTTGTTTATCTCTCTCTCTAAGCTGGAAGATCACTCCATTTCACCACTCTAGAAATCCAATAAAACACAGGCCCAATTACGCTGTCCTCATAACTATAGCTCGCAAAACGACCTCCCTCCCTTCCAGCACATATCAGCCATGCAGAGACACCAGACAACAACAGCGAGACAGCTCATTTTCAACCACTTACATTAATATATAGTTGTAGGACCACCAGTGCATGGTCGGAGGGGAAAAAAATCAATGCAGAAGAGAAAGAGATTTGCAACAGGCTGTAATAAATGTCACCTTGGACTAAATTGCAAAGACGCTAAACATTTCAACACATTCAGTAAGTGCAACGTCATTTTGGGAGACAATAAAGTGAAAACTCTTTGAATGTGATAAGAGCAATTTCTGTCCAGCTATTTGCCTTTGTGGTATTTTGCTTTGGGTATAATTTGAGACTCCTGGAAAAGGTGAAAAAGTTTTACTGTTATGGTATTCATGTTGAATTCAAACATTAATAAAAAAGCTTGTGGTGTATTAGTGTACTATAGACTAATATCATGCTATCGGGATAAAATACAACCTTTAAACATTCAATATTCATTAACATTTTTTTATATATATTAAGTTTATTTTTCTGTGCTTCAGATTGTAATTTAAGATGGTCCTGAAATGAACCACACACTCTCTAAAAAAATACTTTTTTTACTGGCATTGATGGCTCCATGAAGAAGCTTTAACATCCATGAAACCTTTCCATTGCACAAAAGGTTCTTTATAGTGGAAACAGGTTCTTTAGATTATTAAAATGTTCTTTACTCTAAGAAAATTCTTTTAAGACCTGTTTACTGGAATGTTCTTTGGCTCTTCTATGGCATCACTGCACTGTAAAAAATTATTGTAATTTTTTCTGTAAAAGACTGTAAAAAAGCAACAGTAAAAAACTGTTAACTGGTTAATGGTAAGTTCCCGGGACTCAAAAAGTACACATTTTGTGTAATGTTACAGTAAAACTGTTAAATGTACAATTTTTTTTTTTCAAGTAAAAAGAACACATTTTCTTATAATTTACAGTGAAAAGCCGTTCCCAGAATTCCCTGTGTGACGATAGACATTTGAGACCCTATCATACACCCGGCGCAATGTTTCAGCCCAACGCAGTTATCATTTTCAAGTCCAGTGCCACGTTGTTTAAATAGCAAATGCACTCGCGTCCATCTGTTCGCCCATGGGCGTGCTGGTCTGAAAACGAGGCGTGTTCAGGCGCATTGTTGGCGAGTTGCTATTTTAAGGCAACTGAAAATGACTGCGCCATTGACCAACAAAAACCTGGTCTAAATTCAATAGCACAGTATTTTTTGTAATTAATAGTAATATGCGCCAATAGGCGGGTGCACAACGTGCGTACACTGCTTATTACACACACAGGGATGCGCAGCAGCACACAAACATTTTTAAATATTAAAATTAAAAGGATTCCTCTCTGGAGAAGCGTTCAGTCTTTCCACTCGCAAATTCCATCATGTAAATAGCGAATCCGCCATGGTGCAAGCGCAACTGGCTTTTAAAGGGAATGGGAGATGAGACTCTGATTGGTTTACTGCACATTACGGCCAAAACACACCCATGACTGATTAAGAGACTAGGTACAACCCTTTTAGACCATGCACCTGGTGTGCAGACCGTTTTTTCCATCGTTAAACTAGCAAAAGTGGATTCAGACAAGCCCTAAGTGCACCTGCGGCATGCGTTTCAGACCATGCGCTCAGATCATTAAAATAGAGCCTTTGATGTTTTGTATTTCTTTGCATGACACTGTGCATCTTCTGTGTATATGTATATAGTATTTACCTCAGCTAGTGGAAAAGCTACTTGTGATGAACTTTGATTCATCATGTGACTTTCCCCTGTGTGGATGTCACTATATGTTAAAAGTACAATATATATTCTGCTTGTTTCTAATGGTGTTTCATCAGAAGAAAATGTAGAGCAGCAGGAGCTACACAGCCAAGAACAGTGTGAGATTTGATGAACTTTAATATATGTTATCATTCATTTTTCTGGCATTTAGGAATAATGTCTATCTGGCTTTCTTATTACTTTGCCATGACTAGGCGGATTAAGTTGATTTCAATACATGCTCTTTGTGGACTTGGATTACAATATGTTTTCATAGTCTAGCAAGGTTTTGTATATGTTTTATATTTTGAAAAGGGAAAAAAATGATTATATGATCCTATTAAACATGCAAAGAAACAGAAAGCACATTAAAGGGGTCCTATTATGCCCTTTGACGAAGTCTTGATTTTGTTTTTGGGGTGTACTAGAATATGCTTTCATGCTTAATTGTTCAAAAAACACATTATTTTTCACATATTTTACATTAAATTACAGCTCCTCTCTCCCCAGTCTGGCCCGCACGTGCCATTTATTTCCTGTTTCGATGAAGCCCCTCCTTCCGAAATATGAAATGTGCTGTGATTGGTTAGCTGCCCCAGTGTGTTGTGATTGGCACGTGTTCGGGAGATGTGACCCTTACCATAACCGCGAGCTCTACTCAGATGCAAATATTAAGGATGGCGTCAATTTCAAACCAATTCAAGCCTGATTCAGACTTAAGAATGTTAACAAACAAGAGGATCGTACAAAACGGATTTCATGCAAGGACTTTGCAAGCATGGATTTCACTTTTTTTTGTAATTTTCTTATACATTTTAGATACAAAGTTATACACCATTTAATCATGATACTTGTCGGAAAACTATGGTAATACACACAGTAATCGATCAATAGTAATTTTCCTAAGGGGCGGCAAACAGTCTTACAAAAGCAAGAGCTTACAAACACTACAGTAAACACTACCTCAATATTGTAATTAGCAGGTTTACATTTGTTTTTGTTTAAATTGTAACAACAACATAAAACTTATAATTGGAACTGTTAATAAAAAACGGAACTATAAATAATAAGACATACTTACAAGTTACGATCTACAAACAACAGATTGTCCCGACAAAGTGGGAACCGCTCCATTTCAGGAGAAGCTTTTATGTGTAGCCTGCATTGTACTCTCTTAGTTTCTGGAAGCTGTTCTCCATAAAATGTGCAGCACATAGATCAACGTTGGGGTTATAATGTTCAGGAACAGTGTTTAAAATACATTTTAACCACTCTAAGTTCGTCAGCCTTAGGAAGGTCAAACAAATGAGCTTTGGAAATGAGGTGGAAAAAACAACTTTGACATAGCGACAACACTGACTTCTCTAATGCAGCTCAACCAGGCCTTGTCCCCTGTTTTTGCGTATTCCATGGGTGAAGATTATTTAAATGAGTAACATTGTGACTTCACAAGATCCGGAAACTATCGTGTTGTAGGCCAAACAAGCCGCTCGTAGTTCTTAGAAAGTGGATTCTGTTAAATAAAATATCTGCCTTTGGAGTGGACTTTGAGCTTTGTAACCTTGCAGATCTTTTTTATGCTCAAATAGCAACAACACACACTAACTAAAGTTGAAAAAGTCAAAAAGCATAATAGGTATAAAAAAAATTAAAAAAAATATTTAAAAAAAAAATGAATTTAAAAGAAACCCAAACTTCACAAATCTGTATTTATATCTGTGTATCTCATTTGACACAGTGTAACGTAGTACACGCACACAGTACTATTAACATGTACTTTATAAATAAGTAGAGCATAAATATGATTCCGATTTTTCTTTCTTTCTTTAAACATGCAAAACTAAACAGACACAGAAAACAGTGGGTAAGACCTAGCAGACAGGCATAGATGAGACGTTCAAAGACTACCACAATGGTACTACAGCAAGCTGTCGTGCACAGGGTTCGGTTTGATGGGGAATTTGGAAAGCAGGAAGAGCTAATTACAGTCTGCTGTAACAATGTTAACGCCAGCATGTCTTTAAACGTAAGACACCCCACTGGATGGAGAATAAAAGCAAACACAAATAACTAATTATGCCATCATCTTCTAGCTTGTTGCTGGCGCTCATTAATTGGTGACCTGCACTATTGGTCAGTAGACAATCGGCATGATGATGAAGCCAATTAGAGGCAGAGAGTACACATGCCCCACAGAGCTTGTTATGGCTGCCACATCATGTCTCATCTAAATCAAAACAAATGCTAGGGAAACGTTGGCGTGACAGCTGCGTCAGGCACAGACATGGGACAATAGAGCAATGCCAACTTTCTCCCTCTCACTAGGCCCATACAATAGCAGTTATCGTGTAGAGGACAGGGGCCTTACAGCAGAGTCTATTTAATCTGCTTAAGTGTCTGACAGTGGACAGGCCAGAGATATTCTTGTCTTTTTGCTGTAGACTTTCAGACTTTAGAAACTTTAACACTTTACAAGGTTCAACTTGTTAAAGGGATAGCTCACCCAAAAATGAAAATTCTGTCATTAATTACTCACCCTCATGTTGTTCCAAACCCGTACGACTTTCGTTCATCTTCAGAACAAAAATGAAGATATTTTTAATGAAATCCTTTCTGTCCCTCCATAGACAGATACGCAACTATTATTTTGACCTTTCAAAATGTTCATAAAGAGATCATAAAACTAATCCATATGAATTGAGCGGTTTAGTCCAAATTTTCTGAAGAGACTCGATCGCTTTATATGATGAACACATTGAATTTAGGCTTTTATATTCACATATAAACATTCATCAACGCACACATCAGACAAAACAGAACCAGTGAGGTTCATTCTTGTGTTACGTAGCACATTTGAGCTTCCACAAGAACCAATAAGGTTTGTTCTCGTGCATCAAGCAGATTCGGTTTAGCTTCTGTTTATTTTCGCTAATCAATCAGTTTATATGTCAATAAAAGCCTAAATTAAATCTGTGCATCATATAAAGTGATCGAGTCTCTTCAGAAAATTTGGACTAAACTGCTCAACTCATATGGATTATTTTTACGATCTCTTCATGAACTTTTTGAAGCGTCAAATTGGTAGATGCATAGCTGTCAATGGAGGGACAGAAAGCTCTTAAATTTCATCAAAAAGATCTTAATTTGTGTTCTGAAGATGAACAAAAGTCTTATGGGTTTGGAACGACATGAGAGTGCGTAATTAATGACAGAATTTTCATGTTTGGGTGAACTAACCCTTTAACATTAGTTTATGCATTAGGTACAATGAACTAACTATGAATGACACTTCTACATGATTCACTAAGCTAAGTTAACACATTTTACATATACTAATGCATTTTTAACAAGTCGCATAAAGTTGAATTTCAAGTTGGATAAACCTAGAATGATAAATGCTATTGTAAAAGTATTGTTAGATTATTGTTAGTTCATGATACCTAATATTAACAAACTGAACTGAAACTGAACAAACTAACAAACGTTGACTGAAACGATGTTATGTTATTGCTTCACAATATTTAGCATTTTATGCAAAAACAAAAAGGCATACAAATAATACAATAGCATTAAAAATACAATAAAATACATAACCATGACAAGTTAGCTATGCATATAATATCATGACTCAATATTGCTCATGGCTCCAGAAACAGAAAAACTAAAAAATGATGCAACGGTTAACATGCGAGACGTATAATGTTAAATAATGTCAAGTGTACATAACACAATGCCATTTTGAAAGACAGAACACTTTGTAAAATATTTTTACACTGTTTCTAAAAGGTTCCAGATCTTTTGGATTAGACACAAACTTTGCAGAACTTCTATAAACACTAACTAAGTCGGTTCCCAGATATTTAAAACCGTTCGCTAGTTCAACAGTGTGCCTGCTAACTATGCTGGAACTGCTCAATGGTTAGGCTTAAAATGGATCTACTGTGGCATTATGTTACTGTTTTATTTGAAATAGTTTAATTTATTTCACGTGGTCATTTATTCATCTCAATCACTCTCAAAATGGCATGTCCTGAAATGTCTTGTCTTATTTGAGTAGACAGGTTGCACAACACTTTATTTTCCACTTTACAGTCATCTTTTCTCATTTTCCAACCAACAAAAAATCCTCCAAACTAAAAACATGCCTGAATGAGGTTAACTCATTGCATGGTTTTCACTTTTCCTGTCACATTAATGCTGAAACAAAAAAAATTGACTTTAGCATCACTGTTGTCTAAATGTTGGCTATGATAAACACTCTGTTCTTTCTCTTCTTTTAAACTCTGCATCGAATTAAATAAGCATCCACATCCATATTTGCTTCACAAACTCACGGCTCTTAGGAAGTAGCAAAGATAAAGACCTGGTTCAACCACAAGCTAAATATTTTATGACTGTACAATTACATAAAATCAAATCTTACTAAAGCCATTCCTTCATAAACTCTAGAGGAGAAGAGAATGGAGATGTGTTTGAAGATTAGGCCTCCTTCAAACGCAAGCCAGAGAGAGAAATAATTGTGTGTGCGATGGATAATTAAGCGATGGTGACTGTCGTGAACGTGAGCTGTCACTCCGATCGAGAGCGCTGTCACGCCGTGCGAGGCAAGGCCGATCGGACAGGCGCCGTCCACTTTGATCTGGGCTCATGCATACGGAAAGAGGTCAGGTCGTGGTCATTAAAAAGACCCTCCTCTAAACAGCCAGGCGAGATTGAAAGGCCACGTCTTCAAAGAGCTGCGTACAAGTAACCTCTTAAGAGATTCTGACAATTTGCTACGAACAAACAATGGAAGCTAAGAAGGAGTGGAATGGATTAGTTTACGGTGCCTTAGTCTTTTAAATTCTTATAGTCATCTGCACAGAAAGGGGAAGGCTACACAAATCATTTACAGGGTCAGGGTGTTTAGTTATTCGCCCACATTACATAAGGTAAAGACACTTAACCGGCTACTGAGTTACACACTAAACTACAGACCATTTTAAATGTCTAAATCTGGGATACACAGTCAGTTATCTCGGATTATATGAATTGTTTGTTGATCCTGTATGTGTATGTATCATATGTCTCAGTCTTTCTAGTGTATGTGTCATATGTCTCTGTCTTTCTCTTTTTAACAAAGTACTTACTTGGTCATTTTTCGGCTTGACCACCTTCATGAAAGCTCCACGTGCTTCGGCCTCTGACCGTTCCCACTGGGTCACTCTCCTGGTGTCCAGGAACTTCAGATTTGTCAGCTTATGCAGTACAAAGTACCTACAGATCAAACGGAAAAAAAAAATCATACAAAGCAGATTTTACTAACCAGTCAGCATGCCAGATTACAGGTCACAAAAGTAGTATTTTATGTTGTTTTAAAGCAGTTTACAGAATTTTATTTTAAACATAACATTTTAAAACAGATTTAACAGTTAAAAGAAAAAAAATCATAAGAATGTTCGTTGCAATAAACTAAGCTACATAAACAGTCACATTGTATCCTATGTAGTTTATAATAATATTTAAATGTGCTAGCATTGTTTGTTTGTTTTTCTGAAGGAAGCAAATGTTCCTTTTATAATCAACTAATTGTAAATATTTTAAAGGGGACATATCACGAAAATCTGACTTTTTTCCGTAATTAAGTGCTATAATCGGGTCCCCGGTGCAATCTACCAACCCAGAAAACGTGAAACAGGACAACCCAGTAATTTTGTTTTGGTAAGCCTTTTTCTGCAAGCCTGTGGAAAAACGATCCGCTTAGATTTCTCTCCCCTTCTGATGTAGGAAGGGGATCTATTATAATATTACCGCCCCTTAATCTGCACGTTTCCACCCACGGCGCTGACAGACTGTTCCATATTAGCATAGTTTCCGCCCTCAGCCGTCCGCCATTTTCTCCACGCTCGAGCAGCTAGCGACAACAATGTCTTGTCAGGTGCATTGCCTGAACGAGGGACAATTCAAGGCAGGTTTTGCTAAAAAGTTAAAGCTCAAGGATGGATCAGTACCAACTATTCGCGATCCAGTTTACAGTCTCCGGAGCAATACTGGTCACGGCAGTAATGAAAGGGAGAGCGCGCACTTTATAATGCTTTATCCGAGTTGTTTTACGGATATAAAGTTTTCCAGTTTATTAAACACCCCCTGAAAAGGCATACGGTCTGTATATATTTGTTTACTATTAGTTGTAACGAGTGTTTTGTGTAATTCGCTGTGTATGCTGATCAATGCAAGGGAGAGAGGGTGTTTATGGATAAGACTCATCAGTAAACTCATCAGTAAAGTTTTGGCCCTCATTCGGACAGGGTCCACTACAACATGCTTGTACTAATAACGTTAGTGGATAAAAGCAAGATAGCAACACAAGTTAAAACTAAAGTTAAAACGTAATTAAACTAAACTATACCTGTTCTATCTCTATGCAGCATATATTCTCTGGCTCTGTAGGCATTATTGTCCAGGTCAGGTTCGAACTGAACACTGTTAGTTTCTGACATGTTCTGTTGTTGTTGCATGAGCTATTGAAGCTCCGCCCTCTTCTTGAAAGAACTGGCTGGGAGCACCATCTCATTTGCATTTAAAAGGGACATACACAAAAACGGTGTGTTTTTGCTCACCCCAAAAAGTAGCAATTTTAACAGGCTATAAAACATGATCTGTGGGGTATTTTGAACTAAAACTTCACATACACACTCTGGGGATATCATAGACTTATTTTACATCTTATAAAAAGGGGCATAATATGTCCCCTTTAAGATAATATTTCAGTCATTTGTTTTGACTTTAGTATACTGACAAACAAAGCTAGTAATTCAATTTTGAAATATCATGCTTACTATTATTATAATTGTTTTAGTTTTATTTATATTTAAGATAAATTATATTTATATATAAGATAAATTATATAAATATATATACACAGTATATACATGCAAATATTTCTTAAATATATACATGAAGGAGTGTGTATTTATATATACATAATAATTATACATAGTACACACACATATATTATGTAAACATGAACTTTTATTTTGGATGTGATTAATCACGATTAATCGATTGCCCAGCACTAATTTTTTTTAATTATTATTAAGTTTTAATTATTAGTAAGAATGGGTCTGTACACCAGTGGCGAACAGTGACTTTTTTTACGAATGGTTATGGCAATGACGTTGCATTCGCATATTCTATAGTGTGAATATGTAAACAAATTAAAAGTGTTGAGATGCAGCTGAGGCACTGACATTTTTTTTTATATTTTACTTTATTTACCTCAGGAATGTTTACTATGTAGCTGCGCGTGGGAAAGAAAGCGCACGAGATGAGACCGCTACAATTATTAAGACATTTATACATAGTTAACCAAATCAAAATGTATTTTCATATTGAATGACAGTTACAGTACAGCTTCAAATCTGTTAATAGTCAATTAAATATACAAGTATATGTATCTATTATATGATTTTAAATTTAAAAGTAAAGTAAATTACAATATTTATTTATGTTATATCATAATCTGCGCGACCCCTTTCTTTGATGACGTTGCAGGGCGTTCCAAATGAGCGATTACTGTCAGCGAAGTCCACTTAAACTGATATACCTTGCTCAGGGAGTAGGGAGCAGTGAACACTGCGTAGGGACCCTGTCGAATGGAACGCAGCTAAAATGTTAGCTTCTCAGTTGCTTACTCTTACGACACATAGCAACACAGCTAAAAGTTTCCTAATATATTTGACTATTAATTTGAAATTAGCCTACATTTGCCTATTGATCCCTCTACAATCACCCGTAAAAGCTGTTGAGTTGTGTTTGAGTTGAGCCAGGCACGAAGCGTGAAAGGGGCGTTTGCAAAATATTCTGTCATTTTGTAATTTTGCTAGGTGGCACTAATGTCGCAGAAACAACATGCTTCACCTTTAAACGGTACAGCGCATCGGCTGAGGATTGTTTTGACAATTTAAATATGCCAGAAGTGTTTTTTTATTATTATTATTAAGAGTAATAAATAAGAATAATAATATAATAAATATTAGTAGCCTATTATAAATAAAATATTAGAATAAATGTAAGTATAATAACAATACAAGTATTCTTTTAAAAAATAAGTTGAAATAATGCAAATTGATGACTTTAACAAACGCATAGACTATTGATTAATAGCCTTGGATAGTTACAGTAGGTCTGTCTTTAACAGTTTACAAAAAAAAAATACTATGAAAATAGTTTCAGTTATGACTTTTTTCACGATTTAGTCTAGTTAATTCTGTATCAAATACAATGTGATTTTCGGTGATCTGGCTGTCAGGGTTAGTTCACAGCAATCTACTAGAAAAAGACCCAGATGCAGAATGACAAAGGGAGTGAAATTTATTGACAAGACAAGGCACAAGGAGGATGGTGATGAGTAAAGACAATCCAGACAGAAGGACAGGGCAGTCAACAGGGGAACAGGGGATGACGGCTGAGATCAGACCCGGGCAATGTTAGGCTGGAGAACCGAGAAGGTGCAGCACCAGACAATAGCAACCCTGGCGATCAGGCAGCGGCTTGAGGAATCAGAGGCTTGATACTTAGAGCTGCAACTGAAGTAGTACCAGACTGACTTCCCCGTCTTGAGAACTGCGGCCAGGGAGGATCAGGAAGCAGGCAACACAACTAACACAAGACAACAAGCGAGAGCAACAGGATATAGCAAGACAAAGAAAAACCTAACTAAGCACTACAACTACCAAAAACAAGAATAGAGAAACTAATATACTGGAGATGCTAAAATGAAAACAAAGTAATTTCTAGAAAGAAATAACTGAAACTACAAGCAAAAGCGAAGAGAAAAAAGGCAAACAAAAAAGGAATAAAAATAAGGCTAGATAAAACTAAAGCAAAAACTAAACCTGACTAGCGTAAAAGCAGGAACTAGAAAAATCCAAAAAAAATAGCAAAGCTTAATTGGTAAGACAAACTAGAAAGTAATGCTGACCAACAAGACTTAGTAGCACAGTAAAGCTAACAAAGAGTGCAGGAAAAGCACACACACGGCAAGGAACAAACCAGCAAGGAAACAAGGGAAGGAGCACAATATAAAGGGAGCAGAGCACATGAGGATCAGGTGAACACAATCAAGCAAACGAGGACTAAACAAGGGGGTGTGGTAACGGGAAACAAGGAGGCAGGACTAGAGGAACACATGGCCAACACAAACAAAGACAGAGCCATGTGGTCAGACACAAGACAAACAAAGAAACATTGAACAGAGACAAGACAGACAAGACTGTCAGGGCAGGACCCTGACACTGGCAGTAACAGCACATTTTTCCTCCTGGGCGAGCGATTTGCGGACAGCTTACCCTGCACATTAAATCCCCCATATGCCAGCAAACCAATGAGAACACGCGAAAATGATGACGATGCATAACAACAGAGTGTAGACGCCAAAGCTGCTGTGGATCCGCTTACCCGGAACTCTCAGTGAGAGGAAGATTTGAAGAAAATTACCATCGTTTGGCAAATAAATAAATGACAGAGAGTTACATGCGTATTACCAACATATTATCATGTAAACTTTATGGTACACCTCAAAGTCCACAAAAGGCCACGAACAGCCCCTGCTGTACATATGAAAACATAACGGCTTTTATATTTTTATATTTTGCGTCAAAAAGTTTGAACTGTTTTTTTTGCTTAAGTTTGACTATCCATATCCAGTGCAGTGTCAATAAGTGTACAGCAGATTTAAATGAAGAAAGGAACTCTGATTCATATCTGCAAGGCAACCACATAAAATAAAACTTAAACGAACATTTTCTTCAAAATGCATTAAATTAATAAAGCAATATTTGTAAATAGGCAATTAACTTCAAAATATGTAAAAAAAAATAGGGACAACATATAAACAGATAAAAACCCCACATTGACAGAATCTGCCAAGCTGTCATTTCGGTAGCTTCACAGATATCTCTTTACGCTTTCACACACTCTCTGTCTTTCATTCAGAGAGAGAAAATGACGTGAGATAATAGCAGGAATACATAGATGACAACAGATTCTTTCACAGGCTGACTGGAATGGAGGAAGAGGCATGTCAAGACTTCAAACAGAGAGTGAGATAGAAAGAGAGACTGAGAGAGAGAGTGAGACAGACAGAGAGAGAGACACTAAGTGGAGGGTGTGAACAGATGTGTATATGGGCAGTGACAGATTCCCAACCGAGCTCTCATGCAAAAGCCAGCAACAAACCCATGATGATGACAATGATGAAGGACGAAGGCGAACCCATGCTACGTGTTTATTCCTGATGGATCATAGAGAGACCAATTGCAGATTGATCCTATTAAGATAAGCCTGAATCAAAAACGTGTGGGGATGTGTTTTCCACCACATCTATTCAGAGTTAAACTCTATTTGAATAAACACCCCAGTGTGTATCTTTTGCATGTGCAAGGCGTTTTTGCTCGGTTTTTGATATCGGTTGATAAATAACATTCAACACCTCCTAGTGGTCATTATATAAAACACAAAGGAACCTACATGAAACTTGTTTAATAACTTATGCAACTCTGTGAAACACGGTGTGTATATGACAGTAAACTAATAAAGCCTATATCCAGTCTTAGCTTGGGTTGAACATATTTAGTGTCGCGTGTTTGTGTGTTCAGGAAGCTGCAGTGACGGAAACATTGACAATTTAAGTTTGTTAATGAAATTTAATTTTGCCAAAAAACTTTTACTTTACGTTTAATTTTTTTTGTTGCTGAATGAAAGAGATTGCATGCACAGTGGAGAAAATTTTGAAAATCGATGTGTGTGTGAGAGAAAATGTTAAGAGGCGCATGGATTTACACCGGTATTTCAGTTCTGCTTATCCAAAAAAAGAGAGGTCAGGATAGCAATTCATAGAAATTTCAGTTCAGTTAGAACCAAATACATATGTGTTTTTGTTTGTGTTTTTGACTGACATTTCGACTCCAGTCCAATTTTCTACGTAAAAAAAATGTGTCTTTTTTTTATTCTGGCTAGTTAAATTCTTTTTGGGCTACCAAAATTTCAAGAGTGCCTGCCCGAAGGGCTACCAGGGATTTTGAAATTTTGCGAGCCCTGCTATTGTACAATGTTTCAAATGTGAAGTTTTAATTGAATGGGAGTCAGGGGATTTTTTAAGGCACAATATGTAAGATTTTTGTCATAAAATATCCAGAAACCACTTGCACTGTGTGATGTATTTCATGCAGTTGTGTACTTACATTATCCCAAAAGTTAGTTTTTTTGTAAATCCAGAGAATTTCCTATTTTAAATTATGGCTCGTCCCTTGTCATTGTCACCTATAAATGACGTAATATCCGCAGTTTCCGCTAGTAAAAACCATGGCAACACACATGGACAAATGCGGAACTGAAGCCCCGGGTATACTTCACTTTCCACAGATGCGCGCGCGAGTCTTTCAAAGTATACTTCTTTGACCGTGAGTGCGGAAAGACGCGTTCGGCGAGTGCGCACTATTTAGTGGACTTTTGTTTTCAAGCGCTCAATTCACTCGCGCATGCGCTATTGTACAAACGCGGACGGTTGAAGTGTACTTTGGCCTTGAGACAAGCAGGCTTTTTGCATTTCATCAAGTCTGGTGACCAAGTCTATGGCAGTGAAATTAAATACAGTATTACAGTGTTGCACAAAAATATTTAGCCATTCCTTGCAAATACTGTGGGTCCGTTCAAATTTACTTTTAGTACGATTGTTTTAAACACTTAAAACTGCGCAGCATTAACAATGACATAAAATAGTGTGATCAAACGTACATGTAATACAAAAACTAATTCATTACCTCATCCGTGAACATGATTCGTGAATTCCATATCTCTGGATGGTGAAAATGTTTCACTCTCCTTCATAGCGTCATCAAGCTTCGCCTTTGTTATTGTTTTGAAAATGCGACCTCCAGCACGAAAACTTACAGATTGTGCCTTTAATGTAGTCCAGGGCCAAAAAAAAAACAAAAACTTTTTTACAAAATGTATGTTTTAGTTAGGTCACGTTAACTTAATATTAATAAAATATGTTTAACAAAATTGTAATACATTTATCAAAATGTATATTACTTTATACTTTATTACTACTTTAGTATACTTTATTCCTATATTGCTTAAATGATTTGTTCATTGTAAATCTATATACAAACCCGATTCCAAAAAAGTTGGGACACTGTACAAATTGTGAATAAAAAAGGAATGCAATAATTTACAAATCTCATAAACTTACATTTTATTCACAATAGAATATAGATAACATGTTGAAAGTGAGACATTTTGAAATGTCATGCCAAATATTGGCTCATTTTGGATTTCATGAGAGCTACACATTCCAAAAAAGTTGGGACAGGTAGCAATAAGAGGCCGGAAAAGTTAAATGTACATATAAGGAACAGCTGGATGACCAATTTGCAACTTATTAGGTCAATTGGCAACATGATTGAGTATAAAAAGAGCCCCTCAGAGTGGCAGTGTCTCTCAGAAGTCAAGATGGGAAGAGGAGCACCAATTCCCCCAATGCTGCGGCGAAAAATAGTGGAGCAATATCAGAAAGGAGTTTCTCAGAGAAAAATTGCAAAGAGTTTGAAGTTATCATCATCTACAGTGCATAATATCATCCAAAGATTCAGAGAATCTGGAACAATCTCTGTGCGTAAGGGTCAAGGCCGGAAAACCATACTGGATGCCCGTGATCTTCGGGCCCTTAGACGGCACTGCATCACATACAGGAATGCTACTGTAATGGAAATCACAACATGGGCTCAGGAATACTTCCAGAAAACATTGTCGGTGAACACAATCCACCGTGCCATTCGCCGTTGCCGGCTAAAACTCTATAGGTTAAAAAAGCTTTTTCTCTTGCAACGAGTCAGAAATCTCTAATTCAGCAGCACTTACATACATCAGACTTTATAGTTGTATTCCTATACATATTCTGAACGTTTTTAAAGAGGGGTTAGTTCATATATAATTTGCCTGATTTTATACAACATTTTATTCCTAAAAAACGGTGGATTTTTTTTCTGGCTGTTGACAGCATTTCAGATTTGTGTGTCAGATTATATTACCTAAAATGTGTAATGTAATGGTTTACGTTACTAACTACATCTTTTATCATGTTTTTTCTTCGTTTTGGCCTTCTGTCCACACTGCGATGGCGTTTTTTTTGTCCAGCGAAAACTGAGCTTTTTGAAGACCCTTTCCCATTTGGATAAATTTGAAAATGCCGTTTTCGAATTGTAGTGTGGACTTTGAAAATGATGGCGCATGTTTGTCATGTAACGCATATTGAACCTAAAGATATGTTACTTTGTACACTCTTCATATCACAGTCCTGCAAAGATGACAGAAAATTTACTCGCAACTGCTGTCCTGCGGCAAAACATGAGAGCAGTCACGTTTTACACCAAACATATAATGGTGACTGAGTGCGACCTGTATCATCTCAGTGAGCTTTTATGAGGTTTTACGCATGCGCAACAAGATGAATTTAGCGTTTTCCGAAGTTTCAGTGTGGATGAGAAACTTTTGGAAACGGCTTGAAATGCTAGTGTGGACAGAGAGAGTTTTGAAACAAAAACGATGTATCCGGATTAATGTAGACGTAGCCTATGCCTGTTTTATTTGCCTGACAAAAAGTACTATTTCTTAAAAAGTAAATTCGCACTCTCCTCAATTTATCACTATCACTGTCAGCAGAACAAACTCTGCAGGACAAGCTACCCAATACTTAAAGGGGGGGTCTAATGCTATTTCATGCATTCTAACTTATTTACACTGTTAAAGAGTTGGATTCTCATGCTAAACATGGCCAAAATTTCAAAAAACGAGTTGGACATATGATGGAGTATTTCTGTGCCAAATACACCTGTTCGGACAAGTTTCGGAAAGTTTGTTTCGAGTATGGCCCTGTATGAGGTCATAAAGGGTGGAATTCCTTGTATGGGCACTTCTCCTGGATGAGCGTGCGCACATCAACCAGAGCGAGAGCACGAGCACATCCATCAACAAGCTTCGTTCAGGTTACGGGAGCCGTCGGCAGTGCTGTCATTTTGTTTTTAGCCCACAAAATCAACAATGTCACAAAAGAAGTGTGTTTTTGGTTGTGAGGGAAAGATAACCTTGTTCAGCTTCCCAAATAACCCAGCGTTAAGGGAACAGTGGATGCAGTTTGTTTTTCCAGAGCAGCAACAGAGTGTTTGTTTGTTCCCGGTCATGAGTCGAAACCGCAGGCGGTGAGTGAAACTGCATCAAATGTCTGTGTTTTGTTGGCAATCGGCGAGCAAGTGCATATATGAAGTGCATAACATGAACGTATAGTGAATCAAAAGTTATTCAGGGATAATGCCATGATGTATTGTGTGTGTGTGCTCATGTCTCTTTAGCTCCGCCCACTGCACGCCTCCACAAGCTCGGCTGTTTTCGGAAAGAATCGGTACAGCGTATCTGTCTTTTATAAGCATTATAAAACTAAAGACTCTTCTGAGATATAAAGGATGCAATACTACTCTATAGGTACTCAAGATTAACATGAGATTGGCAGAAACTCTGTTATGTACCCTTTAAGAGTTATTTTGTTTGTTTAAATATACTCTAACTCTAAATATGTGCAACAGTAACAGTTATACTTGCCTTAGGAAAACAACTAATAACTTTAAGTATCAAATTCCTCTTGAGTGACTAGGATCAGTGTGGTGTGGTTATGCTTTGTTTACTGTTAGGATTCAATTACAAACAAACATAATAACAGCGACTGTTAGTGGGAAATATGCATGTGTTTTCCTGATGATTGTGAAATTTTTTGTGCTGATCTAACAGATGGTTGGAGCAGATCTGCAGCAAGTGATGTTTAAAGCACCCCAGGCAAAACTGGCCCTAAACTTTCTGATCTTCAGCAAACACAGATATTTAAGCCCACACACACATCATGATGTCAAGAGACAAACATGCAATCACAGACAGCATGGGCTGGAGAGCATTCCAGAGAGACAGGACATACATCCTTTACCGCAGATGGCTGTCGCTGTGTCGAGCGCTGAACTACTTTAGCTAAAGGGAGGGGAAAAAACTCTACGAGCCCCAGAAGTAAACAATGATGAATGAGCCAAGCGACTGCTGTAAAATACAGCCGAGCGTACTTACGCCTGTTCATTTCATTTGACTAATTGAAAGAGCGCAAAGAGCCATGCGATATTTCACTGCATTATGAAGCAATCTTTTTTTTGTTGTTGTTCTCAGGACGCAGTCTGAGAAGTACATAGCCCAAGGCCAGTCCTGCCATGACCTGAGTGCTCGCCTAACCCTGTCAGACATAAAATCTGCATTATGCTCAAATTGATGTATTACTATGTGACACATTATGAATATTACATCACAAACACACAGCTGCTGTCAGTCAGGAAAAGAATGGTCGTCCTCTGCACCAAGTGAAGCATGGGAGACATTGCGCGAGAGTGGCGCCTATTGGGTTCATCTGTATAGTAAATGATTCATACTGAACAGTGTCAAGAAAAAGGCACTTAGGTCTAAGGTAGACAAAAAGAATGTGTTTCTCCCTCCCTTCTTCCCACCGCTAGGTTTCATGTTGAAAACCTGACAAATGGTGGTAACATAGCGTGGCATTGCACTCCCATAGGCCTGGGCTTGATAATGAATGCATCGTTTCATCTTGTAGGGAAGGATAGCAAACACTCATTTGTGGTTATCACAATTCACACCTGAAATCGATTTTGCAAGTCTACAAAAAGAAAAAAAAAGAGGGGAGTAGCTTTAAGAGGAGTGTGGTTATAGCCTAAAGTATCAGTCTTTGCTTGTGCAATGTGATTTATGGTGTTGTGCAACAGCCATTCATCCAAATAAAAGATTACTGAAAGTTGCCAAACTACACACTCCTGGGGTATTTCTATTTTTTCCAGAAGAAATAAAAGCATATCAGCAAAACAAAATAAATTCATGAGTACCAAAAATTTTTTTTTGCTTCAGGATACCAGATATTTCATATAAAGTCGAGGTCAAGACCACTAGTGAAAATATTAAAAGAGGGGAGAAAAAAAATAATAAAAATTCTTACCAACCCCAAACCTTTAAACAAATCTTTGATCTTATGGGGACATTTTTGTTCCCCATGAGGAAAACAGCTTATAAATCACATAAGTTAAGTTTTTTACTAAATATAAAAATACCAAAAAAGTTTTCTGTGAGGGTTGTATTTAGGGGTAGGCGATAAAATATACAGTTTGTACAGTATAAAAATCATTATGTCTAAAACATCATCATGCATAAAACCTGGAAACCCAACATTTTATTGAAAATATAAAAATGCAGAAAGTTTTCTATGATGGGTAGGTTTAGGGGTAGGGTTAGTGTAAGGGGGGAGAATATACGGTTTGTACAGTATGAAAAAAAATTATGGAAAGTCCCCACAAAGATAGTAAACCAGACGTACGTGTGTGTGTGTGTGTGTGTGTGTATGTGTACAGTATCTCATCATTCAAAAGTCTGGCGTCAGTAAGATATTTTTTTTTAATGTTAAGTCTCTTACGCTCACCAAGACAGCATTTATTTGATCAAAAATACAGTAAAAACAGTAATATTGTGAAATATGATTACAATTTAAAAATAACTAATTTCAATTTTAATATATACTAAAATGTAATTTATTCCTGCAATGGCAAAGCTGAATGTCAATCAATTTTGAAAACATTGTGCTGCTTAATATTTTGGAAATTGTGATACCCTTTTTTCACAATTTTTGATGTAAGTCCAAAAGAACAGTTGTAATATAATAAATGTCTTTGCTGTCACTTTTGATCAATTTAATGCAGTCTTGCTAAATAAAAGTGTTAATTTTTATCAAAAAACTTTTGAACAGTAGTGTGTATATTGCAGAATCTGAAACATTCCTAATTTATTTGCCACATGACTTTTCTTTGTTTATTTATTTTTTTGTTTTTTCGATTTTCCTAACATTATCAATGTCCCAAAATCCCACATTTTCAATGTGGTGTGATACATTTGCATACCGCTATATAGTACAGATATTGCAAAGACAAAAATCTTAAATTCAATATGACTACTGTGCATGTTCATCAGTATGACAATGTTCTGACCTGTATCTCTGATAGTCGTCTTCATCTTTATCCATGCTGACCAGCTGGTTGGGACAGGCCTCATTTCCCAGAAGGCTCAGATATTCCAGGGCCGGCGTCACTTCCACCAAATGCTCCAGCAGGGCCTCGATGTCAGTGAAGTGTCACGGGGCAGAGGTCAAGGAATCCAGGCTGTTAATTACATTAGCATTTACTCTGCGCTCTCCCCTGGCCTAGCCAGCCTGCACAACTCTGTCAAATTTACCCAAAACCTTTGAAGGAGCTCAATAGGCATTATGCTTGAGAATACAAAGAGCGGGTAAATTTAAGGGCGAGATTTTGGCATTTGCTGTGAGTTTGGCTGTTCTCTTCCCCCGTTCCTCTTCCCATTTCCTGGGTGGCTTGGTGCAGAACATTAAAAACATTGACAAAATGATGGATGCCTTGTGGTAAAAACAGTTAGTGACTCCCTAAGCCATGGACACCCCCTCCCCTTCACCCAGCACAGGGAAACAAACAGCCACTTCACAGCAAATTCATCACTAATACATTCACTTCATTGGAAAATGGTGCCCGAAACGTGTCAAAATACAACCACACTAATGCAGCACTTGAATTTCAATGGCAGCAGGCCACTACAGGATGTAAATAATTGGCCCATTAGCATGTGCAGACCACTTCACAGCAGAATTCAGGTCTGAGCTGCTGACACTCTGTCGGAGGAGAGCTGTTTGGAGAACAGAGGGTGAGGCTGCGTCATTATTATGTAGATGGATAGCATCCAGCGACAAACAGAGGAGCATACATTTTCGTCAGGCTAGCACATTTACTTTTGCCATTTATTTCTCTTTGTATCTCATCACACAAACTAAATGTAACGTGTAGTAGTGATGTAATTGCTGACTGTCAACAGCCGAAAACTTAAACATTTACAGTTTGACTTCAAAGAGTTACTTTTGGCGTGGGGAAGCCGGTACGTTACTCTGTTAGCTTTTTAAACAGCTATACTGGAAAATTACGAGTATTGGTTAATAAACTGTTTGCTCTGCTTTCTGGTCATGTGACTCTATGCTATGATACGGGTCATTATGATATGATCTGTTTCTTAGAAAATGGTCATGGGACTGTACTGGATATTTTGTTTTGCCTCCACTAGAGGTCACCATGGCACAAACTCAAGTGAGTTTATCAAGCAACCCCATTAGACAGGAGCTCAATTTAACAAAATAACATCATTTAAAAAGACAAAGTGTGGCACAAGGAGATCATATACTGTATCGCACAGAAACTCACAGCATTTCCTGTCATTTTGTTCGAGCATGAACTGAAAAGCAAAGCTTGAGAAAGGATATTTGGTTCTTATTGAGCGTTAGGGTATGGAGCCGTGGTAACCTGGGCAACTGGAGGTCATTTCCGAGAAGATTGTTGTCCACAATCAGCTCTTCCAGTTGGCTGAACGCTTTCAGGCCTGTCAGTGACCTGCAATGATAAGGCAAGAGAGGAAAAATGATATGGCCCTAAATCTGGGCAGCCATTATGTGCAGAAATAAATATTTCAGGCTGGCCCTTTCACGGGCCGGAATAGTTTGGGCTTGGGACTGTCAGGAGAGTGAATGATAAGAATTAGTGGCGCTAAGATCCCCTGGCATGGTGCGGCATCCTTCACACGCTGGCAGCGTGAGTGATGAGGGTCACTCGTGAGTAGCCAGGATTCAAAACAAAAGGGCTTCAGAAATGCAGTGTGCGGGATGAATTTGTCAATGTCTTGTGCCTTCAGGCACCCAGCTTTGCCTGACCCTAACCCTCCATTCCCAAGATAAATAACTCTGTCACAGTTCACCTTCACTCCCCCAACACAAATTTAACTCGTCATCCATCATTTTCCCAGCGCAACTCTAATGCCTAGCCACAAACGGAATGAGTACAACTTCTGCAACTTCTCAGAAGAGCCACTTACAGTTAAAAACAACTGCTTTTAGGGTGGAAAAGTTGGACATTTCTCCCTTTATTCCCCCATCGTGACACCTAATCCCCACAGACGCCCATGCACACCATCCCCAAGGACTTTCTCTCTGTCTGGGTCTTTTCCTCGCCCTGTGCTGGCATAAACATGATGGAGGGTGGAGCTCAGGGTAATGTCGAGGCCTTGCAAAGTTCATGGCGTGGATGGTGCATAAAAGCCGGGGTGTGTGTTTCTAATCCCTCAAAAGGCAGAGGCTGACACCCTACAATGTTAATGTGTCCACCCTTAGTTACTTGACATTTAGGTCTGTCAGCCTCCTTGAGCAAAGAACAATTCGATTCAACTAGATGCTAGTCTTCGGCGCTTTTGGGGCGAAACGGAAAAATAACACCTGCATATCATAATCTCATGAATTTGTTGTCGTGAGACCTTTTGTGGTACAGTTGCGTGGAAAATCCCATGGCAATCTGGGAAGAGCTCACAGGAGTAAATGTTGATATCTAGCCAGATGAAGTCTGTCTTTGGATGACACCCAAATATTGTAAATCGGTCCTGCCATCAGTCTCATAAAACTCTCTGTTGTGTTATGCAAATACCTCACTCTTATCGTGTATAACATGGCTGATGAAATTTTATGGGCTTTCGAAGAGAAAGAAAACAAACATATAAGCAGAGAGCCAAGAACTCCAACCACAAGAGTAATACATTCTATTTGTGTAGTCAAATCGCACAAAACTCCGCGCATACAGAGAAACGTCCCTACTCGATAAATGAAAGCTGTTCTGCGAGCCCCCTCCACCTGTTTGCCTCAGCTGTATCTGGGTGGGTGTAATGTTATTAGCCGCTTAGTTAAGAGGCATCCGCGCGTCACAGGGGGGTTGCTTATTAATTGTTGTTTTCGTGTCACTACTGCTGTGTGCAAAAGGTGATTTAATCAGTTAAATTCACAGCCAAGGGAGCGGCCAAATCATTCACAACAACAAACAGGGATTCAACCCTAATTTACCCACAACACATTGTGCCTAAACATTTGTGCTGTCATTATATACAACATCTGTACAGTGCAGAAGTGGAAAACTTTCAAAATATGTTGCTAACTGAATGATTAATTGCCAAGTGCATTTAAAAGACTGGTTCACCCGAAAATTAACATTCTGTTATTTACTCACTCATTTCTTTCCAATGGAAGGACAATTGTGCCTCAGAGTGAAACTAAAAGGCAATTGGGAGATTACAACAGAAAAAAATAAAAAATAAATAAAAAAAATTAATTTTATATTATATATATATATATATATATATTAGTGCTGTCAAATCGATTAATCATGATTAATTGCATCCAAAATAAAAGTTTACATAATATATGTGTGTGTACTGTGTATAACTATTATGTATATATAAATAATACACACACATGCATGTATACATTTAAGAAAAATGTGTTCTATTTATATATAAAATATTTATATTTATATATAATATTAATTATGTAATTATATATACAGTATACACATGCAAATATTTCTTAAATATATACACGAATGAGTGTGTATTTATATATACACATAATAATTATACACAGTACACATACATATATTAAGTAAACACAAACTTTTATTTTGGATGTGATTAATCACGATTAATCGATTTGACAGCACAGAAACAGCTTCAATACCGTTCAAGCCCCATATCCTTCTATTTTGTTCATGGAATGCAAAGAGAAAAAATATTTAAATCTTCATGCAGCTCTTTTTCACATGACAACAGTTCATATTTCATATTCTAAATATAAGTGTGCTATATTACAAGACTAAAACTTGGTGTTTATTTATGTTTACACTTTACTGGTGTCCTTGTTACAGTTTAATTATACATTTAAGTACTAAGTAATGTTTATTAATAACAAGTTATAGGGTTAGGGTTGAGAATAGTGTTTTGTTTAAGGTTAGTTGCATGTAATTATGCATAATACACTGTTATTACTAAAGTACATGTGACATGAAACAAGGACAAAATAAAGTTACCTTATTAACTGTTACCGTATTTATAGATTATGTTGCATTCTGCATATTCAAATGAACATGCAACATTTGACTACGTCACACTTCAAAATTCTTAGAATATACTGCACAAATCGTATAGACTGATACTTTATGCCAGTCAGAAAAAAAATCATTAGTCACTTTGATATTTGTTCTACAGAAAAAAAAGTGTATTCCACGGAATAAAAAACAACTTGAGGGTGAGTAAATCTGTATGTCAATACACGAGCAATCTAAAACTCAATCACCCACAAAACACTCTCAGGTAGGAACCTCTCTGACTCACACCTCGTCCCCAAGGGGAATCCAAAACTGACTGCACATTTTCACCACCATCTTCAAAGTCACACAACAATGACAGAATAGCACAATGCAGAGAGCACCGTCTGATCTAAGGCAAGAAGGAGAGAGATGGACAGGAAGACACGAGAGTGGGAAAGAGAGATAGATTTAACGAGCCACGCCAATGAACCCACTCCTTGTTAAGATAATTATGATCAAGCTCATTGTCACAGTGAATATCTCAACGTGTTTGCCAGTACAGCGTGTCTGGCTCTATCTTGCCTGAGTTAGCACATGGCTCGCAGACCCAGCTGCTAAACAACTGCTGCTGGAAAAACACATGATTACACATCATAAATAAGGTGACCAAATGATCATGATACAAATTTAGGACAGATCAGAGATGGCTTGGTGGATAATGCGGACACTACAAATGTGTCGGTGACCCCTTTTTAATCCGGCTTTGAGTTATTTACAATAATGTTTTCATTAAAAAGTATTTTTAAGAAAAATACATTTTTAAATTAAAATAGCTTGGATAAATCTGATCTTTGGAAACATTAATCACATTATTTGGGCGATTGAGCGACGACCAGGGTCCAAAATTGAAACTCGGCAAGCACCAAGTGTGCTAGCGAGTAAATAAAATTAATTTAGTGTGAAACTTTATAAGGAACCAAAGCATAATACATTAAGACAAACTGTAAGAATGATGGCCAAGCCCTTGCTGATGCAATAGACACAAACAATCAAATCAAAAACACGACTAATGATGTTTCCTCCTAACAAATATTACCTCCATGAAAATAGTACTACCAAACTTTATCTAGGGTATTTTTTTTAATAACTCTACTTGGCGACACATTTCTGGAAATCTTCCCCTCATTAAGCCACCAAAATGAAAAAAGGGAACAACATCACTGTGTTTCTTCACATTTTTGTGACATGGTTAATTTTACTGAGATACAGAGACTAGCTTGTGATGTGGCTAATTATTCAGACAAATAACATCCTGACGGTAAATCTTGCTCGTAAAATTGGGATGTCTTGTAATCCCATTATTAAACATAATGCCTACTTGAATGAGGAGGAAAAAATACTGACAGAGAAGGTCGATAGAATTAAAAGAAGGTCAAACGATTCGATTATTACCAAAGGTTATGTTAAAAAAAAAAAATCCTGTGTAGATGGTGACAGTTTGCTGACATGTGAAACAAGCGCTCGCTGAGAACGTCTGCTTCCACGCCTTTTCAAACGGCCGCAATGTAAATGCTGTTAGTCAACCTTTCAAAGCCAGGGCCTGTAAAACAAATTACTATGCAGACTATCCTCAAAAGAAACCAAACAAGAGGACAAGAGCTCAGACAATGACACAGAGATGGCTTGACAGAGATGGATGGATCGATAGACAAATACTAATGCGGACATGCTGATTGATAAACTGCTGCTGACAACAGGGGAAAAAAACACTCTGTGATTATTGGTTGAAATGTCAGTCACTGCAGCCATTAGTCAGCCAGCTTTTGCAGGTCACATGTCCAGGGAGGGAGAGACAGAGCGAGTAAGAGTAAAGAGAATTCAGATACACCTGCTGAGTTAATAACCGCAAATAACATATTCTCAGACACAGCACTCACGCTGCCTTTGTATTCCGAGTCTGCGTTCCAGCAGTGATCCCATTCAGCAAAAGCCTACTTCTGTATGATACTCCCAGCTTTGATATTTCCCTTTGCTATGGCCAATAATTCCCTTGTTTGCTCGCCGGTTTTTAAAAGGCCTTTCTCTTCTCTGCTCTCTTTTTTGAGTCCCCAGTGTGCCTGTTCTTGACAGATCAGCTCTGATCATCCTTTGATATTAGTCTCTCTCATATCCTCGGCTCCACAGTGTCACCCATGTGTCTGGAGCCAAAACTGGGTCCCAGAACAGCCACGGGAGATCTAGACCGTACATGTATACCAGCTGATCTGCAACCGGCACCACAGCTCGGTCTCAAAGTATGGTCAACAGCGGATTGCTGCCCGGATCCCATTGTTTGGGATCTTTTCCTGTGTGAGAATTGAAATCTGACTTCAGGCCTTATTTTAAAGTTAAAGAGGGGAGATTTAACATCAAAGCGGTCTCCGGTGCGGGAAAAGTAATGTTTTTATTCCGAAAAGGCTGCGAAGGCTTGGGAGTGACAGGCAAATTGACACGCTGTTCACAGGGCAAAAGATAAATGTTTGATGAATTGGCCAATCCGGTTGGAGTGATGGGCTTCATATGTGCATAATGGACTGGCTGCCTGGCAGTTCTGATTGCCTGCCAAGATAAGAAACTATAATGAATGAAAGAGGAAAGCGGGGCTGTAAAAACAGGGATTGGACTGGTTTTAATAAATGTAAAAAAACACGAAGAATGAAAAAATGCACATGACACTGCAAAGCTGTCCATCAGAGGACATGACAAACTTCTCATCGCACAGAGAAAATGAGTGAATCAACTATTTCTCAGCGGATGATATGCAGTTGTGATAAACATGAGGTAGAATGCCACATCTGCGTATTGTGTCATTCTCCGAGTTTTTTTTAATCAACCTTACAACCTTGAATATGATCTTGACACCAGTTTCATGCAGAATATATGTGCCAAAAGAGCTTAGATGCACTCCTACCTTCAACCTGCATGCAATTCTGTTTTCAGTCTTCAAAAACATGATGCTTCGGATGCAGCGGCTCTATAAATCTTCAGTTTGGCAGTATTAGGCAACCATTATCTGGCTTAATCTCAGCCCCTCCACCCTGCCTGACATCAAACATGTCACCAGCCCTAGGGTGGCAGCAATTTACAGATCACATGTTTAAGGAAATGGGCTTGAGATATGTTGCAATTTACATGTGTTAAAGGCTTATGGAGCAGCCATCCTGCAGTTTTAATGGGGACGCCCACTGGTTGGGTGATTTTCTTCCAATATATAATGTACATTTTGGTACATTTCACAAACCTGCAGTGCATAATTTGGCTACATTTAACAAAACTATCATTACAGTACTGCGTATTACACATATAAATAACAAATAGTTATATAAAGAGCCAGTAGTGTTTTGGAGATAAAGAACAAAAAAAATAAACACATGGGGTTCCATGAATAAAAAGTATTAAATTAGTCTTAAATAGTGGATTATAAGAGGAGATAACAAAAGGTCACTTAAAGGAATAGTGCGGCCCAAAAACTAGAAAATTAAAGCATATAATAAAATGGCTTAAGAAGTCTTGGACTACTTTTAAGATAACTTTATGGTTATCTTATGGTTATGGCTCCTTTTTGGAGCTTTTGATCCTTTGTAAATCACAATCCACTTTCTTTGTAAGAGCAGCTTGGATGTTCTGAGCAACATCTTATTTTGTATTTCACAGAAAAAGGAAAGTAATAAACGGTTAGAAGTACGTAAGGCCTTGTTTACACCTGGTATTAAGATGCATTTTGGTTGATCGGATCACAAGTGGACTATGCTAAATACAGATGTAAACGGGGTCTAAAACGTTTTGAGCTTGTCCACTTTTGACCACTTCCAGAGGTAGTCGGAAACACATGTGGTCAAATGCGTTCAAACAGCCATGACTGTCTACTGACTTGATGCGCAAACATTATGGGAAGCGCGCTAGCCAGACGGGATATAAACTTTGTCGTCTGTTTGGTTTGAAGACGAAAAACGTACCAAGCACAATATTCTCTCACCATTCCTGATTTCTAACAAGCACTCATGTTCTGCGTGGTCTTGCGGCTGTCAGAGCAGAAATGAAAGCTGCTGCTCTCCGTATGTTTTTCCGTCGTCTCCAGGCACGTTCATATGTAAATTGCGCAAGCTTATTTTGTCCATTAGACCAAAAGATCTGAAAAACCCATACATTTACCCACCCATAGACTCTCCCCTTGAAGAAATCAGGACAGAAGTGGTTGAAAATGGACAAAAGAGACTTAAATACCAAGTGTAAACGGGAATGTCTCCAATCGACCAAAACTAAATACCAGGTGTAAACAGGGCTTAAATGTGACCCCGGACCACAAATAAGTCATAAGTCGCACAGGTATATTTGTGGCAATAGCCAACAATACATTGTATGGGTCAAAATGATCTATTTTTCTTTTATGCCAAAAATCATTAGGATAATAAGTAAAGATCATGTTCCATGAAGATATTTTGTACATTTCCTACTGAAAATATATCAAACATTTATTATTAGTAGTAATATGCGTTGCTAAGGACTTCATGTGGACAACTTTAAAGGCAATTTTCTCAATATTTAGACTTTTTTGCACCCTTAGATTACAGATTTTCAAATAGTTGTATCTCAAACAAACCATACATCAATTGAAAGCTTATTTATTCAGCTTTCAGATGATGTATAAATCTCAATTTCAAAAAATTGACCCTTATGACTGGTTTTGTGGTCCAGGGTCACAAATGACAAAATGAAAATTCTGTGATCATTTACTCACCCTCATGTGATCATTGACCTTAACTGCGTGGGGGGAAAAAATAGGCATTTCTCAAAATATCAACAAAAGATATAAAGTCATGCAGATTTGGAACGAAATGAGGGTGAGTAAATAATGACAGATGATTTTCAATTTTGGGTGAACTATCCCTTTGTGGCAGCCTCTGACTGGACCAGGCAGTGGTGTGCTGGGTTAGGGTGGGGTTGAGTCGGGTCGGGCGGGGGTTCGACCAGAAGAAGGACTGAGGCTAGGGATGAAACGTCTGGTGAATTATAGACTGCCTCTCAAGATTCACAGCTCTCAGTGGTAGGAGGTTAATATTCTCACATGTCATTAGGTCCGCTGGCTCGGCTGACGGCTCATTGAATCAGGCAGCAAATGATTTCCTCATGCGGCAAAGGACAGCACACTTCAAAGGGAGAAGGGGCTGAGGTCAGAGCTGCTCCGCTGTGATTAATAGCCCTGGATCAGTCGAGGTTGGCCGTAAGGTAAGAATGTGTCTGAGGCTTTTGACAGGGCTGACTCTTTAAGCTGGGTTTGACCCCCTGCCCTGGCAAACTTTGTTTCCAGTGCCAAGTCTGACTGACCTGATGGGCCCTGTCAGGGGCAACCTGGACTTCATGAGCTGAGCTGCAATGTGCACAAATCACCTTGTGTTACAGAGTACGGAGGGTGTCTGTCCAATCACTGTCTAATCACTTACCCTCGCTTCAGTCATGCAAAAGGCACAACCTGTACTTCAAAAGACAGCTTCTGGAACAAGCTTGTGTGTTCTTTGGGTCAAATACACACAAATTGCAGTTGTCTAAACTGAGTGGCAAATCATTTGTCAACTGACAATACAAAAATCTAAAGCAGTGCTATTCAACATGCAGCCCTCAAGACATTTTTTTTAGTCATCATCATCATGGATATGGCAACATTCAAACTGATGGATACGTTTTCTTATGAGGGCTGACAGTATATACAGTAAGACTGTGTCAATTGTACAGACACTGCAAAGACTATACAACCACAGACAGTTCAGGTATGGGAAACGGTAAGGGAAAGTATTGACTGTTGCAGATGGGTGCTTCCAATATAGACAGCTTCTTGGATTACAATGGGACTGGTTTAGTTTTGACGCATCACAACATTCCGCTTGTGTCCAGTGTAAATAGGGTGTAAATAAAGGTTGGGTTACACTTTATTTTAAGGTGTCCATGTTACTGTGTATTTATGCATTTAAGTACTGTGTAATAATAATTAACTACATGTACTTACTATGGGGTTAGGGTTAGTTGCATATAATTATGCATAATTTATAGTTATTACTTCAGTAACTACATGTAACATGTAACAAGGACACTGGAAAATACTGTTGCCAAGCAACATTGCAATGTGGTGCATTAATATTGTATTCAACTATGTGCGATTACAAGTGTTTACATTGGCGATTTTAAAATAGTTTTAAACAATTCATCCAATCATATTTATAATGTATTCCTATTTTAAATTTATCTTAAGGTGTAATGTGAAACAGCTGTTTACACACTGTTGTCACACATATCTTTGGTTTGTGTCAATAAAGTTCTGAAAAAAAAAATGAGATGAAGTACTTTACATTTGTACAGTATTTAAATGAATTATGGATATTACATAAACATTTATGCATTGAATTTCGAACAAAAATTACTCATATCACTGATATCACATACTCAACTCAGTAATATAAAATAATTAATACGTAAAATTAGGGGGTTAGCCTGCTTTGAGGCCTAAACTTTCCAAAGTGAAGACCACACAACAAACGTAAGCAGCATTACTAGACCAAAATCATTAACATTATGTAAAATCTAGATGTTATTCTTAAGATTAAAGTAAAAAAAGAGCCAGCCACTTTATTTTGGAAGCACTGCAGCGTAACTTTATATGGGTCTCCTGGTAGAGAAATGGTCGACACCATTTCTCTTCATGCCTCATGGCCTCCCTGTCTCTGGTGCAACCCAGTTTCTTTTAAACGACACCACTGACTGATTATACCTCTCCTCGCAAAACAAATGCATTCTCCCTTTCGTGCCGTTGCCCTGAAAATCAATTCTATTCTTTACAGATGGCACCACAGTCATCTGCCATCAATGTTTATCTGCGAGGGAAATGAATCTTAAGGCACTTTGCATTTAGATAAATACCAAAAAATAAAATCAATGACTTTGAAAGTGATGCAGTAACTGGGGGAAAATATCATCAATGGCTAAAATATACAGAATGGCAAGCTACATGTAACCATTAGGCATTTGCAGCAGAGGAATTACTATGAGTAAAAGTAAAAGTTCAGTCTTTATTCTGAAAAAAAGATGTTTACATATTTCAGCATGATAATCGATACACATCCTCTTTTGTGGAAATACAGTATATGCTTGATTTTGCAATTTATTTCAATTTTTTTATTTCATTAATTCTACCTAGTAACTTAATCAATACATTAACTGTCATTTATGTCCTTGTCAACAGCACACAACTGTAACATGTTATCTGCTATGCTCATTTCTTTTAATGCTATAAAAAAAATCATTATTGAAAGGAAAAGAATATTCATAATTACTACTGGTAACCATAATTACTTTTGTTAGTTTTGTACTTCTGTTAAAAACAGTCATATGCCAGCTGTCTAAAAATCATAATACAGTTTAATCAGGATTAACACATTTACATGGCACATTCATAACTGGAATACAAAAAAATGCTATATTAATTCAATATTTTATGTGCATAAACATGTCCACTGTTCCTAAAGAGCAAGCATTTGACTGGGATACACAAAGCACAGATATCTGGGGTTGAGGCTGTTGTACTGTCAAGCTGCAGCCCTATATGCTTGAGCATCTATCTAATAGCAAATAATCACTACCTTGCTGTCACTTCATGGCAAATGATCAATGACACTTGATGGATGACCCTGTCAGGGGCCTGCCCGTGGTCTGCATCACTCCCATCCCCTCTCACAACCACATGAGACAGCCATGATTCCGTGCCTTATGGCCAACCACACATTCCTCCAAAAAAGCTTTCATTTCACTTTCTCAAAGCCATAAATGAGGGGCTCCGTGAGAGAGAGAGAGGGAGAGAGAGAGATAGAGAAAAAGGAAGGAAAACCAGTCTTTATCCAACCGATGGCCACTGAGAAAAGAAATCATAATTTTTCAATATTAGTGGGAAATTAAATCATCTGATGATCTAATTGGGAGGATTACGGTCCCCCACCTGTGCTGTCACTCTCTGGGGCCCCATTACAAGGCCCTTATTAGTTTTTACTTGGCAGATTAAAACGCGAGCGCCGCAATCTTTGATCTCTCACTTGCTGACACAAATCCTTTCAAGCCCCAACATTTTCTGCTGGGTAATTAATGCTAATTAAAAGGTTTCAAGCAGTCAGTGAGCGCCGCTCTTCTCCCATCCAAATTGCCATCAACCTCCCCGTATCTACGGATCTGCATGTCATGCACATTTCCTCATCATGCACAGTTTTATCGCAGCGTCTATGCAAACAACAAATTATAAACTAAATGTAGGCAACCTGCCAGAGTGATATCTTTTAACTGAGCATTTGCAAAATATAGAAGCTCAATCCTTAATACTAAAATAAACAAAAATACAGCCACACCACATATAACTTGTGGGTTTCAAGTCAATTCGCCAATCTCTAATTCACGAGCAAAACGCAGGAATGCTGTTAGACAGCTTAATGTATGTTTTAAACACTTTGAAGCTATAAAAGGATTTGTTTATATAGCTGTCACATGTAAATGCTGCCTGTCTACAATTTATGTATACATTGAAAATAGGTTAACAGAATTAAAGTTATGAATTGTACCCCAGCCAATTTAGAAATTCAGCTTCTCCACATACAAATAACCAGTACAGATATTCCCGTTACATATAGGCTAGTCTGTTCATTTCTGTTAAGTCAAAGTATACGCAAATAAATCTGGTTGTAATTAAATGAAGGGTGGTTTGATTTAATTGCAAGTCTCTCTACATTGGCAGTGCTTTGCAACCACTTAAATATATGAGGCATATCCACCCTGACTCCATCATCACTCACTTATTATGTTGTAATTAGCTGTCGCTCCGCCATATCATTATGTAGCTCAGTAAAGTATCAGGTATGAAGATGTCTCCTCCTGACGAGCAAAAGGCAATATCATTATACAATGCTACAAAATGATAATTACATTACTTCTGCATCAGTACCAACCCTATGTGATAATTAGACGCATATTCAAAGCAATTAAACTCCTGATGCAGCCTGTTTTTCCCCTATCAAACATACAGTTTGACTTCTCCAACGCCCTGTCACGAATATATCACATAAAATGTTTCTGGGACTCAGAATAACCTGTGCACGTAAGGATGAAAAAAGGAAGGTGAACAGCGATCATCGCCATTTTATGGTGTGAATATAAATTTGAGCTAATTAAGAACATTATTTAATCCCTATAAATCAACAGATAACTCAACTTAAAGGGATAGTTCATCCAAAAAAATCCAGAAATTCTGTCATCATTTACTCACCCTCAAATCGTCCCAAACCTATAGAACTTTCTTTTTATATAGGAAAGACAAAAGGAGTAATTTAGCTGTTATGTCCAAGCCAGTCCCGGCGCCATGGGTTAGTGCCCGCTAGTGCCCGCCCTGGACAAACCTGTCTCCCTTCACCAACTCCACGTCACGTCCCACCAACCACCAGTCCTTGCTTGTTTGCTACTGTTATCAAAAGTTATTGTTTTGTATATACATAACTCCTAAATAAAAATAAAAATGTGTTTGGTCTGATTTAAAAAATAATAATTTTAAACGGATTTGATTGGTTTGTCGATAATATATATATATATACACTCACCTAAAGGATTATTAGGAACACCATACTAATACTGTGTTTGACCCCCTTTCGCCTTCAGAACTGCCTTAATTCTACGTGGCATTGATTCAACAAGGTGCTGAAAGCATTCTTTAGAAATGTTGGCCCATATTGATAGGATAGCATCTTGCACTTGATGGAGATTTGTGGGATGCACATCCAGGGCACGAAGCTCCCGTTCCACCACATCCCAAAGATGCTCTATTGGGTTGAGATCTGGTGACTTTGGGGGCCATTTTAGTACAGTGAACTCATTGTCATGTTCAAGAAACCAATTTGAAATGATTCGAGCTTTGTGACATGGTGCATTATCCTGCTGGAAGTAGCCATCAGAGGATGGGTACATGGTGGTCATAAAGGGATGGACATGGTCAGAAACAATGTTTAGGTAGGCCGTGGCATTTAAACGATGCCCAATTGGCACTAAGGGGCCTAAAGTGTGCCAAGAAAACATCCCCCACACCATTACACCACCACCACCAGCCTGCACAGTGGTAACAAGGCATGATGGATCCATGTTCTCATTCTGTTTACGCCAAATTCTGACTCTACCATCTGAATGTCTCAACAGAAATCGAGACTCATCAGACCAGGCAACATTTTTCCAGTCTTCAACTGTCCAATTTTGGTGAGCTCGTGCAAATTGTAGTCTCTTTTTCCTATTTGTAGTGGAGATGAGTGGTACCCGGTGGGGTCTTCTGCTGTTGTAGCCCCATCCACCTCAAGGTTGTGCGTGTTGTGGCTTCACAAATGCTTTGCTGCATACCTCGGTTGTAACGAGTGGTTATTTCAGTCAAAGTTGCTCTTCTATCAGCTTGAATCAGTCGGCCCATTCTCCTCTGACCTCTAGCATCAACAAGGCATTTTCGCCCACAGGACTGCCGCATACTGGATGTTTTTCCCTTTTCACACCATTCTTTGTAAACTCTAGAAATGGTTGTGCGTGAAAATCCCAGTAACTGAGCAGATTGTGAAATACTCAGACCGGCCCGTCTGGCACCAACAACCATGCCACGCTCAAAATTGCTTAAATCACCTTTCTTTCCCATTCTGACATTCAGTTTGGAGTTCAGGAGATTGTCTTGACCAGGACCACACCCCTAAATGCATTGAAGCAACTGCCATGTGATTGGTTGATTAGATAATTGCATTAATGAGAAATTGAACAGGTGTTCCTAATAATCCTTTAGGTGAGTGTATATATATAGTATAATATAATATAATATATATAATAAAGTGTATCAGTCTGTCGACTAAACTAAAAAATGTACTAGCCAATGGCGATTCTATCGCCAAGGTGTGCATAGAGGGTTGATGCATTATGGTTCTGCTGTGATCCTTGTTTGGAACTATTTTCGCTGCTGAAATAGAACAAAAATAGTCAATATTGTGTCTAAAATGTAAAGTGACTTCATATTAATTACTTGTTTATTGAACTGTCATAGAAATCAATGTCACATTTTCAATCGTGATGGTATTCAGGGAAACAACACTCTTGACTTTGTGATGTTGCTTAACTGTATCATAAGTTATAAATATAAAAACTCCACATTTTGTATTTTACCACAGTAAGTTAACTGAGTTTCTTTGTGTGAGCGGCGCTCATTTGTTTCCATTTCTCCTCGAGAGGCTGCGCAAGCATCAACAGCGCAACCTTGTTAGCGTCAGTACATTATGCATTATTATGCACTATCGATCGCCACTTAAGACTAAATGAATGCAGAATCATTATCGCGTATTGGTGATTCCCTAGTTATTTTTTGTTATTGCCGTTTGAATCAGGCTAAGCTACTTGTCCGGACGGGCAAGTAAAATTCTCTTTCACTTGCCCCTTTAAAAAAATCCACTTGTCCCGGACAAGCGTTAATGTCGAGACCTGCGTGTGTTTAGACTGCTTCAGTAGGCTGGGTCCAATGCTTTACGGCTCCTCTGTTGTATCGCGTCAATGGAGTGGTACGTTCATTCTTCCTTGTTTTTTTTGTCAATTTAATTCATAATTAATATTATTATACAATGAGGTTGATCTCAATTGTGCCCCCCTGAAAAAATGTAATGCCCATCCGTGAATTTGTGTCTGGCGCCGGGTCTGGTCCAAGCTGCTCTTTTCAGTAAAACTGAATGGGGACCAGGGACAGCTGTGGTCGTCATTTACTTTCATTGTATGGAAAAGAGCAGCTCAGACATTCTGTTCAACATCTTCTTTTGTGTTTTACACCAGATAGAAAAGTCATACCGGTTTGTAAAGGCATCTTTAATTTTTTATTCCATTAAAAAAAATAAAAAAGCTTCCACACTAAACCAGCAGGTGTGAGTGTCAGTCATTAGCATGTCAGTCTACTATGGTTGTCTTGAAGGTCAAAGGGGACATTGATGATTATTGAAGATATTACAATCAAAAACTGTAGAAACACTTGCAAACACTTGAAGCAACAAATTGCATAACCATCATGTCTTTTAATAATGTCCATTGCACCTGAAACATGATATTCCTATTGTTATAGCACTTTTTTTTTTTTTACGTCTAGCCATCCTAGACATTGATCTATTCCTACATCACTCAGATCTAAGAGGAAATAGGAAGGCCTCTTTTTCATTTTCAGATGCCCTTTCTAATACACAGGCAGCCACTTTAAAAGAGGCACGTGATGGACAATTTATGCAATTTTAACTGAAGTTCAGTTTGATGTAAGATTATTCTTGTTCTCTCTGCCAATGCTTCATTACCTTAGAAAAGGCAGGAATCATTAAAAGAGGCAAGTCCAGTCAAATCTCGGCATAATTCTATAGAGTTGAACTGCTGTCAACATCATTAACCATCATTTCTCCAACTCGCTTCATGACTTATGAAGTGTTCTTTATTGTGTAATGATCCAAATCTCTTACAAAATCACCCACTTCAAAGGCCCCTGGGATGTACCACCCATGCAGCCTGCCGACATGTCAGAGGCAAAGATCAAATGAAGCTCTTTATTAATTAGGCACTTTTCTTTATCTTACAGTCGCCTGTTTACTTCTATTTTCAGGTGATAGTCACGTAGCTGTAACGCGAGCATAAACAATGAGTGTGCGTTAACGAGCAGAGGAATAAGGTAAAATGCCTTTGATGTCTTTTGTAGTTCGAAAGCATTACTGGGTTATTGTCCCAGACAGCTGAGCTTGAAGAATGTAATGTAAACACTGGCCATGTGAAGGTTTAGAGGGTCACCAAAACAGCTCATGGACGAACCTACTGTAATACTTTAAAGAAGTGGATTGGGATTCAGGATTTTGGTGACAAAACACTGTTAACAAAATTATTTACCATACAAAAGTGAATTTAAACTTGCATCTGAGGATACTATAGGTTTAAAAAAAAAATGCTTGCATAAAAGACATGAAATTGGATGGACAAAAACGAGTAGCATCACCAAACATGATTGTAAAAATAATGTATGTTTTACCAAACCCTATGACTGCCATGGGTGTAAAATGTATAAAAATATAATTAATATAATATATGATCATACTATACAATATATTTAAATAATAAATATAATATAAAAATATATTATATAAAATAATAAACAACATATACATACATACATACATATATATATATATATATATATATATATATATACACACATATATATATACATATATATATATATATATATATACACACATATATATATATATATATATATATATATATATATACACATACACACACACACACACACACACACACATATATATATATATATATATAATAAATAATTAATATAATATAATATATAAATATATTATAAAATATTTAAATAAATAATATCAAAATAAATTTTATAATATAATAAACAACATATATATGAAGATAGTTCCAAAAAACAATCAGGTTTATTAAACACAGCACAATGATAATTCAGAAGGGAGCAAACATAAATAAAAATTAGTTTGAAATTGTGTAATTCACAAACAATACCGGACAAAGACAAAGATTATCAAAGATAATTGAGGTGGAACTGCAACTTAGACATGGTGATGAACTCATAATAGACAAGTGTGATTGTTAATGAATGTCCATGGTGACGAACGACGGGAAACTAGAACAAAGGAAACATGTGACTGAAGACAAACAAACTAATGTCCATGAAATTGAAACTAAAGCCGGGTTTCCACTGCAGGAACTTTCCCCAGGAACTAGGGACTTTGGGGTGGTACTCTGTGTGTTTGACCTTAGGGACCAGGGTCTAAATGAAGTTCAGGGTAAAAATGTCCCTCTCAGAAAGTCCCTGCTCATGAGGTAGTACTTTATCAAAGTTCAGGAAGTTTTGGGGAGCGGGACTAGGGCGCTGAACATGCTGATTGGTTGAGTTCACGCAGCATTTTGATTGGTTGACTCCACCGACTTTTTAAAGTGGACATTTAATGTGATGAAAGTTGAGTTGGCGTCGACTAGTCGCTGATGACGTCATTAATTAACAAATAAGCCTGACCCTTGAGCTGAGACGCGAACGCAGGGTTTTTTTTGTGCACAGCTATGGCATATGACACAGCGCTGCCCACAAGGTTATTGCTCCTACATAACAGCTTTATCATCAGTTCTTTTTTCTTTGGGTCGTTATATTTCTCACCAATTTCTGCTCGTTCTGAATCAGATACAGAGAAATTAGCACAATAAAGATTACATCTATATGAATGCATTAGTGAGAGAGAGAGAGAGAGAGAGAGAGAGAGAGAGAGAGAGAGAGAGAGAGAGAGAGAGAGAGAGAGAGAGAGTGATTGTGTGTAAATTAATTCTACCAGCCAGCGTCTCTTTACTAATAGTGAAGCTGTGAGTTTTAGTTATCAAGAAATATATGCTAGAACTTTTCAGTTTCTAAGCTATTTTATTGATAAATCACAGAAACAGTGTTGACAATACATTTCTGCGCTACTGAATGATTCTGTGTGGTCGCGATCTCCGCGTGATGTGCGAGCTATGTGTGTGCGTTACAATGCAGCACCACATTAGTTTAGAACGGTGATTAACTTACCGGTTTAAAACATGCATTCTCCCGATCAATTTTGAGCATCCAGGTGGCATAATCAAACATGTCTTGTGGAGAGCTCTCTGAGTATGCATTTATTTGTCATTTTAACTATTGGAAACGGAGCATGCATGTCAGGAAATGGCTTATCCTGTTGCGCCCTCTATAGGCCAGCGACTAGTCGACATCAAGCTAAAGCGTCATGGCAGAGCATTAAAGTCGTTTCCAATAGTTTACTCTACCTACTCCACGCAGCATTTTATTTCAACCACCATTTTTAAAATTCTGTTGTGGTGTGTGCAGTAAGAGTTTGTTTGCTATTGGAATCAACAATGGAGTTAAAAAAAATACGACAGATGGACCAACAACGAGGTTCAGGCTTTATTAAGCTTATATTCGGACGACGAAATCCAGTGTCGTGCGCATGCGCAGTCCTACATCACTGGACTAATCTTCACGGTACTTTAGACAACGATGGAAACGCAGACAGCAACAAGTCTGGGGGAAAAAAGTTCCTGGGACAAATGGTTCCAGGTAATTTCGGTGGAAAAAGGGGCTTAACTGAACATAAACGTGAAAATAATATAATATAATAAATTAATATAATATAATATAAAAACTACATGGTCATATATACATATGGACCTCCCCCCTCCCCACACACACAAAAAACACATTAAAAATTAAAATAAACATTTAGAAAAACACTAAAAGTGCTGTACAAGGATTCAGCACTGCAACTAAAACAATTTCAAAAGGGAAAAAAGTTTTCTTTCTCGATTACGCACAGTAGGGGTGTAACAGTACACGTATTCTTACCGAACCGTTTCGTTGCACGTGTGTACCGAACGGTACGAATGCAATCTTTAACAGTTAACAGTAGGCTTGTTTTATGCGCGGAACATACTTAAATCCGAGTTCCCACACGAACATATTAAGTATTCTGTCCATTTTATCACGAAATTCAAACGATAAATGCAGTTTTGACGCTCTTTAATTTGACGTGACAGATCACTGTATATGCGCGTCAGTTCAAGCAGGAGCGCGGTGCGCGAGTGAACGCGATCATCTCTTTCCTAGTCAAAGAATAAACATGAATCAACAGCTGACGGTTGAGGATACATTACAACTTACTGAAACTTATATGACATATAATCGCTCAATCAGTGTTTCAACAGTGGAAAGACGTCAATAAAACAGCTTGTAAACAATGTCAAGTAGCATTTACCTCAGAAGTCATTCAGTGTCCACAGCTGTTAGTTCACTAGAGAAATTAACTCTTTCACTAAATATATGCACTATATTAGCCTATATATGCATTATATTCTACTTAACCTGTTCGTGATGTCTTGATTATTTAATGTATGTTTAAATGAATCTGTCATGAAAATGACAGCCACTGTGTAAATAATTATATTTCAACAACGAATTGGAGTAAAAACAATTTTATAAATAGATTTAGAAGTTAGGCTAATGCAAAATGTGCCTATGTGAAGTTTGCATGTTTGCATACAATGTTATTTGAGTGTTGATTATTATATCTAAAAATACTGAATTTAGGCTAATTTGGGCTTTGTTGTTATATTGTAGTAGCTAATGTGCAAGTAAGGGCTCCCTATATAGTTTACACTTTATAGCATTATCAGAGATTAGCACAATTTGTTCAGTAAACCACTGTTTAATAAAAAAAAAAAAGCAATTTTATATTTAATTTTCTCTCCCCTGCTGTACCGAACCCGTACCGAACCGTGACTTCAAAACCGAGGTACGTACCGAACCGCCAGTTTTGTGTACTGTTACACCCTTAACGCACGGCATTTGAAATTCACAACAAACGATATGGGAAGCGATTGCTCCTGCCTTTTGAGCATTGATAAGCCTATTTATTTTGCTGTCGTAATTATGCATAGTTACACATCCACGTTCCTATCAGAACAGAGTTAATAACCACTAGTTTTGAGTATCTCAGCCGATTCTACATGTACTGTATGAGTAATGATTGAATGATTCCTTATATACATGCTATGCATGAAGCCATGACAAATTAGCCTGGGAGATTGCCCCACTGGTCACAATGAAAGATACTCCCTGTATTTTGGCTCACTTTGCGCGCACCTTTATCTGTCAGTGTATGTGTGTGTAGCCTCCTGCTCAGCAGGGGCGTCGAGGCAGTGCCACAGGGGTGATGCTTCTCAGGGGCCTGAGGACCTACAGTAAATCTTCAAACAATTTAGACAAACAAAAGGCCACTGCGGCAGGAAAAAAGACAAGGAAAAACAGATGAATAAGCAACATCAATTACCGACAGGGTTGACCTGTGAGCCCCCACACCACGGCTGGCCCCTCACACCCAGGGGTGGCAGATTGAAGCTGACATGCCTGGAGTGAGAACAGTACAGCCTCACAAGGCCTTTCCTCTGAGTGCGGACAGAACGAGAGAGAGAGAGTGCCAGCAGTGGGAGCTATGAATGAAAAATCACGCATAATAGGTCCCCGCTTTAGTTTAAAGTGAAACAAAATGGCTCAATTTGAGCACTTAGCCTGTGGAAAATTGGCGGCGCTGAGATAGGACAGGAACATGCGAGGGGACAAGCGAATCAACCCTCTGATAAGTAGACTATAAGGGGAACAAAGCTGAATGTCCAACAGGCTTACCAGTGAACTCAAGTGCGATTGGGCCCCTCGAATGGCCGCTTCAGTCTCCGCTTGCCCTATGAAAAAGACCTCCTCTCCCCTCAGCCGCTTTGTGCTCGACCAGTAGTTAAATAAATACAGCACTCATATTTGTTCAACACTGCACGCTTTGTATCGTATCATTAGACATTTGTGTGGGGGACGAGAACAGGGTAAATGCATAGGAAAGCAAAGAGCTTATAAGCTAACAGAATGAACTACAAAGGTATTATGTTCTTCTAAAAATCACATACATTGGTGGAGTGTTTGCGACAGGGAATCTGTATAATTGTTTATGTGAGCAAACTGAGTGTACATAATAGCACAGTATGTCTTGTCTTATGCTTGATCAGACAAAAACACACAAAATTGTCACATTTTGGTGAGTATCCATGTCAGCACAGTCTTAAATGAGTTTTAAAAAAAAGTGTTGAATGACCATAAAGAGTTTGATGTGTGTCAGGTCTTAAAGTGACCGCAGCCTAATTTACCTGCTGCTGTCTGTCATTAATGTTAACTGAAGATCAAAAAAAAAAAAAAAATCACTCACTGCTCTGACTAAATAAATGTTATAGGTTTAATAAGGATTAATCAGTATTTCATACAGTACATATTTATTACCTGAATACTACTGTTAGACCTACTTAAATTTAAAACATTGTTTATTTCATTTGTATCAGTTCTATGGTATTTATTTGTGCTACTGTTTGTAATTTGTTTATTTGTTCTTTATTTATTATGGACTGTTTGTCTTTAAAAATGTTTGAACTTTATATTAGTTAGGCTAGTAGTTTTTGTTGTAGTACAGTATACAATTTAGAATCGAGAATTGTGAATTTCTTTACTGGTGTGTAAATTGTTGGTGTCATAAAATCTTTATTTATAAAAATATTTTTTTTTCCCCCAACCAGGACATGTGACATTTCTTATAATGGGTTTATGTGAAGATTATAGTTTGCTTAAATTAAAAGTTGTTATATTTTTTTAAAGCCTATTAAATATAAAATGATGGCTTTAAATTATGCTGTAATGTTAAATGGCTATAATTATTAATTTCATCCCTCGAAAATTAGAACAAAAAACTGTAGCACTACCGGTATTGATCTGCCATGCATTCATAGTACTTAGTAAAGTAAAAGATGTCAATATAAAAATACATTCAAAACTTTCATGTTAGGTGTGATTAAACATGATTAACTAAAGAAAAATGTCAAATCAGCATATTATAATGATTTCTGAAGGATCATGTGACACTGAAAACTGGAGTAATGATGCTGAAAATTTAGCTTTTCAGTTTCAGCATTTCAAAATAATAATAACAACTGCAGTTATTATACATGATAAAATGCACATATTCATGGTTATATCTTCAAAGGTATAACCAAACACAAAAATAGCAAAGAAACACTAAAACGTGCTGCACAACACAACGCTCCATGTGCATGCTCTAGTGCTATACGTGCGCAATCTGATCTGTGTTTTATTGACCAACCTCAGACACAGTCTCTATAGTAACAACACACACAAGGGTGTAAAGGGACGTTTAGGAACATTGCCCGGGGGACTGTTTAATACAATGGCGTGAACAATAACAACATCCTATACAATAGACACCAAAACCAGTGAAAGCAAGCTATTTCTGCCATCTGATTAACAGGCATATTTACTATTTCATACTAAACATGCCTGCTAATCAAAGCTCTAATAATATATGTGTAATGCACAGCTAAAACAAGATAGACAGCTTAGGTTCCAAACTGTAGTTCAGAGAAGTCAGCTGATAATTTAAGTGATTTTATGTTTTAGTGTATACTTGATGTCATTGAATTTCATTGTGTACTTGATGCATTTACACCGCACATTAGCTGTTATTTTTCAAAAAGCACAAAATAGGGATCTGGGTGATTCATGTTCACAGACATTGACAGCAGTCTCAGATCCTGGTGTATTCTGTAAATCAGACATTAGTCATAGCGGAAGGTGTCATTTAAGAGGAAAAAAAAAACTCTTCGATATTAAATAAGATGGAAGCAGAGCAGTCATGAAATATTTGACCTTGCTAAGAGCTCTGTGCACCTCTCTAATCTGACTGGCTCCTTTTTCAAACAATAGAGCTCTTTAAATCGCTGCAGCTATCAGCACAGCTCAAATAGGTCTATAATAGAGCCCTATCTTCTTTGCAAATGGAAATCCAGTCAAGGGAGGAGATGGGAATCATTTTCATCTCGTTGACATGCAGTACAACTGAGAGTTTTGTGGAGGAGACACGAGCCTACAGGTCAATTTCCATGTCAGCGCTGTCTGTTTTTTTGGAAATGTGCAGCTTTGAAGTTCAATTTTATGCAGCGCTGAGGTGAAAGGATTCATTAGGGGTACTTTAAGCTCACGGGGTCTCGATAAACACATTAAACGTACAATACAAAAATGTATTGGTTATTTACATGAATTATCATAAGAAAATTTATCAACAAAATGATAAAGACCACATGAAACACTTGTGAAATGCATGTTATTTCATAATGAATATGACAACTGCATGAAAAGGGATGTTCAGTGACAAAAACAGAATTGTGAAATATATATATATATATATATATATATATATATACACACACACATACACACATTACCAGTCAAAAGTTTGGACACACTTTCCTATTCTCTTTGATGGCAAAGTGTGTCCAAACTTTTGACTGGTAGTGTGTGTATATATGTGTGTGTATATATATATATATATATATATAAAAATAATGGAGCAATAGAAAATTACTTGATTGAGAGAACATATTTAGCGCAATTTTGCTGCACAACTCCGTATCTACAATTCCAAGTGCATTCAACATGTTTATATCTGCAAGGGAAGATCATCTGAATTAATTAATTTGCAGTTGCATTTAGTAAATGATATTACCCAGACATAAGTAACTGTGTATACAGTACATTTCCATGGCCAAAGTTGTCCCTCGCTGCGCTTGCTCAATACTCGACTCTGCTTATCTACTTTAAAGCTTTGATTAAATAGAAAAAGCACAGATCTTTCCCAAGCTGCTTTTACGATTCCTCCTAAAATGGATTCTGCAGAGAAAGGGGGAGAAGGGTAAAATCTGAAGTGACACAGGACAAGAAATCTATTTCCCCCCTCAGCCCCTTCCTCTCTCACATCCTCCAAAATGTAAATGCATTCTCGCTCAGTTCAAGCCATAAAATACTGCCCTTGAAATATTGAGTGACAGAAGGAATTATGGGTTATTGTACTGTCAAAATTCAAGACAGCTGTATGATGGGATACTGTGTTATTTAGACAATCAGAAACTTAAGAGGCAAAATGACACATCCCCCCCCCCCCCACCTCTCTCTCTCTCTCTCTCTCTCTCTCTCTCTCAAACACACACAGGCACACACACACACTTGTGATCACTTCCAGACAGAGAAAGCACTTGAAACAGAGAGAAGACCAATAGCAGGAAAGGTAAATATACTCTTCTTCCATACATAACTTCACATAGGAAAAGTTTCCACTACTGTAATGTAAAAGAGGTAAATTGGGGCAACAAACAGATTTTGTCTACAATTTTGTCTCACTGTGTACACAGATCAAGCGAGATCAAATTCAAGGCTTTTTATGGAATATACACAGACACATTTACCCCATGTACACCCGGTATTAACATATACCGAATCACAAGTGGATGGCACTAAATGTAAGTTTCAACAAGGTATAAACTGTTTTATTATCCTATCACTGAAATCACACAGAGGTACACTGTAAACCCTAACGCTCAAAATAGTTAATTGGTTTGAGTAGAGCCAACTCAAATTAAACAAATTAGTATTTAGAACTTTCTTTTTCTTTTGAGTTCACAAAACTGACACATTTTAAGTAATTTGAATTGTTTCATTGTTTTGAGTTTTATGAACTTGTTTCTCTTAGGGCAGTGGCTATTTGCACTAAGTGCAAATAGCAATAGATGCTATTTACACCAAGTGTAAATAGCTGTAGATACTATTTACACTCAGTGAAAATAGCATATTTTCTTAGCGATAATTGCTATTTACACTAAGTGCAAATAGCTGTAGATACTATTTACTAAGTGAAATAGCATACTAAGTGAAAATAGTGATATATTCTATTTACACCTTGTAAAAGTAGCAGTTCTTTGCAATATGTGTAAATAGTAATTACATGCAATTTATACTTTATTTTGACAGATACATACTATTTGCACCTCAGTATTGTTGTACATTAACAGGATGCAATAATAACAGAGTGTAAATTATTATATTTATTAAAATTATTAAATGGATGCCGCCTTAATGGGACAATAAAAGCCCTCCCTACACCTATCCCTAACCCTACCCAATAAATGCTTTTATTATTATTAAATATAATTTCGTTAGGCACTTTATTTCCACTTTTAGAACATTTTCTTAATTTTTATTGAAAGTAAATGCCTTTCCGATGTGATATGTGATGGGAAAAGAGAGAAGAGCGAGCTCGCTAAAAGGCGGATTCGAACCCGAGTTGATCGTGTCAAAACTAAGATCCTTAAACCTTACGCTCTACTGACTACACCACTGAAGACGCTGAAATACACGTTTTTTATTTTTATATTGTTTGGACCAACCAGGCACGCTATTTGCACTTGGTTCTTTTAATTTAGACAAACTTAAATTTAACTGAAACTGGGCTGGGATTTCTATTTCCCAGCATGCTTTGCTATGACACTCAAAAGGGAGAGTAAATGCTAAAATTAAGTGTTATATAATGTTTTTTGTGCAATATTAATGTTAAGGTGGAGATTTAGTAGCGTTTAATGTTTTACTATGTTAGTTTAGAAGAGTTTGAGAACAGATATACAGTATGTTAAATGTTCTATATTGCTGTACTCATTCGGCAAGTGCTATGCTATGCTAATGCTATCAACGCATTGTGTTACCAATTAGCAGGGTAGCATTTAATGAATTAGCTAGTTAAAGCTAGCCAAGTTTCCACTGCTAAAAATATTTAAGTTGATCATTTTAATTTAAATGTATGAATTAGCTTACTCAAATATTTGAAGTTAAGAGCAATTAAAATGTATGAGTACAAAATAAAAATCTGCAAACTCAGCTTACTGAGTTACTGAGTTTTGCTAACTTATTCGGGTTTACAGTGTAATTGGATACACGTGGCCACATTGCATTTGTAGTGTCAACGCTAATCTGTCCGGATGCGTCCTGCAGAACATTGGAGTACCATTTATTCACCTGTCAATCATCCACTGTGCTAAAATGTGGGCTTTGAACTTTGCCAGTTACATGCAGATTTATTGGAAAACAGCTATCCAATCGAAGAAAATCTTTTAAAAAAAACAATCTACACGTGCAAGACTTTACTAAGTATATTTAAGAGCAACAGTATTTTTATTTTTGATGTGATGTACGGAGTCACACAAAAAAACCTCCTCTTGAGGATATCATATCACAAGTGGTCCCAAGAGATGAATCTAAAATGCATGTAAATTCCAGATGCATTGTGACTGACCACCCGAGACGGATGTTAATACCACATGTAAACGACCACTGTCACAATGAAATGAAGCACACATTTACTATGAAACCTCACTAAATACACTAAAGATGCCTCTCGCTCTCTTTAAATGTATGCATTCATTTATTTTGTAACCAATTAGTTGAGCTGCCATCCCAGCAAACAACCAACATGCAGAGTATAAGATAATGACACATCCATTTCTCCACATGTAAAATAAAGAAACAAATGAATAAACCCATTTTTCATCTTGATAATTGAATTCAATAAAAGTAACATTGTCTGATTTGTCACATTTCAAACCCACTGACAAGTAATTATCATAATTTGTTGAAAAGACATTCATTACTACAATAAGAATCAGTAGGCTCTGTAAATAATGAAAAGAAGTGCTTCCATTTAGTTGGATTTGCGAGCAATTGTGTTTTTGTTTTTTGTCCAGCATTTTTTTTCTTTGTACAGAAGCTTGTATAAACAATATGCCCACACTACATTATACAACCATAACCTTAGTTATTGCTTGAAGGGATAGCTCACCTAAAAATTATTATACACCATCCTGTACACTGTTAGAATGTTTTAAAGAAAGCACTTACAACTACAGCACATACTGACCACCTCTGTCAAAAAATAATGCCATAAAGCATCAAAAGCATACAATTAGTTCATAGAATATTCAGAGGACTTAACACATATAACACATAAGTCACATGGGCTACTTTTATGGTGCTTCTTTGTCCTTTTGTAGCAAGACTGATGTGGACACAATGGGGAATAAAAATATAAATTCTTAAAACAAAACAAAAAAGATCCACAGCTACTATCCACAACTGCAATTCATCTTTACTAGTTCAGTGTGATGGGTGTAAATCTGAACTAATTCATTTGCAGCAGTATTTACTAGGGCTGGGTATTGACACATATTTCACGATTCGATTCAATATCGATTATTGTGGATGTATATCAGATACAGAACATGGAAAATTTTCTTGAGGAAAAAAGAATCTCTGTTGGTAC